>CM043699.1:96304535-96472035 GCA_023935145.1 Bretschneidera sinensis
ATTAATTTGTAAATAAATTAAGGAAAAAACTAAAAAGAGAAATGAGAGGGGTAAAATAGGGTTTTTAATTGTTTTAATGAGTTGACATACCGAATTCTTAATGGTTAACTAACATAAAACTAAAAATAGGTAGGTAAGTGTATGTTTTCGAAACTTGGAGTGGTAAGTGTAATTGGAGACGTACCTGTTTTTGTAACTTTTCCTAAATTTTAAAAAATTTGTCTCTATTTATATTTTCTTTGGGATAACTTTTCTAAAATTTTCAGTATTAATCATTAATTGATTATTGTTAATCATTATCTGTTACTATTGATAATTAGTTGTCTTGTGGTTATTATTTAGCGTTTTAGTTTTAATTTAAAATAGATTTGTTAAGAAGAAAACAGTTACTTTTATATATCTAATAAAATTAAAAGATTACCTTATCAACGACTTTAAATAATAATTGTTTTAAATTCTTTTGAAATTATTTTTAAATTGTTTTAAATTGTTTGATTAAATCCAGACTTGATATCTATTACATAGTAAATTTATTGAGTATTTTATTCTAAAACATAAAATAAAAAGGAAAAAAATTGGTATATCAATATTACAAAATTGAATCAATTTGATACTTATCCATTCTATAAATAAATATTTTTATTGTAAGAAAATAATTTGTTGTTTTAATTATGTTTTAAATTCATTTGCAGTGAATCCAACATCAACTAGTGAATCTAAAACCCATAAGTACACCCAAGAAATAGAGTATCATTGTCACAATAGAATTCTTAGTGCCCTTTCTCTGTGTCTTTACGATATTTACCATTCTACCAAAAGTGCTAAATATCTATAGAAAGCCTTAGAAGATAAGTATGGTATAGATGATGCGGATATAAAAAAGTTTAATGTTTCAACATTTAACAAATACCGGGTGGTAGATAGTAAATCAATTAATGATCAAATTCATGAATTTCAAAATCATCTTAGAGGTGTAGAGGAGAATGGTACTAAGTTTAGTATATATTTTAAGGTGTCATGTCTTATAGATAAACTTTCACCTTCTTGGAGTGAATTTTCCAAAGACCTTAGACATAAACAAGGTACTTTGATCTTAACCCAAGTTTTAAAATCTCTTAGAATAAAAGAACAACATAGGTTAATTTAGGTGAATATGGTAGAACAAAATAAAACCCCCAACTGATTTAAGCTTACAGGAAACAATTTCAAGAATAAAAATTGGAAGAATAATACAGTAACAACCGACCTAATACCTTTAGGCCCAACAACTCACCCAATAACTTTCAACCCAACCAAAATCATAAAAACCAACCTAATCGTTCTTGTAACCCAAATTCTAAGAACTCTAAAGGCAAAGGAAAGACTCAAGGATCGCACTATATATGTGGAAGGACTAATCATATTGCCCGAGATTATTTCTATAAGAAGACTAGTGAGTACAAGCCTAACTTTAGGAATAAAGGCTCTCAAGTCAACATGCTAGAGGATGGAGAACCCTTTAGTAGGTATAAATCTAAACCTTCATTAGTAAACTTTACTTATGAAGATAATGAGTGGTGGTTAGATTACGGGGTCAATATACATGTTTGTTTGAATCGTTCATTGTTTAAAATGTATTAGAACTCAAGTGGAGGAAGTGTGACTCTAGTAAATGGTACTACCGCATGAGTGCTAGGAATTGGAAGAATTGATCTGAAGTTGACATCTAGGAAGTTATTGATTCTTGAGGAAGTGCAACATGTTCCTAATATTAGGAGAAATCTAGTTAGTGAATCATATCTAGTTCAACATGGTTATAAGCTTGTTAAGCAATCCAATAAATTGTAATAAGTAGAAATAATGTTTTATTAGGAAATGATTTATTTGTGATGGTTTATTTAAATTAAATGTCTCGAGTACTTTGAACAATGTCTCTCATTTAGTTTTCAATATTGAATCTAATAATGTATGGCATAGAAGATTGGGCCATATAAGTCTTGGGAAAATAAATAATTTGATGGATTTGGGTTTAATTCCTAAAACTTCTTTAGGTATCAAGCATAAGAGTGAGATTTTTGTACAAGCTAAACAACCTAGAAATCCTTATAGACTTGTCAACCGAAAAGCTAGTCTCCTAGAACTCATTCATAGTGACGTTTGTGATTCAAACCGGCCTCCAACTAGAGGTGAAAATAAATACTTCGTAACATTTATAGATGATCACTCAAAATATTGTTATGTCTATCTCATCAAAACAAAAGATGAAGTATTTAATAAATAAACCTATAATAATGAAGTTGAAAATCAATTAGAGAAGAAGATTAAAATTCTTAGGTCCGATAGAGGTGGAGAATATAGTTTGAAATAACTTAAGAGTTTTTGTGAAGACAATAGGATAATTCACAAGATTACTCCCCCTTATTCTCCTCAATCAAATAGTATAGCTGAAATGAAAATTGAACATTAATAGATATGGTTAATTCTATATTATTAATTATGGTTTACTCGAGAATTTTTTTTTTGGGGGGGAAGCTATTCTACCAACTTGTTATGTATTAAATCGAGTAACCTCTAAAAATAGTGAGAAAACTCCTTTTGAATTATGGAAAAATAGACCTCTAAGGTTTGATATTCTAAAAATGTGGGGGTGTCTAGCTAAGGTTGCTATTCCTGAATCAAAGAAAAAAAGGACCTAAAACTATAGATATTGTTTTTATAGGTTATGCCCGAAATAATAATGCAAACAGGTTCTAGTTATAAACTTTGAGATAAGTAAAGTATCCAGTAACACAATAATAGAAGCTGGAGATGCAACATATTTTGAGGATATCTTTTCCTTTAAAACTAATATACCTATTCAACCGTCTAAAGTCCAATTAAATAAGGAGATACCTTTTAGCTCAGCCTTAGGAGATAAATCCGAAACTTATTTTGAACCTAACAAAAGTAAGAGAGCCTTTAGTAGAAGGAGAACCTTCAACCTATAATGAGGATATGTCTTGTGGAGATGCACCTTTTTGGAAGGAAGTGATTGATGATGAATTTAAATCAATAATACTTAGGTTTCATTTGACTTTGCTCCTTAGAGTAAGCCTATAGGTTGTTAGTGGGTTTTCAAAAAAAAAGAAGATGAAATCTAATGGAAGTATAGATAAATATAAAGCTAGGTTAATAGCTAAGGGTTTTACACAAAATGAAGGGATGGATTATTTTAATACTTATTCAATAGTTTCTATGATCAATACTACTAGAACTCTTTTAGCACTAGCATCTATACATGACTTGGTAATACATCAAATGGATGTCAAGACAAATTTTTTTAAATGTAGACTTAGATGAGGAGATCTATATAGAACAACCTGAAGGGTTCAAAGTTAAAGGCCGAGAACATAAAGTATGTAAACTAGTAAAATCATTGTATGGTTTGAAACAAGCTCCAAAGCAATAGCATGAAAAATTTGATAATATTGTCTTGAGTTATGGTTTCAAGATCAATGAACATGATAAATACTTGTACTATAAATATTTTGGCAAAAAACCTTGTGATTTTATGCCTATATGTTGATGATATCTTAATTTTTGGGACAAATTTACTTGTGGAGAATAATGTGAACTTCTACTTATCCAAGAACTTTGATATGAAAGATTTGGGAGAGGCTCATATAATCTTAGGAATGGAGTTAGAAAGAACTTCAGAATGGATAATTTTCTCTCAATCCAAAGCTCTAAGAAAAATACTTTAAAAAAATTAGATATTAAGTTTGTAGCTACTCCATATGATTCGAGTGTAAGTCTAAAGAAGAATTTAGGGGAATATGTATCCCAATTAAAATATTCTCATATAATAGTACCACTATTATACTTTATGAATAGAACAATACCTAATATTCCCTATGAAGTTAGGAGACTTAGCAAATATACTCACAATCCTAGTAGAGAGCATTGGATTGCCTTGGAAAGAAATTTGAAATATGTTAGAGGAACTTTGGGTTACTCTTTACATTATAGAGGTTTTACTAATGTGGTAGAAAGGTATAGTGATGCAAATTGGATTATTGATAGTTTAGATGTAAAGTCTACTACTAGATATGTATTTGTACTGAGAGGTGCAGCAATATCTTGGGGATCTAAAAAACAAACAATAATATCTAGAAGTACTATAGAGGCTGAGTTAATAGCTCTAGATATAACTTGTATAGAGCTTGAGTGGTTAAAAAATCTATTGATGGATATTCCTAGTGTGAACAAACCTATACCCTCCATACATATACATTGTGATTGTAAAGTTGTGATAGATTTTATACGACAATCTCATTCTAATAAGAAGATGAATAGGTATATCCAAGTGAGATATAAGTCAATCAAGAGGCTATTGAGTAGAAGTGTTGTATCTCTAGATTTTGTGAGATCTAAAAGAAATATAACTGGCAACTTGACTAAAGGTCTACCCATAAAGGGTATACTTGATACATCAAGGAGGATGGGCTCAACCCATAAAGAGTCACCAACAGGGATAACCCAACCTTTGTGATTGGAGATCCCATAAAGAATGTTCAATGGGTAGGAACAACCTACAACATGTGACTCAATTTTTAGCACTAATTTTGAGGATTATGTTTCTATGAGAGAATCTCTTTCCCATCCCTTAGGTGATAGTACTTATTAGTGTGATGTTCAAAATTTGTATTTACCATTAATGAGACTGAGGTGGGTATTTCCACGAGGTATTTATCATACGTACCTTTGGAGGCTCACCTAAGTGAGAGTTATCATAAGGTCGCGACTATGGGATTGGGCTATTCCTTAGAGACCGTCATGAGAATCAAGATAAGAGTGCATGGCCATTAATGGCGATAACTCATGAACCTAACCCTATATCAAGTACTGTGTATGACTTGTTGAAGTCTAATAAAGGGACCTAATTCAAGGTGTAGTCCATCACGGCTCCCTCCTATGAATAATGTCAACACTATTTGTAGGCTCAAGTCTTGAAGACTCCTGCACCTATTGCATAGTGCTAGAGTTGCCATTATATATTTTCTATATTTTGTTTTGTTTATTTTGAGTTTTAAATTTTTAAAACTTGTGAGGGATTGTCAGAAAAGTTTTAAATTCCTCACAATTATTTATGGCATTCAAATGGCTTTTTCATGGCCATTATTTGGTCATTTTAATATAATAATCAAATTTAGAGTTATATATATTGTAGCTATCAAATGGTATTTCAATAGTCATTATTTGGCTATTTTAATATAACCAATAAATTAAGAGTTACAAATTTGTGATTAATTTCAATAAATTGAGAGTTACAAATTTGTGATTATTTTCAAGAAATTGAGAGTTACAAACTTTGTGATTATTTTCAATAAATTTCTTTTAATTCTGAATTAAATTTTTATGCTTATTTGTGCCTATAAATACGGAGCTTTTCAAGAGTTTAAGGCACATCAAAAAATTGTCAAATTCTTCTTCTTGTTTTTTCTATACTACTTTCCCGTGTATTTTTTTCCTTGGGCAACCTTGATCGGGTCAATTAAACCTCGCTTCTCAGTGGACATGCATATTGTAGGAGGCAAAACTATAATCACTCAGGTTTTATCTTAGAGTCGGTCTTAGCCATTCGTACCCACACGTAGGGAGGCTAAACCGACTTTAGGACAGTAGTTTTCCACGACTCAAGTGCCAGTTCCTTCTCTTCTATTTTCTATCATTCAGTTTTATTTATTATATTATTTTGTTTATACCTTATTATGCATGTTGTGTTAAAATCATTTTGAATTTCACAAACATATTTTGAAATTGTCTTCTAATTTTGTATCATCAATTATATAATTTTTTAGTAGTTTTATAGTAGAAGCTGATGCATCCCTATAAAATGAGAAACCAGAAAAAATTTATGCCAAAATGGGCAATATTTTCCAAGCATGAGATTAATATGCAGTAAAAGAATAAATATAAGAAGACAAAAGATTTTCGACATAAACAAAACTACTATCAAATAAATTATCAATAAAATATGAGCAGCAAGACAAGGTCAACATAAAGGTGTAAAATCACTGTTTATTACTTTGGTGGACTAATTGTTATTTTGGACTTATTTGTAAGAAGCCTTTGATCTATATTCTAGATAAGCCTTTTGTCAAGAAAAATCTATCTAATGCTCTTTCTATTTTCTCAATTCTCATGTTAACTCTCTCTTTCCAGATAATTGTGAGAGAATTTAAGAAAAAAGTGGGATGCTCCTTTATATAGGAAAATGTTAGTTATATGGTCAGTTATACCCTTAATTTTGGTTTTTTTTTCTTCTTAATTTTGGTGTCCAACACGGTACGACAGGGTAAAGTGCAAAGTACATGTAACATAGATGCTCACTTCAATTAACAAAATACTATTGTACCCAAAAAAACAAGTCATAATAAATCTTTATTAGTATAAAATAGATTTCAATTTATAAAATTTCGTTATCAGATTATACCATGGATCTTTTCTTTCCCTTTTTTTTTTTCTTTTTTGTCAAGTATAACCACCTTTTTTCGTAGGTTTCCCTTTTTCATACATAAAAAAGAAGCACAGAAGGCTAGAACTTGCTTGTTTTAACTATTGATGCGAATTATGGCAGAGTATTTATCTCTTGTGGGGAGCAAACGACATGATTTTTGACTATATTGTTGATTAGTTTGTCTCTAACAATTTTTTTTAGTCCAAAATCTCTAAATACAAATTCAGTAATGGATCACATGATAAATAAAAACTCAATTAACTAGTTAATTTTGTGTTAATTATCTTCAAATAACGATTAAGACTTTCGACTCTTCTATTGAATAAGACAAGTCATTCTGTCGTTGTTCTATTATGTCAAGTGTGTTCATGCACAGAGCTGCTAACTTTGTTGCTCATGAGTTACTTAGATATGTTGTTGGTAGGTCCATTAATGGCTTGTTTGTTTGAATGAGAGAGATTTTGGTTCATATAACTCATTTTGTTCTTTCATTCAGTATAATAATGTTGGTGTGGGTCCCTCCTATGTGGAGGCCACCACCAATTAAAATTAATTTTGCTTACGTATAAAGAGAAACAATTCTCCTCTATTAAGCACGAGTCTCTTTCTTTTATCAGAGCCGCCGAAATCAGTTTGGGAGTAAAATTTTGTGGGCTTTCTTTATTGTTTTGATCTAATTTAAAGGTTGATTTCACCGCAGTTCGAGCTCAAAATTTTGGGTATTGATTCTACATGGTGAAGACTTCAAGTTGATGAATTCTGTTTATTCGTCTGTTTTTGTTACAGCTTGTTTCGGTGAAATCAGTTTAATCTTTATTTAGTAGATTATTATTGAAATTCACCTTTTAGGTGACGATAAATTATCTGTTGATCCTCTAGTTGATCTAGGGAAGATACTTTGTATTCCCATTATTTTATAGTAGAGATTTTTGCCTAGACTAGGTCCCGTGGTTTTTCTTTTTCACATTGAAGGGCCTTTCCACGTAAAAATTTGGTGTCTTAATTTTGGTGGTTTGATTATTATTTTCTGTTGTGATTATTTGGTATTATTATTTTTTGCCTATTTTATTCATACAAAGAGGGAAAATAGTTCTTTGTTTCCCAACTAAGTGGTATCATAGCTTTTGGTTGATTGAGTTGTGAATTCTTGCTTGAATTAAAATGGAAGAAAATTCAAGTTTTAGTTTGGGTTCCATGATTAAACTCGCTGCCACCAATTACTCAATTTGGAAGCCTAGAATGTTGGATTTGTTATACTGTAGGGATATGCATGGCCCTATTGAAGGTGATGGAAGTAAGCCGACAGGCAAAACTGATGAAGATTGGAAGCTTTTGCAGAAGAAAGTTGTCGGTGTGATTCTATAATGGATTGATCAGAGTGTATTTCATCATGTAGCCACTAAGACTGATGTAACCACACTCTAGAAGAAGCTGGAATCTATGTATGAAAGAAAGTCTGCTCAGAATTAGCCTTTTATCATCAGGAAACTTGTAAATTTGAAATACAAGGAGGGTTGCTCAGTTGCAGAGCACTTGAATGAGTTTCAGAGTTTATTGAATCAGTTGACAATCTTGAAGCTTGTGTTTGATGATGAGTTATAGGCCTTGTTATTGCTGAGTTCATTGCCAGATAGTTGGGATACATTGGTGGTATCAGTTAGTAATTTTACTAATGATGGAACATTGACATTGGCACGTGTTAAAGATAGTATGTTTAATGAAGAAACCAAAAGAAAGGAGCAGGGAATCTCTTCTGAGGCTCAGGCACTAGTTATAGAGAGTAGGGGGAGAAGTAAAAGCAAAAAACTTCCTTACAATCGTGGTAAATCAGGTGATAAGCCTAGATGGAGATCAAAGTCTAGAAAAGGAGTTATATATCATTATTATAACAAGCCTGGTCATATTAGGCCGGAGTGTAGGAAAATGAAGAGAGAGTAGAATAAGGAAAAAAGCGAAGATAAAAAAGTAGACAGTGGTACAGCTGCAGTTGCATATGATGCTAATGTTATTATTGTTTGTGATGATGTTTATGTTAATTTCACATGTTATAACTCGGCTTGGGTAGCTATCACAAGTGCTACATCTCATATTACTTCTCACAGGGATTTATTTTCAACCTATGTTGTTGGTGATTTTGGCTCTGTGAAGGCAGCCAGTGGCGCTTCGTGTAAAGTTATCGGTGTGGGAGATATTTGGTTGGAAACCAACAGTGGATGTAGATTACTCTGGAAAGATGCTAAACATGTTCATGATATTCGTCTTAATATGATCTCCATTACTTAACTTGATTATGAGGGTATGAGAGTAACTGATGAGTGCCAAATATTGCATATTTTGGCCCCTTAATTTACATTTGCTAATTCTTTAGTTGTGTCATAATCTAATATTTTGTGTTAGTTTTATGATTTTTAATGTTTTATAGGATTGCAAAGGAAATTGGGGATTTAATGTGAAAAAAATGCAAAAGCTGGAATCTACTGTTGCGATCGAGCACAGAAGACCTACGATCGAGCGCAACAGCGCTCAAGTTACTCTCATACCCTCATCATCAAGTTAAATAGTGGAGATCATATTAAGACGAATATGATGAGTGCCAAATATTGCATATTTTAGCTCCTTAATTTACATTTGCTAATTCTTTAGTTATGTCCTAATCTGATATTTTGTGTTAGTTCTATGATTTTTAATGTTTTATAGGATTGCAAAAGAAATTGGGGATTTAATGTGAAAAAAATGCAAAAGTTGGAATCTGCTGTTGCGATCGAGCACAGGAGACCTGCGATCGAGTGCAACAGCGCTCAAGTATTTATTATATGTTAATCTTAGGAATTTGTTACTTTGAGTTGTGTTTTTCGTTGTTTTGCATGTTTACAAGCACTTAGAAAGAAGTTTCACTAAATTGCTAGAATTGCCTATACAGATCAGTCATTTTTGCGGATTAAACTGTATTGATTTAGGAAGAACCAAGAGATGAGTCATACATTCTTGGAAAGATCCAGATGTCTATTTTCTAGAGAATTTTACGACTCGTAAATATGATTTTTCTAGAGAAAGTTATGGCAGTTTTAGTAGACAAAGGTCAGGTTGTGCATGATTTCAACGTGGGCAGAAATTTTGAAGGGCATGTGAAGGCTTAAATCCCACATCCCACATCGGTTGGAAACACATTCTACATCCCACATCCCACATCGGTTGGAAACACATTGCGCTCATAGAGTTTCCCTATAAAATCCCCGTTTCACTTCATCTTCAGGGGCAATCGGTGTGCAATCTGGAAGGCTTTGCTACCAAGGGGGGAAAGCGTCGCACAGTAGCTGCGAGTGGAATTTCACTATCCATGTATTGTCAGTTTTAATTTATTTCTTTTTAGTTTTAAAGTTTAATGTTTAGCACTTTAATTATGAAATTTATTTTCATAATCATGAGAGACTAAAACCTTTATCTAAGGTTGAAGATGAAGCATCACCATTGATTAGCATTATATTTTCATATATGTTATTCCGAAATTTTTGTATTGATGTTCTATTTCAATTCAATTGTTTGAGTAAATTCTTATAATTGATTGTTTTGTTTATAAATTGTTCAATTTGATATTCCATGTGTTTCATCTAACGGATACAGCGAATCATCCAAATTAAATCGGATATCTATTGTGATTCTAAAGTAAACGGATATATTAGATGATTTGGTTTAATTAGGATATTCGTTGTGATTTGTATATCGATGGATTCATGGAATCATTGGATAAATTCATTTTATATAGAACATGCATAGGATGGAATTGCTTGTTGGTTGTAGAAACAAAGTCAAGAAAATATATGCTTTAATTTGGTGGGGTGGATTCAGAAACCTTAATATTTTTATCATTTGTTTTAAATCAATTTAGTTTAGTTTATATTCTTTGCACGATACAATTAAAAATTTTGAACTAGGTTAAAATAGGTTTAGTTTAGATAAAAATATATTTTCACGACACAATTCCCTATGGATTCGACTTCGCACTTGCACACACTATATTGCAAACGACTCGTGCGTTTGCGAGTAATTTAAAACTCACAACAAGTTTTTGGTGCCGTTGTCGGTGATTTTCTTTATTTGTGAAAATTAAATTTTTGTCTGAATTGATTTTATTTTTCTACTAGTTTATTAGCATTTTTGTTTTATTTTTCCTTTTGCAATTTTATTCTAGTTTATTTGTTTCTATTTGCAATTGCCCATAAAGAAAAAAAATAAAAAAATATATAAAAAAAGTTTATTTGCCAATTTTTGTTGGCCCATTTTGTGAGTATTATGTTTTCTGTTTTTATTTTATTTTATTATGTTGTTTCTGCTAGTTAGTTTATTTTATTGTTTTTTGTGTGGTGTATGCTTGGTCGGAGATCCCTCAACTTAGAGTTGATACCTTTAGATCCCGACTTAGAAAGAACTCTTAAAAAAACTAAGAGAGCACTTGTTGAGAGAGAGACAATTGAGATGGGAGACAATTTAAAGAATGCAAATCAATCGAAGAATGTTTTGGAACGTGGACTTCACTACATCCCTTAGGGATTTGTTCGCAACCGTTGCGACTCACTCCCTTTCTTGTATAGTGTTGCCACCAACCAGTGCTACCCACTTTGATCTAAAGCCACATGTCATCCAGCTCCTACCCTTATTCCATGGCTTGGATCTTGAAAATCCTTACAGCCATTTGAAGAAGTTCAAAGATATTTGTGCCATATTCAAGTTCCAGAACTTCTCTGATGAGTCGGTTAATCTTAGACTTTTCCCTTTTTCTCTTCACGATAGAGCTAGGGCATGGTTGGATTCCAACACGCCGGGGTCTATTACATCCTAGGAGAGCTTGTTGAGTAAATTCTATAATAAGTTTTTCCCAATGTCTAGAATGAATGAGTGCTGAAAGGAGATTAGTTCTTTCATTTAAGAGGAGGATGAGAAGTTTTCTGAGAGTTGGGAGCGTTTCAAAGAGTTATTGATCAGATGCCCTCCACATGGATATGAGAAGTGGAGACTCGTTCAGTTCTTCTACCAAGGTTTAACTCAACCCAACCGTAGCATGATCGAATCTATGAATGGGGAGGCATTCTTAAGTCTGACGGGGGATGAAGCATATAAGGCGTTAGACAAGTTGTCCGACAACACGTAGCAGTAGGATTTTTCAAGCTGTTGGGACAAGTCCATTCGTGCTCCTAAGAAAGGAGGCATCTATGAGATTAAGGAGGACACTGACTTTAGGATAAAGATAGATGCTCTTACCAAGAAGGTTGACGCTCTTGTTGTGGGCTAGTCCATCAATGTTGCCAATGTTGATAGCGGTTCCATCTGTGCTAGTCCTATGCATTTAGCACAGAATTATCAATCTATGCCGGCTTTTGCCGAGTATCCCATGGAACAAGTGAACACTGTTAATGACTATCGGAAGCAATCAAATGGATCTTACTCGAGACTTACAATCCAGGGTGGCGGAACCACCCTAATTTTTTATGGAAGCAGAACCAACCGATGAATCAGGGAGGAGCCCCTCATCATGCTCACAATCAATATCCTCCCGGATTTCCTCCACCAGTTCCAAGTCATGGTCGTTTAGCCCATCCAGCACCATCACCCGCTTACCAAGCTCCCACTCAAACGCCAGCATCGGTTTCACAATCATTGGAAAACACCCTCAAGGATTTCATGAAGATGACCGGCCAATTTATCAGCGAAGTAAGGAGTGCAACAATAGTAAACACCCAAGTGATTGCCAAGCTATAGAGTCAAATGGGTCAAATCATAAGTCACTTGGGTGAAAGAAAGAAGGAAAAGTTCCCCAGTCAACCCGTGCCCAACCCGAAGGGACAGTTTGCGGTTGGAAATTCATCAACTCCTACGCACAGGCAAGAACAAATGCAATCGATTGTCACATTGAGGTCTGGGAGACAAGTGGACAATCAAGTGGAAGAGAACCCTGCTATGCAGCAAGGGCAAGAAAGTAGCAACAAGGAGAAGAGAGATGCTGAGCTATCAATAGCCACACTTACTATTAAGGATCTTCCTAGGTCATTTGTACCTAAAACGCCTTATCCTGAGAGATTATAAGCGCCCAAGAAAATAGGGAAGTATGAGGACATTCTGGAGGTGTTCAAGCAGGTCCAAATCAATATCCCATTTTTGGATGCCATCCAGCAAGTGCCGTCATATGCTAAGTTCTTAAAGGATTTGATCACTGTCAAGAGGAGGACGAATGTCCCGAAGAAGGCATTTTTGCCCGAGCAGATTAGTTCAATCCTTCAATGCAAGCTGCTCATCAAGTATAAGGACCTGGGATGTCCTACCATCTCTTGCATGATAGGAGTCAGCTAGATTAAGAGGGCTCTTTTAGATCTAGGAGTGAGTGTGAATCTTCTGTCCTACTCAGTCTATTTACAGTTGGGGTTAGGAGAATTGAAGCCCACATCCACGGTGCTTCGATTGGCTGACAGGTCAGTGAAGATACCACAGGGAATAATTGATGACGTTTTGATAAGGATGGATAAGTTTTATTTCCCTATGGATTTTATTGTGCTTGATACAGAGCAGGTTCAGAATATGGGGATTCAGATACTGGTGATTCTAGGACGACCATTCTTAACCACGGCTAATGCCCTGATAAATTATAGGACAGGGGTGATGAAGATTTCCTTCGAAATTATGACAGTGGAGCTGAATATCTTTGATATCAGTAAGCAACCACTGGAATATGATGATGTGAGAAATGTATGCTTGATAGAAGAGATTATTGAGGAGACTGTGGATGAATCAAGCATTGAGGACCCCTTGGAGGCATGCTTTACTTAGTTTAGAGAAGATTTGGATTTGGATAAGTTACTTGAGTAAGCGAATGTCATTTTTGAGTATGTTCCTCGGGAGAGCAGTGAGACAGAGGATACCGCAGCACCTGGGCCCCCCAAGAAGGAACTTAAGCCTTCACCAGACAATCTTAAGTATAAGTTCCTAGATCCAGCAGATTTTTTGCCTGTGATTATAGCTTTAGATTTGGTTGATGCTCAATAGAAAAAATTATTGGACGTTTTAAGAGAGAACAAGGAAGCTATCGGCTGGACTATTGAGGATATCAAGGGGATCAGCCCCTCGGTGGTGATGTATAAGATACATTTGAAGGAGAATGCCAAGCCATCGAGAGAGCCACAGAGAATGCTCAACCTAGCTATGCAAGAGGTTGTGAGGACTGAAGTGATAAAGTTGATGGATGTAGGGATCATTTATCAAATCTCTGATAGCAAGTGGGTGAGCCCGATTCATGTCGTGCCCAAGCGGGCTGGATTGACGATAATGAAGAATAAGGACGATGAGTTGGTGCCAACTCGTGTTCAGTCAGGATAGAGAGTGTGTCTAGACTACCGTAAATTGAATGCTACCACAAGGAAGTATCATTTTCCACTCCAATTTATTGATCAGATGGTGGAGTGCTTGGCTAGGCACGATTGTTATTGTTGAATCTGGCTGAAAACGTTAAACTTAGCGCTCATGGGAGGCACCCCACAGCATATCCTTTATGTTTTTATTATTTTACATATTTATTGTTACTGTTTATTTCTAGTATTTTTTGTTTTCCAGTCTTTATTTTTCAGGGACAATGCGTACTTCAGTTCAAGTTTGGGAGTATGCTATGAGCCACGCCGGTCCAGCTAGTTCTCTATCTCCCAGGTCAGCTCTTTCCATATTATTCACACATTGGGGACAATGTGTAATTTAAGTTTAGGGGTATGGGAGACACATTACACACACTTTGTCCCAGTTTTTTTTTATATATTATTGAAAAGATAAATGCATGTTCATGATTGTTTTGAAATTTTGGTTGATATAAACAAATACTGTGATGTGATTTCATTAGTGAGCTTAAAATTTTGAACACATGATCTGATAATAGAGTTTTAAAGTTTAGTTACTTACTTTAGGCATTTAAGAATTCACATGTTTGATCTGATCTGACACGAGCACATTAGCACATAATTGTGTGAAGTATGACATATGATTTTCATGTGTATGTTTCCATGGCTTAACTGAAAATGGATGACTTTTTGGATGAACACTTTGGCATAGACAAATAAAAAAAAAATGCTCATGATGATCATTAATAAACTTTCACTGAGTAACTGAACCTCTTGCCTCAGTAAGCAGTAAGTGTTCACATCAAAATGTGAGAATTTTGCTCATAATGATCATTGATAAACTTTTCGCTGAGTAACTGGACCTCTTGCCTCAGTTAGCAGTGAGTGTTCACGTCAAAATGTGAGAATTTTGCTTGGTAGTACAAAGGTCAGTTTAGTTTTGTAGCCTTTTTGACTCGAGTTAGTAAGTTCTTAGGGGTGTCTTTACACCTAATGCCCTAAAACCATCTAGTTTGGGAGTCATTGACTCAACACTCGCTACATGGGTCAATTAGAAAGCTTAAGGGAACTAAACATGGCAAGCCTCATAATAAAAGAAAGAAGAAAATAAAACTATGCCATTGTTGTTCATTATGATGGGAAATTCGATGAATCTTGAGACATGAAGACATTACATATTGGAGTTATTTAGAATCTTCATTTTTATGTGCTAGTTCACTGTACACTAATTCGAGCTTGTGATGCCTTAGTCAGCCTCTTGTAAGTAATTAGATTTTAAAATTCCTATTCATTGCGAAGATGGGTTTATATTTTAAGTTTGCTCATAAATGAATATCATAGTTTTGTGTGCTACTTAAATTTTTTTGGATACCATGAATAATGGATTTATCTTTGTGTTCTTTGTTTTTCATTTAGTTTTTTTTATTTTGTTTTGCTAAGGGACTAGCAAAATATAAGTTTGGGGGTATTAACTTCAAAGGTGGAGTGTGGAAGCTTTCTAGAGGCTCATTGATTCTTGTAAGAGGAAAGAAGATGCCGCTTTTACAAATTACAAGCTAAGGCATGTCAAAACCAGGTGAATGCAGTTGAAGATGAGTCCATTGAGTTATGGCATATGCGGCTCAGTCACATGAGTGAGAAAGGGCTTAAGATTCTATCGAGAAAGCAAACATTACCTCACATGAAAGGTATGTCTCTGAAAACTTGTGTTCATTGCTTGGCTGGAAAACAAAGAAGAATTTCTTTTCTTAAAACTCCTCATTCTAGACGTAATGCAATTTTGGATGGTTCATATTGATTTCTATTATATGAAAGATAGATCTCTTAGTGGTTCCATCTATTTTGTGACTTTTATTGACGATTTCTCTAGAAAAGTGTGGGTTGTTGCTTTACATTCTAAGGATCAGGTCTTTTATGCATTCAAATAATTTCATGTGAAAGTTGAATAGAGACTAGTTAGAAGTTGAAATGTGTTATAGCAGATAATAGTGGTGAATACAGAGGTCCTTTTGAGAAGTATTGCAGGGATTTCGGTATCATGCTTGAGAAAACTGTTCCTAAAATATCGTAGGAGAATGGTATATAGTAGAGAGAATGAACAAAACTATAGAATAAAGAATTAGGTGCATGCTCTCTCATGCAAAACGGCCTAAAACTTTTTGAGGTGAGGCAATGAGGACTGCAGTTGACTTGATTAACCTTTCTCCTTCAGCTCCTTTGAATGGTGATGTACCAGAGAATGTTTGGACTGGGAAAGATGTGTCCTACAAATATTTGAGGGTGTTTTGGTGTAGAAATTTTGTTCACATTCCTAAAGATGAGAGATCCAAGCTTGATAGTAAGATTAAAGAGTGTATCTTCCTGGGTTATGCACATGAAGAATTTGGTTACAGATTGTGGGATCCAAACCATTGAAGACTTACAAAAGATTGTGAAATGTAGTTCTTCAATGAAGAACCTGTTAACTTGGATCCAATTTCTTCTCCTATTGCAGCTCATGATAATCACAGGGGAGAAATTCAAGGAGAAAATGAAAATATAAATGATAATGATAGTGATATTCCTCCACTTGTTAATGATCCTTTAGTTACTGATTTGCCTCATGATGATCATATAGAACAAGAAGTTTAGCAGGCCCCTACAGAACCTTAGTCTACTAGATGGTATTCTCCTCATGAGTATGTGATGCTTACAAATGGGGGAGAATCATAATGTTATGATGAAGCTATGATAGATGATCATAAAGAAGAATGACTGAAAGCCATGCAAGATGAGATGAAATCCTTGCATGAAAACCACACATATGACTTGGTGAAACTGCCTAAGGGTAAAAGATCACTTAAAAATAAATGGGTCTACAGGTTGAAGACTGAAGATAAGAGCTCACAGCCTAGATACAAGGCAAGACTAGTTGTGAAAGGGTTCAGTCAGAAGAAAATGATTAATTTTGAAGAAATCTTCTCACCTGTAGTAAATATGTCTTCTATCCAAGTCATTCTTGGCATGGCTACTCGTATGAACTTAGAGATAAAACAACTTGATGTGAAAACTTCATTCCTCCATGGTAATCCAGACGAAAGATTTACATGGAACAGCCTGAGGGGTTCAAAGTCAAAGGTAAAGAACAGTTGGTGTGCAGATTGAGAAAGAGTTTGTATGGGCTCAAGCAAGCACCCATATAGTGGTATAAGAAATTTGATTCTTTCATGGAGAATCATGGTTACAGTCGGACTACTTCGGATCATTGTGTGTTTGTTAAAAAGTTTTTTGATGATAACTTTATTTTTGTCTTACTTTATGTGGATGACATGTCAATTGTTGGTCATGACATTAGCAAGATCGATGAATTGAAGAAGAACCTCAGTAAATCCTTTGCTATGAAGGATTTGGGACTGGTGAAACAGATTCTTGGTATGAAGATCTTGCGTGATAGAAAACACGGGAAGTTGTGGTTGTCTCAAGAAAGTTACATTGAGAAGATTATTGAGAGATTTCATATAAGCAATGCGAAACCTATTATTACTCCACTTGCAGGTCACTTCAAGCTTAGTACCGAGCAGTGCCCTACTAGTGAAAATAATAAAGAAGAAATTAAGAAAGTTCATTATGCTTCTGCAGTTGGCAATTTGATGTATGTCATGGTTTGCACAAGACCAGATATCGCTCATGCAGTTGGTGTCATCAGTTGATTTCTCTCTAATCCAGGTAAAGAACATTGGTTAGCTGTTAAATGGATTCTTAGATACCTCATTGGTACTTCTAAGATGTGTCTGTGTTTTAGTGAAGGTAAACATGTGCTAGATGGTTCTGCAGATGCCAACATGGTAGGTGATATTGACTCTCAAAAATCTACTTCAGGGTACTTGATGACTTTTGCAAGAGGAGTCGTATCTTTGTAGTGTAAACTTCAAAAATGTGTTGCTTTATCTTCTACCGAGGCTGAATATATTGCACTGACTGATGGTTGAAAAAGTTCTTACAAGAATTGGGCATGAAGCAAGAAAAGTATGTGTTGTACTATGACAATCAGAGTGTTATCCATCTCAGTAAAAATCCGAGCATTATCAGTATAAGCATATTGATGTACATTACCATTGGATTCGTGATGCTCTATAGATGAAGTTATTACAACTTGAGAAAATCCATACCGATGATAATGGATCGGATATGATGACTAAAGCTTTACCTTCGTAGAAGCTTGAATTGTGCAAAAAGATTGCAAGTATGGCTATGCCCTCCACATGAGTCGGGAGGGGGAGATTGTTGGTGTGGTCCCTCCTATATGGGGGCCACTACCAATTAAAATTAATTTTGCTTATGGGGCCCTAAGACCACAGTATATATGGAGAAACAATTCTCCTATGTTGAGCACGAGATTCTTTCTTTTATGCTGAAATTAGTTTGGGAGCAAGTATTTTTTGGGTTTTCTTTATTGTTTTGATCCAATTTGGAGGTTGATTTCATCGCAATTCGAGCTCAAAATTTTGGGTATTGATTCTACGTGGTGAAGACTTCAAATTGATGAATTATGTTTATTCGTCTACTTCTGTTACAGCTTGTTTCAGTGAGATCAGATTAATCTTTGTTTGGGAGATTATTGTTGAAATTCACCTTTTAGGTGACAATAAATTATTTGTTAATTATCTAATTGATTTAGGAAAGATTCTTTGTATTCTCATTATTTTATAGTGAAGATTTTTTTTTTTGACTAGATCCCGTGGTTTTTCCCTTTCACATTGAAGGGGTTTTCCACTTAAAAATTAGGTGTCTTGATTTTGGTGGTTTTATTATTATTTTTCGCTGTGATTATTTGGTATTATTATTTTTTATCTATTTTATTCATACAAAGATGGAAAATAGTTCTTTGTTTTCCAACAAATAAAAGTGTGGTTTTCATAAGAAAAATAATAATAAAAGATTCGGAACTATTTAGTGGAGAAATTTCTTAGGTACTTTGTCCCTTCAAACGGGGAAGACAATTTTGGAAACTTGTTCGTCCCATTGCTAATGCTATACATGCCAGGATTACCTTTATTATGGATATTTTTTACACAATTACTATAAAATTACATTATGCTTCGTTTATTATGGATATGTCGTTTATTTTTCCCAGAGTAGGTACTGTCATTACAATGAAAGTAGTAGAAGAATGAGCGTAATTACAGTCCTAGAGATAGATAGATAAATTGACGGATAAGTAGAGAGAGATCAGCTCTTCAGATGAAAGGCGCATCTACTTTTCACAGATAATATGTTGAGATAAGACGTAGGCTTGCACTTCACTGCAGCTTAAGATATTTCAGCCGACTATCAAGCCAGATAGGTTGATATATCAGTGCTCTATTATTAGTGATGTTTCTACATATGTCGCAATGTTACTAGAGTATATTCTGGGTGTCAAAAACAAATGTTGATATATCAGTGCTCTACTCAATTACATGTGGAGCTCATGCATGTATCGCAATGTTGATAAATATGAAATCTACCAACTAGTTACGCAGGTATCATATATGTCTGTGATCAATAATTGAAGATCAAACATGGGTGTTCGATCCTAATTAAATGGAGCTGAAGATAGCTTTGCATAAATGCTTTAGAAAAAGATTCTCAAAAACCAGTTGGGAGCTCACAGAATCTGTAAAATGAAGAGTACAGTACATATACGACCAATTAATGATTTACAAGCGAGAGCCTAATTATAATTTTCTTCTCATTATATTTATTAAAAATAATGCAACATTTACTCTTTCAATGTTTCGAGAAATTATTTAAAAAAACTGAAAATCACACCCAAAAATACTCTTATTAGTGAGCCAACAAAGCAAGAGATGGCATCAAAACAACACAAACATAGTATCTTAAGATACAATCGCAGCAATTGAACTTAACTACTTAATAGGCATCAGGATTAGCCAAGACGTAGGCTTCAATAGCCTTGAACAATCCCTTTGCCTTTTCTTTGCCAGCCTTGATTTCCTCTTCCTTGATCTCGCTGTCACCAAGAGGGTAATACTTGCTGCTGCTCTTGCAGATAGATCCTCCATCAGTTGACGCCTCGAACTTAACTTCACTAGAGATTTTCTCCAGTACGTTCCTCAATGCATCACCTTCGATTACAGTATAAGCATAAGTGAAATTCTCCTTATCAAGTGCATCAATCTTGTGCTTCACATAGTTGAATTGGCTAGCTGCATAGAGCATACAACGCTTGTAACTTATTTTGTTGAGTTGTTTTATATTTTGAGTTAAACTCTAGTCATTAAAGGATCAATGTGAGCAATACTATGCATAACATGATGTTATTTATCGATCTAAGCATTGATCGGATCGAATATTTTTTTATACTTCAATATTAAAGCAAAAGTTAAAATATGAAAAGTAGTTTCGAAATACAAAATGAAATATCATATATCACAATTAGTATTATATGATTTACAAACCTTCCCCAAAAATAATTTGCTTGATGGTTCCAGGCCCTCCATCTCTTTCGAGGATTTGAACATTCTTAATAAGCTGAGGCAAGATTTTGGGAATGATGTTGTCAGAATCAAGAACAAACGCCTTGAAAATCTTGGCCGGGGGGATCGTAGTGGCGACCTCCATGTCATAAGTGACAACACCCATAGCTAGGAGTTTGAAAATTAATCAAACAAGAGGAATAAAATGCTAAGAGAATAGAGTGACTTAGGAAAGTTTCAAGGTGGGATGATGTGAGGACTGGACATATGGTGCTATTTATAGGTTGAGGCCTAAGATTAATTCCTTGTGTGAAATGAGTTCTTAAATCCCTTTTTATTATTGAAAATCTTTGAAATGGGGAGGAAATAGTTGTATTCTAGAGTTTTAATTATAAACTAATGTACATAATAGTCAAATAAAAAATACAAAAAATATGGATCTCAAGACCGAAATTTTGTGATTCTAAAAAGAAAAAAAAAAGACCAAACTAGTACTTTTAACAACCCAGAAACTTTGAATTTAGATAGTTAAGACTTAATTAAGAGGGTTAAAAGTGTTGAGTTTAGAAGTTTTTGACTTCAATGTACATACACGTGAATGGTTCAAGGGATTAAAGTCTAGTGTATATGGTTTTGTTTGCTTTTCATCAACTTTCAATTAATTCAGCTGTTTGGGGTAAAGTCAAGAAGCTCAACTAATCATTTCAACAATGGCTGCTGCGTGTGCAGTTGGTCAATAATCAAGATTAATTAGCAGCAACATGTATCCATTGTTTTCTTTCTTTTACAATATTGTGATGTTAATTTCCTCACATGGCATGACTGTCTAACATTTATCTTTCATATCACATTCTTTCAAATATGATCATGTCCAAAACTATGATTTCACCTTGTGAATTTAAATTTTCTGTTGTTGAGATTCTTTGTGTTTGATATTTTTCATAATGAAATACTATGTCACTTCATTAAAAAATTAAATTAAAAAAATACCAACCGTTTATTACTTCGGTGGCAAAGATTGAGCAGTACTATCCAACCATTTTGGCTTCATTTGATAATGATATAAGTACAATTTACAAATTAATCATATCCAAAATTTTATCTTAAAATCAATTATAAATATTTTTTTTTGTATAAATCCAAATTAGGATTGTCTTACTATCAAATTATATATCTTATATATAATTATAAATACATATCATAATAAAACAATTATTATTCAAACATCAAATGATAAAAGATAATATATCATCCTCATCAATCAAAATTCAAATACTAACACAAATAACACTAATCTGATAATTTATCACATACATCATCAAAAATAGAGTTGTTACTTTTCTTTATTGAACTATTTAATCAATCATTCAATCCCCAATTGAAGCAAAAAAGTGAAAATTATCAAATTACCCCTTAAAATTTTCAAAAATATAAAAGAATTAGCATTGTAATATTTCAGTTGAAATATGATGTTTCGATCGAAACAAATCGAAATGAAAGCCGAAACAAAATATAAAAGTGATTCATTTCAATTTAGTGCTGAAACTGAAATGTTTTGATCATTTCAATCAAAACAAAACAAAATTTACAGCACTGATTTAATCAATTACTACTACTTTATATATATAATTTCTTTACAAACAAGAGAATGATTAGCCTTTCTAGATCTATAAAGAATTTGGAATGTGAGAGAAAGGAATATACTCATCTCGAATTATAGATGATGCAAATGTTGGTAGAGCTATTCCTATGGTGATGAATGTGGTCCGAATAGTCTCTACATTTTGAGAAAAATATCTTGTCTAATTCAGGTCCATGAAAAATATATGATACAATGGTCTATTCATCATTAAATGAAAAAAATACATTTTTTTCTCTTTTTTTGTCATTCAATGGTGTGATAGACTCGTGTCATATATCTTTCATAAACATGTGTTAGGTAAGAACTTATCCATTTTAAAGCATGATGCTTACTCGATCTTCTTTTTGATCTTCTTTTCTTTATTTTTGATAATCAGAACTAGAGCTTTGCTGATGATATGCAGCATTTATGTTACAAGACTAGAAATAATGTCTTTCAAAGTTTCCTAGTGATGATCAGTTATGGCTAGTAATATGATTAATGTTTTTTGCAAACAATTTCAAATCGGAAGAATTTCTAGCTTGGATTTTATAACTTAGACCAAACACCCACTAACACAATCGATCAAATTGTTGACAATCGAGAAGAACAAATACATATAAGCAGTATAAAATGAACAGAAAATTGCCTTATTATGTTAATTCACTAAGGATTACAAATAAGGTTGAGATGAGATGCTCATCTTTTCCTATGAACGGTGAAGAGCAAATGACAGTATAGAAAACAAAGGTTCACCGTCTTCCAATTGGTTCTCTTATACTCATTCACCTGCTCACATGCACAACCCATCGTAATAGAAGTCCCTCACAATCACATCCTTGCATAGCCTCTCAAAAAATTTAGTAAAATCTTTTTCATTGGCATCATAGTTGGTAAGAATTTTCCTTTTGTTGATCAGTCACTTGACATCCTTTTTTGAGCAGATTAGGCTTTCATGAGAATTGCATAAGATGTGATGAGTGGCGTATTGTCACAGCTGGGAGTACAATGCTCAAGTGCAATAATGATATTCCTCAATACACTTTATGTGTATAAGTGTATTGATGAACTTTCACATGCGGGATTTCAAGAACACCACCTTAGCCTAATTGCACAATGCAGACCTCTCTAATCATCAACATATGGATCTCGCTTCATGAGTTGGACTCTCGGGTATGTAGGGAGTAAACAATGGTGGATTAAGTCGAGTAAATGGTTTTTCCGTCTTATCTCTTGGAATCATGTTCTTGAAGAATCGGAAGGCGAGTTCAGTGAGAGAAAGGCTACATTGTTTAGGAATTGGAGCAATTTGAAATAACTCTTGAAAGATGAAAAAAGGGATTTGGTTTTCCAATAGTACAATGTCACACCTCAAATCAAAGAGCATTTCAGATGTGCTGAATAAAGGATCATTGCAGCGTCTTAGACCTTTTACAGAATACTTGAAGAAGAGCTCAATGATGAAACACCCATCAACAATCATCATCTGCACAAATTCATCACTTGTGAGAATTGATCTCTTTTCCATAATATAACCGTGATTTATGCTCTAGCTCTCTTAGTGCCTTCACAGAACTATCAAGGGTTGCTTCTAAATTTGGCGTTCGATCGTGAACTGCATATAAATAGCACCACTTATGATCTTCTTTACCGTGGTGGAAAGGACCAATGGGGACTTTGTCAGGGCTATAGGCCTTTTTATTTCCCTTGTGAAGTTCCTCATTGACTCTGCAGATACAACTTGAAGTAGATATAGTTTCCATTTTATTGCATATACAATTATAAGCTTGTGAAATTTTTACTGTACTGTAATGAGATTGATAAAGATAATTAAATAGAAATAATAAATCAATAATCAAAACAATCAAATAAAAATAAAATATATAACATTTACGTGGTTCGATGATTAAACTGAGTATAAAAATTCGTATAAACAGTGTCTTACAAACCCTAACAAATGTCTTTATAAATAGATTAAAAACGAGTAAAAAAATTTGCCTTCCAACAAAGTCTCCGAACCATCTCACGAAACTACATATTGGACTGATAGACATCTCAACATCTTATGTATGACTGTCCCTTTGGTCGATCAATGTTTTGGTCTATCAATGTTTTCCATCTCTTAAATCAGGAGATTGGTTTGCTCTAATTTTCTTAGAAGTTCAATTTGAGTGACCTGCAAAATAAAGGAAGCCTTTTTTACCAATTCTTTTCCTGTAGTTCAATGTTGTTTAAGAAACTAATCAAGGCTTCTGCATTTTTTTTTTTTGGTTACATTAATGGGAGAAAATTTAATGAAAGAAATGAGATATTTCTTTAAGAGCACAATGACCCCATAAACACCTACAAATTACAATCCAATGCCATTGTAGTCTTCGAGAGTAAAGGTGAACGAGCGAGTGACCCACGCAAAAATCCGCAAACAGGAAAGCGATCCAAAACGAGAATACAAAATTGTATTTACCTGCTTTTGTTGTTCCTGTTTACAATATTCCAAAGACAAAACAAAAAAAAGAAAAGGAAAAAGAAACACACGCTCTTCACCTCATTTCATTTCCTGAAGATCATTCATGTGCTACGATCCATCAAAACCCTAGCCACAAACTACTCTCTATCAAAAACGACCAAAGAAAATGGCGTTTTGGTGGCCATTGATCGTCCTGGCGTTCGCTTACATGATCTGCCGATTCCTCTTAATGCTCATTCCTCCCAATGTGCCTTCTATTGACGTCGATGCCTTTGATGGTACTTCTCTGTCAATATATTTGTATACATGTGTGTGCCATTTGCTTAATTTATTGTGGTTTAAATTTGTGACAGTGAATCAGACGCAGGAGAACAGCTTCATATACGTGAGTTTCTTCTGTTGATTGCTTGTATTTCGATTAGGTTTCGTCATGTTGAGTGATTTTTTGTTGCTTTTTTTGGTTTTAGATTATAATCGTGTTTGTGGATTTGATTTTGAGTTCATAAATTGCTTTTTGGACAGTGAATTAGTGTAGAGTGAATGTGGAAATTGTTTCTCTTCTTGAGTTGTTTCAGTTAAATAAATAGATTCATATATATATATATATATATATATATATATATATATATATATATATATATTATCTGTGTTAAGAATTGAACGAAACTAGTGACATAGTTAAAAATTTTGGCTTGAAAAAGAGTTAAATCTTGCTGGAATCGATTCACTGTTGTGTCCTTATAGTTTTAATCTCAGCACGTTTTTGTTTCTCCGTCTTTTTTTCCAAGCGATTGGTGCTTCAAATTAATGGTAATGGTAGTTTACCTATGCCAACCAAAGGATGTGGTAATTAGTTCCAGTGTTTCCTTAACACGAAGTTTCTAAGATTACTTCGCAGAATACTATGAATCTAAAACTTATATTGTTTTCCTTGTGGAATCAGTGTTCAGATACCTCCAAGGGGAAGGTCACAACAGTCAGACGAAAAAATTAAGTGCTATGAGCCTGCGACTACGAACTTCTTGGGATATTTTCGTGCATTTTCGCTTGCTGAGGATAGTGATGTTGATGATGTACTCAATAGGATTTAATGTTCTGTTTGATCTGCTGAGTTTTCGTAATAGTGTCCTGCATTTGAAGTGACAGATCAGATTCTTTCCCTAGTACTTAATCAGTGGCTTTTCTACTTATTTAATAAAGAGATAGTCATGAGCCATGGCCAAGAAATCTTCTCTATTAACTCTCTAGCTTTAAAATTGCTGTACAAATATGTTTGACCTGATTTCACATCTTTTATGTTGAATTGGCATGGATCTTCTTTTTAATTGATATTTTGGTGCTTTGGTAATTAATAGTCTCATTGCATGTCATTTCTCAGTTTATTATATGTTATAACTGGAAGGAGGAACTTTGAGTATTTTTGGGCTTTCAAATCAATGAATTGTGGTGTACTGGGATTGTTGTTATTGTTGTTCCGGTGTTGCAACAATCTAAAATGTTTTTATTTTCTTTCTTCTCTCTGTAGATGGTTGTTCCTCTTTACATTGAGGTGTCATTTCTTTGTAAGTTTTGTTAACCATCGATAAATGTAGATCCCATGATTTCATCCATGTGCTTATGCCGGTTTTGCGGCTACTGACTTCAACTTCTATCTAAACATATTTTCTCAGGTCAGGGACAGTGTCACACAGGCAAGGAAGGCTCAGAAAATATGGGCAAAAAGTAGCTTCAAGCAGAGACGTCGGTTCTTGCCGATACTTGTGAAGTATATCATTGAACATCAAGAGTGTTGTGAGTTTTAAATTACTCGCAAGCGCACGAGTCGTTTGCAATATAGTGTTGTGCAAGTGCGAGGTCGAACCCTCAGGGAATTGTGTTGTGAAAATATAATTTTATCTAAACTAACCTTAACCTAGTTCCGAATTTTGAATTATATTTTGCAAAACAAATATAAACTAAACTAAATTGATTTAAAAAGTAATGATAAAAACACTGAGGTTTCTGAATCTACCCCACCAAAGTTATGCATATATCTTCATGTTCTAAAAATAGCTTATCAAAATATTCCATAAATCCAACTTAAAACAAAAAAACAACAAATATCCCAATTAAACCAAAAGCATCCAATGTATCCGCTTTTAACAAATCACAAAGAAAATCCAATTTAATCAAAAACAATTTGATGTATCCATCAGATGAAACACATGGAATATCCAACAGAACAATTTAAACACAATCAATCATAAGATTTACTCAAATAATTGACAGAACATTTATACTAAAAAAAATCAGAATTGTATAAACAAATCTGAAACTATTATGTCAAACAACGGCGAGGCTTCATCTTCAACCTTAGTTGAAGATTTTAGCCACTCATAATCATGAAACTAGAGTTCATAATAAAAGTTATTAAACATTAAACTAAAAAAAAGCAGTAAATTAAAACTGACTATACATGAGAGAAATTTCACTCGTTATTAGGCGGCATTTCCCCTTATGGTAGCAAAGCCTTCGGGATCCACCAGAATGCTAGCAGACATCCATCCGATTATACCAAATGGCATTAAAGATGAAGTGAATGGGGCTTATATAAGGAAACATCACAAGTGCAATATGTTTCCAATCCGATGTGGGACACTGCAGATTCCAGTTTTTGCTCTTTGACCTTTGTCTACTAAAACTGTCATAACTTTCTCTAGAAAAATCATTTTATTGATCTGTAAAATTCCCCAGAAAATAGAGATCCGGATCTTTCCAAGCATATATGGCTCGTCTCTTGGTTCTTCCTGAATCAATACAGTTTAATCATAAAAAATGGTTGATCTGTCACGCTGAAATCATGCACAGCCTGACATTTGTCTACTAAAACTGCCATAGCTTTCTCTAGAAAAATCATTTTATTGATCCGTAAAATTCCTTAGAAAATAGACATCCGGATCTTTCCAAGCATATAGGGCTCATCTCCTGGTTCTTCTTGAATCAATATAGTTTAATCCTAAAAAATGACTGATCTGTACAGGCAATTCTGGTAATTTTAGTGAAATTCCTTTCCCAGTGCTTGTAAACCTGAAAAACAACGAAAATAACCCAAAGTAACAAATTCCTAAGCTAACAAATGCAAATTAAGTGGCCAAAATATGCAATATTAAAAATTTAAGGAGCACTCAAAACCATGATATTCGTTCATGAGTAAGCCTAAAAAATATAACCCATCTTCGCAATGAATATGAATTTTAAAACCTAATTACTTACAATAGGCAGGCTAAGACATCACAAGCTTGAATCAGTGTAAAATGAATTAGCATATACAGGTGAGGTTTCCAAATAACTTCAATGTACAATGTCTTCATGTCTCAAGATTCACAGAATTTCTCATCAGAATGAGCAACGATGACATAATTTTATTTTATTTATTTTTATTATAAGGCTTTGCTATGTTTAGTTCCCTTAAGCTTTCTAATTGACCCATGTATCAAGTGTTGAGTCAATGACTCCCAAACCATATGGTTTTAGGGCATTAGGTGTAAAGACACCCCTAAGAACTTACTAACTCGAGTCAAAAATGCTACAAAACTAAACTGGCTTTAATGCTACCAAGCAAAATTTTCACCTTTTGATGTGAACACTCACTGCTTACTGAGGCAAGAGGTCCAGTTACTCAGCGGAAAGTTTCGCAATGATCATTATGAATAAAATTCCCACCTTTTGACATGAACACTCACTGCTTACTAAGGCAAGAGGTCAAGTTACTTAGTGGAAAGTTTATTGATGATGATCATTATAAATATTAGTAGTATTATTTGTTTTTTTTTCTCTTTTGTTATGCTTTTCTATGCCCAAGTGTTAATCCCACAAGTCATCCAGTTTCAGTTAAGTCATGGAAACTTGCACATTAAAATCACATGTCATACCTCACACATTATGTGCTAATGTGCTCATGTCAGATTAGATAAAATATGTGAATTCTCGAATGCCTAAAGTAAGTAACTAAAGTTTAAAACTCTATCATTAGATCATGTGTTCAAAATTTTAAGCTCATCAACGAAATCACGTCACAATTTTTCAGATCAACCAAAATTTTCAGACGAACATGAACATGCATTTACCTTCTTTTTTTCTTTTTTTTTTAATTGAAGAAAAACAACAAATTAGGACAAAGTGTGTGTAATGTGTCTCTCATACCCCCAAACTTAAATTACACATTGACCCCAATGTGTGAATAATATGGAAAGAGCTAACTTGGGAGATAGAGAACTAGCTGGACGGGTATGGCTCATAGCATACCCCCAAACTTGAACTGAAGTATGCGTTATTCCTGAAAAATAACTACTGGAAAACAAAAATACTAGAAACAAACATTAATCATAAATATGTAAAATAATAAATAAACAGAAAGGATAAGCTGTGGGGTGTCTCCCATGAGCGCTAAGTTTAACGTCTTCAGCTAGACCCAAGATTAGTAATCATGCCCAACTAAGCGCTCTACCATCTGATCAATAAATGGGATTGGAAAATGATCCTTCATTGTGGTAGCATTCAACTTACGGTAGTCTATACATACTTTCAATCCTGACTGAACACGAATTGGTACCAACTCATCGTCCTTATTCTTCACTACCGTCACTCCAGCCCGCTTGGGCATGACATGAATCGGGCTCACCCACTTGCTAACAGAGATGGGATAATTGATCACTGCATCAAACAACTATATCACTTCTATCCTCACAACTTCTTGCATAGCTGGGTTGAGCCTTCTTTGTGGCTCCCTCGATGGCTTGATATTCTCTTCCAAACGTAACTTGGGCATCACCATGTAGGGCCTGATTCCCTTGACATCCTCAATAATCCAGCCGATAGCTTCCTTATGCTCTCTTAAAACGTCCAATAATTTCTCCTCTGGAGCATCAACCAAATCTGAAGCTATAATCATAGGCAAAAAATCTGCTGGATCTAGGAACTTATACTTAAGATTGTCCGGTAAAGGCTTAAGTTCCTTCTTGGGGGTTCAGGTGTTGTGGTCTCCTCCATCTCACTGCTCTTCTGAGGAGCAGACTCCAAAATAGCATTTGCTTGCTCAAATAACTTATCCAAATCCAAATCTTCTCCAAACTAAGCAAAGCATGCCTTCAGAGGGTCCTCAATGCTTGATTCACCCACAGTCTCCTCTGTCTTACTGCTCTCACGAGGAGCAGACTCTAAGATAATAGTTGCTTGCTCAAGTAGCTTATCTAAATCCAAATCCTCTCCAAACTGAGCAAAGCATGCCTCCACACTGTCCTCAGACTGCCCTCCTTTCTTGGGCGCTTGTAATCTCTCAGAGTAAGGTGCTTTAGGTACAAACGACCCAGGAAGATCCTTAATAGTAGGTGTGGCTGTAGATGGCTCAGCATCTCTTTTCTCCTTGTTGCCACTTTCTTGCCCTTACTGCAGAGCGGGGTTCTCTTCCACTTGATTGTCCACTTGTCTTCCATACCTCAATGTGACAATCGCTTGCACTTGTTCCTGCTCGTGCGTAGGAGTTGATGAATTTCCAACCGCAAACTGTTCCTTCGGTTTGGGCACGGATTGACTAGGGAACTTTCCCTTCTCTCCTTCACCCAAGTGACTTGCGATTTGACCCATTTGACTCTCTAGCTAGGCAATCGCTTGGGTGTTTACTATTGTTGCACTCCTCACTTCGCTTATAGATTGGCCGGTTATCTTTCTGAAATCATTGAAGGCGTCTTCCAATGACTGTGAAACCGACGCTGGCGCTTGACTGGGAGCTTGGTAAGCGGGTGATGGTGCTGGATGGGCTGAGCGACCATAACTTGGAACTAGTGGAGAAAATCCGGGAGGGTATTGATTTTGAGCATAATGAGGGGCTCCTCCCTGATTCATCAGTTGGTTCTACTTCCATGAAAAATTAGAGTGGTTCCACCACCCTGGATTGTACGTTTCGGAGTAAGATCCATTTGATTGCCAACAACAGTCATTGAAAGCATTCATTTGTTCCATGGGATACTCGGCAAAAGCCGGCATAGATGGACAATTCTGTGCTAAATGCATAGGGCTAGCACATATGGAACAGCTATCAACATTGAATGTATTGGCTGTATTAATGGACTGGTCGGTCATCTTCATGAAATCCTTGAGAGGGTCCTCTAAAGACTGTGAAACCGACGTCGGATTCATTCACATTTTTTTAAAAATTTTATTTTATTTTTTTAATTTTTTTTATGGGCAATTGCCAATAGAAACAAATAAACTAAAATAAAATTGCAAAAGAAAAATAAAACAAAAATGCTAACTAAACTAGTAGAAAATAAAATCAATTCAGACAAAAATTTCACAAACCAAACAACTCCCCGGCAACGGCGCCAAAAACTTGTTGTGAGTTTTAAATTACTCACAAGCGCACAAGTCGTTTATAATATAGTGTCGTGCCAGTGCGAGGTCGAACCCACAGGGAATTGCGTTGTGAAAATATAATTTTATCTAAACTAACCTTATCTTAACCTAGTTCCTAATTTTGAATTATATTTTGCAAAATAAATATAAACTAAACTAAATTGATTTAAAAAGTAATGATAAAAACACTAAGGTTTTTGAATCTACCCCACCAAAATTAAGCATATATCTTCATGTTCTAAAAATAGCCTATCAAAACATTCCATGAATCCAACTTAAAACAAAAAAAAAAAATAAATATCCCAATTAAACCAAAAGCATCCAATGTATCTGCTTTTAACAAATCACAAAGAAAATCCAATTTAATAAAAAATAATTTGATGTATCCATCAGATGAAACACACGGAATATCCAACAGAACAATTTAAACGCAATCGATCATAAGATTTTACGCAAATAATTGACAGAACATTTACACTAAAAAAAAATCAAAATTATATAAACAAATCTGAAACTATTATGCCAAACAACGACAAGGCTTCATCTTCAACCTTAGTTGAAGATTTTAACCACTCATAATCATGAAACTAGAGTTCATAATAAAAGTGTTAAACATTAAACTAAAAAAAAACAGTAAATTAAAACTGACTATACATGGGAGAAATTCCACTCGTTATTGGGCGGCACTTCCCCTCGTGGTAGCAAAGCCTTCGGGATCCACCAGAATACTAGCAGACATTCGGATCTTTCCAAGCATATATAGCTCATCTCCTGGTTCTTCCTGAATCAATACAGTTTAATCTTAAAAAATGACTGATCTGTACAGGTAATTCTGGCAATTTTAGTGAAACTCCTTTCTCAGTGTTTGTAAACCTGAAAAACAACGAAAACAACTCAAAGTAACAAATTCCTAAGCTAACAAATGTAAATTAATTGGCCAAAATATGCAATATTTAGCACTCATCAATATCATTGAACATCAAGAGCTTATATGCGAGTAAGGATTCTGTTCTTTTATGGATTGGGTTTCACCGCAACTGATCTCTTATTCTTTTTCTTCTTCTTACCTTTCTCTTTGATGCTCGAATATTAGCTAATGAGTGGTGCTTATAAAAAAATTATCATTATTTTGATCAGAATCTCTTCACACAATACTGGAAAGACTATGGTAGATGCGTGTTTTGGAGAAATAATGACAACATGTGAGAAGATTACTTGGCTTCTTTCGTAGGGTGAGTGGTGGCTAAAGCCTGAATATCGGTAACCCCCTTCCTTCTCTTATTTCTATTTTTTTATAAACCCCACCTAATCTATAAACATGTAAATTATAATATTGTTTTCAATCAAAGAACAGGTGCAATGCAATTTCAGTTATCAATTCTGTTGGCACTTCTATTACTTGTGGTCAACCTTGTGAATGATATATTTTAGCTTGCTTTGTTCTATCACCATGGCAGTGTAATTACTTATATTTGTTAAAAGAATTGAATATTTATCAAGTAAATGGTACAATATCGAGGTTCAATTCTATTCATTGATACTGCTTTTTATAGTCTAATTCTCTGTGATGCCTGCTGATCTTCTGGAAGATCAATGCTTCACAAGAAATCCAAAGTAGAGTTCCACCCCCTTGGCATTATAGGTGCCATTGTTTCATGGAATTATCCGTTCCATAATATTTTTAATCCAATGCTGGCTGCAGTCTTTTCAGGAAATAGCGCTGTGATTAAGGTATTTAACATCAGAATACCTACAAATCTTTTTTGTCACTTATGGTTCCTTGTATCTTTGTTAGAAACCAACTTTGCTGCATTTTCATCTCCGTCATTTTTACTGAAAGTGTCTAAATATCTTTAAGGTCTTTGTTTGACATCCCATATCCGTATTAGCAATTAGGCATCTGCCTGTTCATTACATTTATGACTTGATGGACCGTTAAGATGTACTTTCATGACGGACTTACAAATCAAATAATTTTCTTCAAACTTGGTGATTCTATTTGAAGGATTGATGTTTAATCTATTAGATTTTTTTGATAAGATGTTTAATCTATTAGTTGACAGAGAACTTTATTCTTGTAAGTGTAGGTTTCAGAGCATGCAAGTTGGTCTGGATGTTTATACTCTCGCATAATCCAAGCAGCTCTTGCTGCTGTTGAAGTTCCTGAAAATCTCATTGACGTGATTACTGGGTATGCATTTTTCATCTGAGTTTTATCTATTCACCATGGTCATTTTTAATTTACCTGAGACATTGTTTTCTTCTTAGGTTTGCTGAGACAGGAGAAGCACTGGTATCTTCTGTTGATAAAATTATATTTGTTGGATCACCAGGTGTGGGCAAGATGGTATGATCTAGGCTAACTAATCAGATTTCTTTTTCTTTTTGGTTTCTTTATTTATATAATTCCTGAACCAGATTGTCACTTCCATTATATTTGGTCTTGATTTTATTGCTATAGCTTGCAATGTGTAAGCATGTCAAATTTTTAATAAATCAGACGGAGTGTATTACAATCTCAAAACATCATGTTAGCTTGTGAATACACATGCACACACACAAACAGAAGTCTGTGGGAGATGGAACAAACATACTTCTTTGTCATCACCTTTTATGTTTTTTCGTTCTAATTTGCTCCTCACTCCCAACTCCTCTCATGTTAGAAGAGATATTTTGTGTCTGCTCATACAACTGAAAAAGCTCACTACATTCTATCCCTTTGTCTCGTTTATAGACCGGCATGTCTGTTGTTCCTGCAGATAATGAGAGATGCTGCAGAGACACTTATACCAGTTACCCTTGAGCTTGGTGGGAAGGATGCATTTATTGTGTGTGAAGATGTAGACATCTCTCATGTATGAAAACTTCTGCCTGTTCTGATGTTTATTATGCTTTGGCATAAATTGTTAACCAATACTTCTGAATAAATTAAATGAGTGTCGTGATGAGAGACTGTTCTACATGTCATAGGTTGGTCAAATTGCTGTCGGGGCTGCTCTTCAATCAAGCGGGCAGAATTGTGCTGGGCCTGAGAGATTTTATGTTCACAGAGACATTTATACTTCATTTGTCAGTCAAATAACGAAAATCGTACATTTCAGCTGTAAGTATGTCACCTTTGATGTTTTTTTTGCCTGTGTTCAACTTTGTCTTCATTTCATGAGTTTAAATACTTTTACTAGCTATTGCCTATTCCCTTAAAGTTCATTTGACTTTTATGTAATTGCTACAAAAGTAACATTTGCTGTATCTGCTGAATAACTGGTGTTCTTCCGGGGAACCAGTGATCTTACGGTATTCCCTGACTGTTTTCTGAGTTCAAAACTTCCAACTTTTGCTGACATGGAACTAAACTAATGATTGTAGTCAAGAAGAGCATCTGTGCTTCTATGATGGATTAGCAGAGACCATCCTGTTTTTTATACTCTCCTAGGTTTTAACAAATTTTCCTTCTAATAAAATTAGAATTTTATTAAATTATAGGGCCCACCACTGGCTGGAAGGTATGATATGGATGCTATATGCTTGAAAGTTCTTATAAACTTCAAAACCTTGTAAATGATGCCTTAGACAAAGGAGCAGAAATTGTTGCACGTGGAAGTTTTGGCCATTTAGGTGAAGATGCAGTCGATCAGTATTTTCCCCCTACCGTGCTTGTAAATGTAAACCACACTATGAAGTTGATGCAAGAAGAGGTATAAAATCCTTTCTGCTCTTATCAAAAATAAAATCTTTTCTGCTTTGTTCCAAATGGCATTTGACTTGAGCTCCCTTTAGTCATTACGTTTGAAATGTGAACAGTCACATATGTAGACTGGAGATTACTATTTTAAGAACATCTTAAAAGACGGGGTTTTGATTTGTTTACTACTGTGCAAGTGGTTTTTATATTCTGACGCTAACGGATGTCTTCTACTCTTTGCATGGACTAATGCCCCTGCTAAATTTATATGAAATATGTGGCAAGCAGGCTTTTGGACCAATCATGCCAATAATGAAATGTAGCAGTGATGAAGAGGCTGTCAAGCTTGCGAATGACTCAAGATATGGGCTTAGTTGTGCTGTTTTTTCTGGCAGCCAGCGTCGTGCCAAAGAGATAGCTTCCCAGATACACTGTGGAGTTGCTGCAATTAACGACTTTGCATCAAATTATGTGTCAGGTAATCTTTCTTTTTTTATTTTTTATTTTCTAAGAGCCGCATATGCTTTGGTTGTTTCAGTTGCTTATGTTAAGTTATGCCCGTGATTTCGATTTCCCTGCTTGAAAGAGAACCAACGAAGGACTGGCTATTTACTTAGGGCCAAGCAAAAATGTATTAGTAAAGTCAACAATATCAGGAGGGCTTTTGATTCAAGGATAGGTGCCGTAACACTTAAAAACTGGCTATTTACTTGTGGTTAGGGGTGAGCATGAGTCGGTTTAGGTCGGGTTAGCCTAAAAATTCAACCCAACCCATTTATACCGGGTTGAAAAAATCTCAACCCAACCTATGAACCCATCCAACATCAATTCAACCCAACCCATTCTAATCGGTTTGGGTCGGTTTGGGTCACCGGGTTGATATATTTTTTTACTAAATAATTAAACTATACATATTACATAACAAAAAAAATATTCTATTAAATCAAAAACTAAACTCATTCATATTACAAGTAAAATCTATGTGCCTGACAACACAAATAATATTTGATAACATGGAAAAGAGAACAATTGTCTCATGGACCAAAATGGTTGTAGGCTATGCTAAATTTTTTTTGGAGACTGCTAAGAAGCTTTTTAATGACATTCAAGAGAAGGATTTTGTGCCATGGAATGCCATAATTGGAGGTTACATTCAAGCCAAACTTGGTAAGGATGCTTTGGCATTATTTCATGAAATGCAAGCGAGTAATATAAAGACTGATGAAGTAATCATAGTCAATTGCTTATCTGCATGCTCATAACTTGAAGCCCTTAATGTTGGAATATGGATTCATCATTATATTGAAAAACACAATCTTCATCTCAATGTTGCGTTAGGTAGTTGACATGAATTTAACTTACTTTAGAAGATTGCTCAATTACTAAGGAAATCTGGATTTCTAGACAGTTGCTAATAATATATTTTAGTAATTCAGCATTTGTTGGTCGTGCTAATGCTTTTTCACTACTTAGTCCAATTTTTGGACTATGCTTTAATGCACTTGGAAGCAACGTAGGGGCTCTTAAAAGGTCACAGAGAAGCAAATTGAATGGTTCAATAATGTTTGCATAAAAGACTTCTAGCAAGTTGGTTTTACTAAACTTTATCATGCATTCAACATTTTTTCCATCAACATTATGGTACATCTTTTTGGAATATAAGTTTATCTGCATGCATTGATCCTGACTGGAATTTTGCAGGTTAGAGTGTTAATTTCTGTGTTTATGTTATAGTTACAATGGTACAAGAAATCAAAATTTTGTTAGCATAAGTTAACTGTGCATCATTTTATTTTGATTGAAGTTATGCTTAACAATAATTATGAAAACTATTTCATAACTCGAAATCAGTATTTGTTTCTAGTGTAAATATTTGAAACTAAAATCTGGGTGATTGTAAAGTATGAGACTTGTTTGGACTTTGGAGTATCTGACATATAATTTTACATACTAGTAGTAATTAGAATTGACATTTTATGATTATATATTTTAAAATTATATTATAATTATTTGTACACTATTTTATATTCAATAAATATAAAATATATAATTATATATTTGACCGAGTTACTGATTTGGGTCAGGTTGAAAATTTTGAACCCATGGCCCAACCCAACCCACTGGGTTCAAAATATTTTCAACTTAACCCAACTCAATTTCTAAAAATATCCAATCCATTATATCGGTTTGAATCGAGTTCACAGGTCAACCGGGTTTTATGCTCATCCCTACTTGTGGCCAAACGAAAATGTATTAGTAAAGTCAACAATATCAAGAGGGCTTTTGATTCAAGGATAGGTGCCTTAACACATAAAATTTGTCTCAATGGTAACTTTTTATGTACACAAGGAAGAGATTATAGAGTTCATAGAATTCTTGTATTGTAAATAATTTCTTTTGTATTAATGGGTTAGCACTCCACCCTTACACAGTTTACGTATCCAAAAAAATATATTGCTTTCTAGCTTAGTAATTGACTCAAAAGAATTAAGTAGATAAATATTTCTGAAGGAATGTTATTACTAATAAATGAAACCACAAGGAATGTAAGTTGTTTTCCTTTTTTGGTTGAAACAGATATTGGCATCTTTCACCAAAAATTTCAATGCTCAAAAATTGTTGATCGGGCAATATTTAGTCATCTCTTATGCTGTGGTTTTAATCTCAACATCAGGCTAGCTGTAGGTGGACTTTCAGTTGACTCGGGTTATTTTCATTGTTATTTTCATTAATACTAATGATGTCTCTTTATTCTCCAGTCATTGCCATTTGGTGGTGTAAAAGATAGTGGATTTGGACGGTTTGGTGGTGTAGAAGGATTGCGAGCTTGCTGTCTTGTAAAATCCGTTATTGAGGATAGGTGGTGGCCGTATGTCAAAACCAAGATATTTTACATACTAGTCTACAGCCTTCCGGATCAAGTTCCAATTCATAAAATGTGGCCGATATAATATTATTCGCACTTAATTGCACGAGAGATCTCCCAAGATACTGCATCTGTCTCTACAGTGGCTGTTGCTGAAACCACAACTCCGCCTCTTACAGTTCACCAATGCAACAATGAATCTCTCATTCTCTGGTGAAGAAGGGTACATAAATTGTTCATCCTGAAATACAGGTCAAAACTCAGGTTAGAAGTTTGTGTCAGAAACATATTATTTGATTATTTGAGTTCCAACGTTCAGTCAAACAAATCCGATTCCACATCTTGGAATGGCCTAATATTTTCACGCGCACAAACTTGAAATATTGCAGTGATGTCTGGAGTTTTCCATACCATCAGAAGGTTTTTTTTTTTATAAAAAAAAGGGATAAAGACAAGAAGATGACTATCCGTTGGAAAACCAAAGTTCACTAAGGCAACCAAAAGGGCCAAAAAAAGAAAATGAGCTGATTGGAATACTAGTACCACGGAGTATATTGGGTAAAACTTCAGTAACAATTACAAAATAAGTTCATTAATCTTGTGAACTTATTGTGAGTTGGTAAATCTTTTTTTTATAAATAAGAGTTGATAATATTTTAATCAGAAATATTCCCCAAAGTTAGAAGTAATGATGGGTTTACTGGATAAAATAAAGGATGGTAGACTAATTACCTTCCTGAAGAGAATAGACAAGAAGTATTAGAAGCCACTAAGGATGGAAACACTCAATCTATCATAAACCCTCAAACAGAAGAAATTAATATTTTCACCTCAAAAATAGAAAATTCATTTGAAACTCTCATATATGCAATTACAAAACATTTTATAAGAGATCCAGATAGATGGATAGCCAGGTCTACTGAGATCCTTCTCAATTTGATTTGTCCTACCATGCAAGACTTTAGATGGTACAAGGATGTATTCCTTGCCAAAGTATTCACTAGAAAAGACTCCAATAACGCGTATTGAAAAGAAAAATTTATTAGTGGACTTCCTAGACTCTTTGCTGAAAAGGTAAGGCAAAGAATTAGAGATCTCAACAATGGTAATCTTCCTTATGATGATCTTTCTTATGGAGAGATTATTAGTTTTATTAATTATGAAGGTTTAGCCCTTTGCAATGATATTAAGTTAAAATCCAAAATGAAATCAGAGCTCCATCAGAGCAAAAAAGAATTAGGATCCTTCTGTGCTCAATATGGATTTGAAACCATTAGAGCCTCATCAGCCATTAAGAAAAAGAAAGCTAAGACCATTAGAAAGCAAACCTATAGAAAGCCTTTTAGGCCCAATAGATTTATAAAGCCCAGTAAGCCTAGTACTTCTAGTCCCAGGCCCAAGAAAAATAAAAGTCCAAAAACCCATAAGTCAAACAATTCTTCAAAAACTTGTTTTAAATGTGGTCGTCTTGGTCATTAGACCAAAGACTGTAGAGTAAAACAGAAAATAAATGAATTAGAATTAGAAGACTCTTTAAAACAACAACTAACAAAAATTATGCTCATAGAATCCCAATCAGAAGAAGACTCTTCTTCTGAAGATAATGATATTATTTATAATATCCAGGAAACCTCTAATTCAGAATCCTCTGATGAGTCATCTGCTTGTGACTGTGATGAAGGATTTTGTAAATGTAAAACTATAAACATGATTTCCTCTCAAAAAGAATTTTTATTAGACATAATAGATAAAATTGATGACCCTATCATTAAAAAAGATTATTTAATGAAATTAAGAGATATTATTTGTGAAGAAAAAAGGATAAAGGACCCAGAACCCTTTAACCTCGCAAAAATCTTAGAAACAAGATTTAGTAAACCCAAGACTGCTAGTATTCAAGACTTACAAATAGAAGTCAATAATATGAAAGAACAAATAAAAACCATTCAACAAGAGACTGTAGATCTTAAAGCTAGAATGATCAACCTTGAGGTTGAGAGTCTCAAAGATTCCATATTGTCTCCCACAAACAAAAAGGGGAAAGCTATTATCTCTGATCCTGCCCCTTTACCCTTAAAACATGAAGAATCTTCATTACCTTTAGATGAAAGTTTCATCAGTTTAATAGAAAGGATTAATTACTAGAAATGGTACATTAGAATTTCTATTGTCATTAATGAAGAATATCATATTAATACTATAGCTTTAGTCGATTCTAGTGCAGATCATAATTGTCTTAAGGAAGGATTAGTTCCCACCAAATATTATGAAAAAACCACTGAGAGATTAAATACTGCTAGTGGTTCAAAATTAAATGTAGAATATAAAATTAGCAATTCTTATGTATGTAACGATGGTTACTGCCTAAGGACGCATTTTATATTAGTCAAGAATATCCATCAGAACATCATTCTAGGAACACCTTTCCTTACCCATATATATCCCTTCACAGTTAATCATTTAGGAATAGAAACTAATCTATTAGGACAAAACTATTTTTCCCTTTCCTTCAACCCATAGATACTAGAGATTTAAACTTATTACAGACCAATAGTTTACATCGACAAATAAATATAGTCCAAAATAAGCAAGCCCATATTAACTTCTTAAAAGAAGAAATTCATTTTAAAAAAATAGAGCAACAGTTAGCCACAACCCAAGTTCAGGCCCAAATCAAGGATTTAGAAACAATTTTTAAAAATGAGATCTGTGATAATATCCCAAATGCTTTTTGGGAAAGAAAAAAGCACATGGTATCTTTTCCTTATGAGCCCGGCTTTAATGAGAAGGACATTCCTTCAAAATCTAGGCCCATCCAAATGAACCAAGAACTGTTAAGTTACTGTCAAGAAGAAATCAAAGGATTATTAGATATAAAATTAATTAGGCCTAGTAAGTCCCCTTGGAGCTGCTCAGCCTTCTATGTCCAAAACCAAGCTGAACTAGAACGTGGAGCTCCTAGATTAGTCATTAATTATAAACCATTAAATAAGGTCCTACAATGGATTAGGTACCCTATTCCTAATAAAAAAAAGATCTTCTTAATAGACTCCATGACTCCACCATATTTTCAAAATTTGATTTAAAATCAAGATTCTGGCAAATTCAAATTTGTGAAGAAGATAAATACAAAACAGCTTTCAATGTTCCCTTTGGACATTATGAATGGAACGTAATGCCCTTTGGTCTTAAAAATACCCCTTCAGAATTCCAAAACATCATTAATGATATTTTTAATGAGTATTCTACTTTTAGCATTACATATATCGATGACATATTAATTTTTTCTAAATCCATAGATCAACACTTTAAACACCTTAAATCTTTTTTCCAAATTATCAAGACTAATGGATTAGTTTTATCAGAAACTAAAATGAAGCAATTCCAAACCAAGGTTAGATTTTTAGGTCATCTCATATATCAGGGAACCATTAAGCCAATAGATAGATCCATAGAATTTGCAAGCAAATTTCCTGATGAGATTAAAGATAAGACCCAACTCCAGAGATTTTTAGGATGCCTTAATTACATATCAGATTTTTTCCCCCATATGCGACAAATCTGCGAACCTTTATATAAAAGGCTTCGTAAAAATCCAGAACCATGGTCTCCTCATCATACTGAAGTTGTCAGACTTATCAAAACAAAAGTCATTAGTCTTCCATGTTTAGGTATCCTGTCTCCCTCAGCTCAAATAATTATTGAGACTGATGCCTCGAATATAGGATAAGGTGGTATTCTCAAACAACTCCTTCCGAGTCAATCCATTGAACAAGTTTTCTGTTACCATTCTGGTATTTGGCTTGGAGCACAAAAAAATTATTCAACAATTAAAAAAGAAGTTTTATCCATTGTTTTATGCATATCAAAATTTCAAGATGATTTATATGGAAAAACATTTTTATTACGCATTGATTGTAAATCAGCAAAATAAGTTTTACAAAAAGATGTTCAAAACTTGGTTTCAAAACAAATTTTTGCAAGATGGCAAGCAATATTAAGTGCCTTTGACTTTCAGATAGAATACATAAAAGGAGAACATAATTCCCTTCCTGATTTCCTTACTCGGGAATTTTTACAGGACAAAAAAGACAATATCGACATCCCGCAAGGGAAAGGAGAAGGTTAATCCTTCTGCAAAACCTCAAGACCTCTCAGACTATTACACCTCTCCAAGACCTCCTACAAGACCTCCTATGGCCCCAAAAACTCCACAAAAATCCAATAGATTTTCCTCACTAGAAGATCTTCAAGCTTTCCCATATCTTTCCCAATCTTATTCACAAATCTTATCATCCCAACCAAAAATCCCATCTACTCAATATTACGAAAAACTCAACCAAGAATATCTCAGATGTACCAATTTACCTATTCTATCTAATGATAATGACCAAAGCAAAATCATCCAATGGCTATATTCTAATCATATTTTTCCTGTAGGTTTTCAATATATTCCTGATGATATCCATAAGACTCAAAGATTTTATAAGTTAATTTTGATTGATACAAAATCAGCAGAGATTACCCATACTTATGACCCTTTTGACCCTTCCAAAATCATTTATTCTAAATGCAAAATTCTAAAAATAATTAACCCAGAAAAAATTACAGACCATTATATAAAACATCTGCATCAAAGGAAAGTGAAATGGAGAAGGTGAATGCACCACCCTTCCCTCAAAGGTTAGTAAAGCCAAAGAAAGAAAATAAATTACTTGATATTTTTGAAACTTTGCGAAAAGTGGAGATAAACATTCCTTTATTAAATGCAATTCAACAAATTCCTACTTATGCTAAATTTTTAAAAGATTGTTGCACTCATTAGAGGAAGTTTCAGGAGCATGAAACAATGGCTTTAACTGAAGAGGTAAGTGCGGTGTTGTTAAGGAAACTACCACCAAAGCTAAAAGATCCAGGTAGTTTTACCATTCCTTGCAGGATAGGTGACCAGCTTTTTCAGCGTGCACTACTGGATCTAGGAACGGGTGTCAATTTGCTACCATACACTATATTTGAAACATTGGGTTTGGGGGAGCTTCAACCAACTTCCATCACCTTACAACTTGTAGACAGAAGCATCAAAAGACTAAGAGGTATTCTTGAGGATGTCTTGGTAAAGGTAGGTGAATTTATTTTACTTGCTGATTTTATTGTATTAGATATGGAAGAATCTCCTATGCCATCGCCTTTGCCCATCATCTTAAGAAAACCCTTTTATGAGAACTACTAATACAAAAATTTGTGTGAAAAAAAGTATTGTAAGTATGAAGGTAAATGGTGATAAGATAGAATTCAAAATATTTGATGCATTAAAATTACCCCAAGATGATATGAAATATTTTAATGTATGTATGATGCAAAGTATTGTTGAGTAAGCTTTTCAGGTCCATCACATTAATCTGTTGGAGATCACCCTCAAGATGCAATTTTTTCTGGGTTAATTATTTTTAGAATTTCGCATAGAATAAATGATTTTGGAAGGGTCAAGAGGGTCATAAGTATGGGTAATCTCTGCTGATTTTGTATCAATCAAAATTAACTCATAAAATCTTTGAGTCTTATGGATATCATCAGGAATATATTGAAAACCTGCAGGAAAAATATGATTAGAATATAGCCATTGGATGATTTTGCTTTGGTCATTACCATTAGATGGAATAGGTAAAGTGGTACATCTGAAATATTCTTGGTTGGGTTTTTCGTAATATTGAGTAGATGGGATTTTTGGTTGGGATGATAAGAGTTGGGAATAAGATTGGGAAAGATCTGGGAAAGCTTGGAGATCTTCCAGTGGGGAAAATCTATTGGATTTTTGTGGAGTTTTTGGGGCCATAGGGGGTCTTGTAGGAGGTCTTGGAGAGGTGTAATAGTCTGAGAGGTCTTGAGGTTTTGCAGAAGGATTAACCTTCTCCTTTCCCTTGCGGGATGTCGACATTGTCTTTTTTGTCCTGTAAAAATTCCCGAGTAAGGAAATCAGGAAGGGAATTATGTTCTCCTTTTATGTATTCTATCTGAAAGTCAAAGGTACTTAATATTGCTTGCCATCTTGCAAAAATTTGTTTTGAAACCAAGTTTTGAACATCTTTTTGTAAAACTTCTTTTGCTGATTTACAATCAATGCGTAATAAAAATGTTTTTCCATATAAATCATCTTGAAATTTTGATATGCATAAAACAATGGATAAAACTTCTTTTTTAATTGTTGAATAATTTTTTTGTGCTCCAAGCCAAATACCAGAATGGTAACGGACAACTTGTTCAATGGATTGACTCGGAAGGAGTTGTTTGAGAATACCACCGTATCCTGTATTCGAGGCATCAGTCTCAATAATTATTTGAGTTGAGGGAGACAGGATACCTAAACATGGAAGACTAATGACTTTTGTTTTGATAAGTCTGACAACTTCAGTATGATGAGGAGACCATGGTTCTGGATTTTTATGAAGCCTTTTATATAAAGGTTCGCAGATTTGTCGCATATGGGGGAAAAAATCTTATATGTAATTAAGGCATCCTAAAAATCTCTGGAGTTGGGTCTTATCTTTAATCTCATCAGGAAATTTGCTTGCAAATTCTATGGATCTATCTATTGGCTTAATGGTTCCCAGATATATGAGATGACCTAAAAATCTAACATTGGTTTGGAATTGCTTCATTTTAATTTCTGATAAAACTAATCCATTAGTCTTGATAATTTGGAAAAAAGATTTAAGGTGTTTAAAGTGTTGATCTATGGATTTAGAAAAAATTAATATGTCATCGATATATGTAATGTTAAAAGTAGAATACTCATTAAAAATATCATTAATGATGTTTTGGAATTCTGAAGGGGCATTTTTAAGACCAAAGGGCATTACGTTCCATTCATAATGTCCAAAGGGAACATTGAAAGCTGTTTTGTATTTATCTTCTTCACAAATTTGGATTTGCCAGAATCCTGATTTTAAATCAAATTTTGAAAATATGGTGGAGTCATGGAGTCTATTAAGAAGGTCTTTTTTATTAGGAATAGGGTACCTAATCCATTGTAGGACCTTATTTAATGGTTTATAATTAATGACTAATCTAGGAGCTCCACGTTCTAGTTCAGCTTGTTTTTGGACATAGAAGGCTGAGCAACTCCAAGGGGACTTACTAGGCCTAATTAATTTTTTATCTAATAATCCTTTGATTTCTTCTTGACAATAACTTAACAGTTCTTGGTTCATTTGGATGGGCCTAGATTTTGAAGGAATGTCCTTCTCATTAAAGCCGGGCTCATAAGGTAAAGATACCATGTGCTTTTTTCTTTCCCAAAAAGCATTTGGGATATTAGCACAGACCTCCTACAAGACCTCCTATGGCCCAAAAACTCCACAAAAATCCAATAGATTTTCCCCACTGGAAGATCTCCAAGCTTTCCCAGATCTTTCCCAATCTTATTCCCAAATCTTATCATCCCAACCAAAAAGCCCATCTACTCAATATTACGAAAAACCCAACCAAGAATATCTCAGATGTACCACTTTACCTATTCCATCTAATGATAATGACCAAAGCAAAATCATCTAATGGCTATATTCTAATCATATTTTTCCTGCAGGTTTTCAATATATTCCTGATGATATCCTAAGACTCAAAGATTTTATGAGTTAATTTTTATTGATACAAAATCAGCAGAGATTACCCATACTTATGACCCTCTTGACCCTTCCAAAATCATTTATTCTAAATGCAAAAATTCTAAAAATAATTAACCCAGAAAAAATTGCAGACCATTATATGCCAAAACCCTTTTCCATATCCTTTGTCCCTCCAACTTACAATTATCATGACTTCCAAACAGCCTGGTATAATATATTTTTTTATTACACCAAAAACCCATTCCTGGTTTATCTTTTTTGATGAGAAAGTCCGTTTTGAATTCCCTACATGGTTTTTTGATTGGTGGAACCTTTTTGGCACCAGTTCTATAATCTTCCCAGCAAAAACCCAAGAATCCTTCCAATACTTTATAAACCATATTTCTGATAGCAAGCCTTATGCCTATGAATTACTTTTTGTTGCTATGTTTGCCATACCATGGATCCTTGCTTGGGATTATTCCATAGTCCCTTCCCACCTTGGATTACATGCCCTCAAAAGAATTTTCAAGATCAAATGGTGGACGAAATATGAATACTCTTATTCAGACATTAATACTATAAAAAAATGGTTCCAAGACAATCCTAGCCACCTCAAGAAGATAAAGAAGCCAAGTGTCTCATCCGCCAGCATTTCCAAAAAAGAAAGAAGAAAAAAATTACTTGAAGAATTATCGCAAATATCAGATTCCGACAACAGTGAGAATGACAGCACTCAATCTCCCTCTAACATCCCACTTCTGCAAAATTATTGGGCCCAAGATCCATTTGAAGATATTGAGTTTGAAGCTGCCGACGCAAGACAACACCAATAGCTCCTGCCAACACAAAAGTAGAAATAGTAAGCATCAAGAAAAGTTCTCAACCGACACAAAACACCACACAATATCATCCAACTCAAAAAGAAAACAGTTAGTAACCAAAGCAAAAAGACAAATAGTCTCAGCCAACATAAAAGCAGCAAGATTCTCAGCCGGATGAAAACAAAACCAAAAGCAACTACAGTTCAAGACAGCTCAGCCCTCCATAATGCTGAAAACCAAGAAGATCAAGACTAGTTTGTAGTATAAATTCAGATTGTAATTATGCCCTAGGCAGAGTTTGTTTTCAGTTGGTTTTAAGAGTTTGAGTGTTTGAGAGTGCTCTGTACAATTTGTAAACACGTGAGAAAAAGTGAAGTTATTCACAAATTGAGCCTTTCAGCTACACTTACCCACTGTAAGATATACTCTCTTGTTTTATCAATAAAAATTTGCATATTTTTCAATATTTCTTCAGAACTTTCAATACTGTGTTTATTTGGTTTGGTTTTAAATTAAGCATTAAAACGATCCTGCACACGTTTGGGCCAACAAGAACCAACAAGAACGATTTGCTTCCTCTGTAAAGTACCAAACTTTCCCTGAATTTCCAGTTAACCAATAGATTCTATCCTACATATAAAATAGGAAACCAGAAAGGGTAAAGAATAAAGATATTTTCAGTTCCAAAAAAAATAGACATTTTAAGTACTATTTAACAGAAGATCTAAACATAGCCAAAAATCATTTCTGAGCATCTCTAGTTCTGAACCGTGTATTCTAGTACGTTTTTATTCATGTATAAATTTTTTTGATTGGAAATTTATTGGATAACTGCATCCAACTCTCAATTAAACAAATAATAAGAATTCAATTTTTCCTATTCATTCAAAGACTCGGCAATTGCTTTAGAAAATGATTATCCAAAGCAAAGAAGAGGGTATGAAGTCAAAACCAATTTTGCAACAGCAATTTAGAAGAAGGTTGGGTTTTATATTTCACTAGAAAATATGCACGAAATAGTTGTATCTTACCTTGCATACAATGAGTAAGAAGCACAATTGCTAACAGCATCAAGAGAAATGGAAGAGAAAGAACCTGGAAAAAAAACTATGATTTCACCTTATGAATTTAAATTTTCTGTTGTAGAGATTCTCTGTGTTTGATATTTTTCATAATGAAATAATATATCACTACATTTAAAAATTAAATTAAAAAAATACCCAACCATTTATTACTTCGGTGGCAAAGATTGATTAGTACTATCCAACCATTTTGGCTTCGTTTGGTAATGATTTAAGTACAATTTAAGTTGGTCAGCTTATACATTTAAGTTGTAGAAGAAGTGCGGAATTGTAAAGACACATTATCTCTTATTTTTTAGGATAATTACACAGCCAATATAGACAATTTACCCCACCAATATCTTGCATAAGTAAGCTTGTTTTCATTGGTTTTTTTGATAACCAAGAACCTCATTTAAACACATTAACCAAACAACAAAATGAGCTTAAATATTTAAATCACTTAAAATTTTGATGATTTAAATTGTATTCATTACAAGAAAATAAACTCAACACCGAGGGATTTTTCCCCTCGGTGATAGTCCCCTTTGCTCTTGGTAATAGTCATCACCAAGGGATTCCCCTCGGTGATACTCCTCTCGATGTTAAGCTCCTCGGTAATATAGTTCTTTAGCAAAGACTAAAAATATCCGTCGGCGATACCTTATCACCGATGGACATTACCGACAGATGTATCCCTCGGTGAGAGATTTTAAAAAAAAAAATTATTTTTCAATCGGTTTGCCAAAAAATAATAAAATATTATGATTATCACCAACATATAGATCCCTTGATAATACTATTTTTTTTTTAAAAAAATTAAAAAATCTTATCACTGAGGGATCCATCCCTCCGTAATACTATTTTTTAAAAAAAAAATTTAAAATGTGATAATTTTTTAAAAAATAAATTAAAATTCTAAAAATATTATTACCAAGCGATTAAATATTTTTAAAATGTTAAAAAATATTATTAGAGCAGATTCATCCTAAAAGAAACAAAAGCAAACACATCCAACAAACAAAATTTTAGTCTAATCAAATTAAAGTACGGTATACATCAGAAGTAGTTGTATCTGAAATGGCCTGTTCACATCTGCACATTTTAAAAAGAAAAAAGAAAAGGCAGATGTGGTTTATAGAGGAAAATGTAAGAGATAAATTTTGTAACTTGTTATACGGTCTATAATACCTTTAATTTTGGTCCTTTTTTGGGTTTTCATAGGTTTTAAAGAAATATTTTTAGGGTAAAACTTAGATAATGTTCCTTATACGAGATTCTTAAGGTTCAATTTATAATTTTTTATTTTTACAATAACAAAATTAATTTTTAAGATACGATCTAACCTCTAATTGATCATACAAAAATTGATAAGTTTTCAACCATTAATCAAATTAGAGTTAAATCCTATACTTAATTAATTGATAATCGTCATTAAAATTTTGTTTATTTGATCTATTATATGATCTTTATTGAATATAAAATTTCTTCCATCTTGAATTATAGTTTAAAAAGTATTTTTTTTAAAGAATATGTCTATTACATTAACCTTACCGTAGCAGGGATCAACTATTTTTCAGTAAAAATTGTGATGTAAAACCTGCAGTGCACTATTTTTACACATAGATTTGGACTTCTTAAATTTTGAGATATAGTAGGACCACTTTATAATCAAAATTTATATGTACTAGTGGTGAACCGAATATTTTGTTCATGAAAATAAAATGTGAGAAAAAAAACTAACTAAAAAATAATTTATTTTACCATAATAAATATTTGAATTAAATAAAAAATCATTTTAAAAAGAGAAAGGGATATTTATATAGTTCTATTATAAAATCTTATTTTTTGTCTAAATATCTATGCAATAGTGCTTGCTGCAAAAAAAAAATATGACCCATTTCCTCATCCCCTTATAAGGCATTATATTGATAGTAACATAATAAAAAATAATTTTGATGATAAATTTTGTACCGTTTTAGACATGCATATGGCTATATTTTCTCTTAGAATCCTCTACCACACCATTCTCGCTCTTGCGATATACACCAATCGATATAATTAATGATGTATTTGTCATCCAATATATTAATTGTTTTTTCTAGGTTAATATTTTTTAGTTTAGTTTTGATTAAAATAGCACCTACTTAATTTTATTTTTGTGCTAATATCTAAAATAAAATTTAGTTAATTTTAACATATATAAATGTAAGTATACCAATTTGAAACAATTTTTTAGATAATATTCAAAATCAGTTTGATTAAGTTTAATATTTAAAATTAAAATAAACAAAAATTTCATTAGAGTTTTAAGAGATATAGTTACAAAAATTGAAGCAGGTGTTAAAATTTTTAAGAGATAATTACTAAAATTGAGATCATTATGGATATACATTTATAAAATAAATATTTTTTAAAAACAACAGCATTCATGATATATTTAATTTTGATTAAAATAATATGTATTTTTTTTTCTAATGAAACATCCATTAAATAAATATACTAATCCCATATTTTATCAATATATATATATATATTAATTTTTTTCTAACTATTATATTTAAATTTTGTGTATTTCAATATTTAAAAGCAACTTATTTCATCTTTAAAATCTTGCATTTTTATTGGCCTTATCTATATTTATTACCCTTTTTTCTTTATCATATTCAAAACATTTTTTATCTAGTATCTTTTCAACTACTCGTTATATCTAAAAAAAATTATCAGAGCATTTTTTTATTTGTTAACTTTTTCATTTCCTTAGTATATTTAAATTTTGCATCTACTCGTTATACTAAAATTTTGTATTTTTCAATATTCAGTCTATATTATTTCATCTTAATATTCTTATATTTTTATCTATATCTATTAGTTTTTTTATTCAAAATTTGTATTTCAGTATACAAATTATCATACTTCATCTTAAAAAATTCTTTTATTAGTATCCATTAACTGTTTGACATGATTTAGGTAATGTTTTAAGTAGAGATTAAAGCAACTTTTCTTAAAGCGTTACTCAAACCAAGCCTTTATCACCTCAGTATATTCAAATTTTATATATTTCAATATCAAAAATTATCTTATTTTATTTTAAAAATCTTGATATTTTCTATTACTTTTTTTTTAAATCACAAACTTGTATATTTCAATATCTAAACTTATTTTATTTTATTTTAAAAATCCTGATTTTTTCTATTAACTTTTTTCTCTTGGGCCATTTTTTTTTTCTAATTGCTTTGCCACAACTCATTATATTTAAATTTTTTATGAAAGTATTTTTATTTATATATTAACTTTTTTTTGTTTTCTTATTATATTAAAATTTTGTATATTTCAATATTTAGTTTATCTTATTTCATTATTAAAATCTTGTATTTTTTATCTATCATTTTTGTCTATATCCTTTAACTTTTTTTTTATCTCTTGATTATAATCAAATTTTTTATATTTAAATATCAAATTGATCTCATTCTATCTAAACAATATCTATTAGCTTTTTTATCTCCTCACTGGTGTACATTTCAATATTCAAACTTATAACTTATTTCATTTTAAAATTGCATGTTTTTTTTTTCTGTTACCTTATTATATATCTATTAGCGTTTTTCTTTATTATATTAAGATCATTTTTTATCTATTAGCTTTTTAACTATTCATTTTTTATCAGAGCATTATTTATCCATTAGCTTTATTTATATTTCTTAGCTTTTTTATCCTCTCATTACATTCAAATTTTGTATCTACTTAGTATATTAAAATTTTATATATTTCAATATTTAGCTTATCTTATCTCATCTTAAGAATCATGTAATATTTATGTATTAATTTTATATATATCTCTAAATATTTGTTATTTCCTCATTATATTCAAATTTTATATACTTTAATATATTTGATATTATATCATCTCAAAACTTATGGTTTCTTTATCTAAAAGGTTTATTTATATCAAATACGATCATATGAGAAAAGATATGTGAAAATAAATCTTACTTATATTAAAAATAAAAAAAGAAGCTAATATACTCCACTTAATTGGTACTAGTAAAATTAAATTTTTTTTTTGAGAGAAAAAGTTAATAGAGTTTTAAATTTTAAATAATAAGAGTTCTGAATGCATATGAAGTCTTTTATAAAATAATGACTATATTAGATAAACCCTTATGTGAGATACAATTATTTGAATTGAAAACAATTTTTTTTTGACAAAATTTATATGATAATTATGATTGGATCTTGTGTAAGATAAAATATATTTGGAATTTAAATTTAAATAAAAAAACTTTACTGATTAAATTTATCTGACAGTAAACACTTCAATTTCTATAAGAAAAAAAAAACTTAAGGTGTTTATATTAGTAAAATTGAAAAAATAGAAAGTGCTTATGTATACATCTAGGTCACTGTCTATGTGAGTATTATCATGTTTACATATATCTTTTACCCTTAAACTACCACAAATTTATTGTTACTTAAACTATTGTTAGGTTTACTGCCTCCATATTGAGATATGTGCGTATGTAATTTATTTTATATAAAATCTTAACATTCTCCAACAAAATAAGAGCACGCAATATTCTTTACAAATCAAAAGCATAATATACTACAGAACATCCTCATGAAAACTTACATTTCCTCATTTAAAGTTGCTAGCTTGGCAAGCCCGTCAACCATGATATAGGTCGTTCTATGAATATGAATGCGACAAACATAAAATGTTTTTCATGAGACTTCTAACCTCATCAATGATATTCCTATAAGAATAAGAATTGTGAATTGTGAATTATATATATTTGATCACTTTCACTATTGTCATTGAATTAGACTCTAACATCATAATGCATATCAGATTTAGTTTGTTCATGCATAATCTTATTAAATAATATTAAAAACCTGAACAACTTATTATTTATTTAAATATCTAATTAAAAAATAATTTATTAAATCATTTTTAAAATTTTATTGATAAGTCTAATATTTAATTTATTTTTAGCTTCAAAGCATGAAAATTCCATTAACGAAATACTTAACGTATCAAAGTTCTTATAAGCGAAAAATTAAAATATATGAAAAAAGCCGAAAACTTCAGTTAAAGTAGCAAACTTGATCGAGTATTTTTATCGGTAGATTCACTTAAGGAATGGTAAAAGTATTATCTTAATTAGCAATAACTAAAAGTTAATAAAGATGACCAGTTAAAAAATCTCTTCATTGCTATTAACAGTTCACTGTCAATTAGAGGAGGCAATATGAGTTACCTGTAAAACTCAAATAAAATAAAGTAATAATTCAATCAATCTCCAAATAAGTATGAGAAATGAAATTATTGTAGTTCAAAAAAAAAAAAGCACACAAAAAAAAAACTCTATTATATAATAAAAATGAGAAAATTATAAGAAAATAAAGAGAAAGCAACAATAAAAGGTACAATATGTAGTCAAAAGCAAAAAAAAATTCATTGATTGGAGCCAAAATTTGTGTACGTTTGTTGCATAGTGAGATAACTGAGAGGGAAACTGAAAGAGACACTCTGGCGTTTTTATTTTTATTGTATGTATAAATTCCTTATTAGGATAATTGTTATTTTAGATAGGATTTTTTGAGAAGATAAAACACATTATTTGAATTTTGATAAAGTGAATGGTGTGTCCATATCAGCGTACATGTCATTACTTATGTGACGCACTGAAACGATTCTACTTGTAAATAAATAAATTTATATATATATATATATATATAAATTTTTGGTATATTATTTGAATTTGAAATTAAGTAAATTTGTCTTTTTAAGTTTTTGTAGATTAAAGTTAAATCGGAGAAGATAATGTGATTGGTATTTTAATTTAAATCTATTAATTTCATATAAGATAATGTATTTTTTTTAGAATTAAGATTTCTCGGAGTTTTGAATGTATAACTCTTCTGTAGATAATGATTAACTAGTTTATATATGATTTTGGGTAAGATAAACTATATTATTTGAATTTGAAATTAAGTAAATGTCTCTTTGTTAAAGTTTTTTAAAAGTATTTTGATAGAAAATAGTGTTCATGTCAGCGTCCACGTCATTGTCTATATGGCGCGTTGAAAATATTTTACTTATATATATATATATATATATATATATATATAGAGAGAGAGAGAGAGAGAGAGAGAGAGAGAGAGAGAGAGATGAGCCAGAGTTTTGAATCCATGGATAATGATTAATTAGTTTAGATATGAGTTTTGGTATACTATTTGAATTTGAAATTAAGTAAATTTGTTTTTTTTTTTAAAGTTTTTGTAGATTAAAGTTAAATTAGAGAAGATAATGTGATGAGTATTTTAATTTAAATATATTAATTTTATATAAGATTATGTGTTTTTATTTAGAATTAATATGAATTAGAGTTTTGAATGTATAACTCTTTTGTAGATAATGATTAATTAGTTTATGTATGATTTTGGGTAAGATAAACTATATTATTTGAATTTGAAATTAAGTAAATTTTTTTTAAAGTTTTTTAAAAGCATTTTGATAGAAAATAATATCCACATCAACGTTTACGTCATTGTTTATGTGGCACGTTAAAATTATTCTATATATATATATATATATATAGATTTTTTTTTAAGTTTTTTAAAAACATTTTGATATAAAATAATGTTCATGTCAACGTCTACGTTATTGTTTATGTAATACGTTAAAACTGTCACGTCATTATATATATATTTAAAAATTTTAAAAATATTTTGATAAAAAATAATATTTATATCAACGTTAATATTATTATTTATGTAACACATTGAAATTATTTTACTTTTATATATATATTTAATGCATATTTTCCTTTATAATTTTTTCACGGTAAAGAAGTTGATCTCCCGCAGTGAAGCAGGGATCAGCTAAATGTTGACCTTGGGCCCAGATAACACAACTTTCCATTATGGGCACTTATTGGAATTGATCAAAAAATCTAAACCATGACGTGATCCAATAACAAACAAACCTTTTACCTAACCTACCAAGGACAAAACTCGTCAGTTTAGTAGTAAAGGAGGGTAATATCGTCATTATGACCAAATTAGAAGAGAGAAAATTCGAATTGTAGGATACAAGTACGTATAAAAAGTTTGTGGAACTCTCGTTCGTTCTGTGCAATGTGCATCTCTCTTTTTCTCAGAAACACACGCAACCAAACACTCCTTTCAACTTTTCGCCACATCACACATTTTTAGACTCACGCACTGAGTAGGTGTGAGTATTTACTTCTCCAGTTGTTAACAAAAACCTAAGCATTTAATATCTTCTAAATCGCTAAAACCCTAGAGAGAGCCTAGACACTCAAAAAACCTTTACCTTGAAGAGTCAAAACGACATCGTCTCCTTTGCCACCGATTTCCTGCCAACACCGTACAATGTCGGGGTCCGGTAAGGTATCGATCGCGCGCGGCGTCCGTGGGGAGAACCGCTTCTACAACCCGCCACCGATGCGGAAACTGCAGCAAGAGAAACAGTTGCAAGAAGAAAAGCAGAAACAGGAAAAGCAGCAAAAGGCGTTGACTTGTTCTTCGGAGAACAACAAGAAGAGGGTGGGGTCCGAGGAACGCGCGTCGTCGGATTGCTCGGTATCGAGTCGGTTGGGGAGCGATTCGACGAATTTGGATCGGTTCTTGGAGTATACTACTCCTGTGGTTCCTGCTCAGTATTTGCCCAAGGTAATGCTAAATTTTTCTGATTTGGGTTTTTCTCTTTTTTGGATTTTTGTTTATGGTTTGTGTTCTTGATTTCTGGGTTTTGTTTGGTTGCTTGGAAGCTTTTAGGAGAAGAACAAGGATTGAAGTTTTGAATTTTGTGTATCGATGTTGTTACGAGTTGTTGGATTGATGAAACTGGACATAGTTTAGAGCAGATTATAGACCTAACAGGTCCAGATTGACTATAATCTTCATTCTGTTTACTTCTCCTGGTGATGGGCTATGTTTGGTTGCTGAGAAAATATTAAGAAAATTAAGAATCTTCGTTTCTAATCATACATTAATTACCAGGAAGAAGTATATGATGATATTTCTGAATTTTGAGAGTTAAAATCAACTGAAGACAAAAGACTAAAATGTTACATTCCCTATTTTCTCTTTTGTTTCAGCGAACAATTAACCAGACCCTAAAGTTCTTGTCATAGTTGTTTTCTGTATGGATTTTTTTTGTTGTTTTTGTTTCTCGTACTTGTGGTTGTGGTTGTTATGTAGACGACTATGAGGAGATGGAAAACCCGGGAACCGAATTACCTCCCATATTTTGTGCTTGGGGATTTGTGGGAGTCATTTAAGGAATGGAGTGCATATGGAGCAGGGGTTCCTCTTCTGTTGAATGGGAATGATTCCGTTGTTCAGTACTATGTTCCCTACTTGTCTGGCATTCAGCTGTATAGAGACCCATCAAGACCTGGCTCAAGGCTAAGGTGAGCCATTGTCTTGATTTTTTTGTTTGTGATATTTATTTAGTTATGTAAACTGAGTTTCTTTCCAATTGATATTCTCTTAGCATTGTTTTGATTGATTGGTCTCAGTTATAGATTAGTAAGGAAAAATTGAACGCAATTTTCCTGGCAAATTTGTATCTGTTATTTTTTTTAATAATGTAAAAACGCTAGGATTGTTTAATTATCATTTTCATGTGTGATGTTCTTTTATTTTTTCAAGTCGTAATTGAGATCAGCAATAAATGCAAAAGTAGTATGCTGTATATCTCAGTGCATTTAGTTTGATTTTGCTGGTTTTAAGTTTTGTACTTGTATTGTAATGGCCATTCCATATGAAGATCATTCTGGAGTCTTTCGTGTGGGAGCTAGTTGTTGCGCAACCAAATTTTTTTTTTTTTTTTTTTTTGTGTTCTATGGGTTTCTTTGCTCCACAGTTTATTTCGTCAAGTCGAATAAACTATTCCATTGGCCTTTCCTTGCTCCTTCCTGATAAATTAATGACTCAGGAAATCTTTTTTTTTTTCTTTTGTGACCATTTAACTCATTCAAGCCATTGCATATACCTAATCAGGTCTTACAAGATCTTCAACTGAAAATGGACCTCCTTTACAAAGTGATATTTGGCCACTGATCTTCTACTGGTCTGAGTATTGTTCTGTGCCCATTTTGTGTACTTTTTTGTTGCCTTGCTATCAATCATATTAATGTAGACACCTGATCCGATTCAGAACATAACAAAAAATTAATTCTAGTGTTTCTTGTGGTTTACCCGCAACATCTTTTAAGCTGAAGGATGGACCAAGTTGCGAGACCTGTACAGTTTATTACAAACCAATAAATTCTTATTTGTGCTTTTATAGGGAAGAAAAAAAAAACGTGGCTTTAAAAACTCTACTTGTCATCAGGTTTTTAAATTGACGATTGGAACAGAGCGGTATAAACCCTGCTAGAGTTCTGGTGTGGCTTTGATATGTGGCTAACTCGGATCAACTTGTGAAATTCTCAGGTTGTAATTTTTGAATTGCAGTGAATGTCATCCACTGTTGTAATTGTCAAATCATCTTACTCTAATTGGCAGTAGTCACTTGACCTATAAAGTTGATTTTATTACCATTAAAGTTTGTTTCTCTTTTTTTGATGGATCAGTTTGAAATTGAGATTAAATGAAGCTGAAGTATGTATCATATGATAATCATTTTTCGTTTGATGTGAGTACCATGCAATGGCTTCCTATAGCTAGATGACTTACAAATTGAAGTTCTTTGTGTCCTTTGTCTGTGTATGCCAGATTAATCCACTAAGAAGTGCCTGGTTTTATTACCATTGTAATAGCCTTGGCTATGTTTTTAATTTAGATTAAAACCATATGATTGTAAATCAAGTAGTACTATTAAAAAATGCTCCCTAGGGGTGGGTTCCAAGCTTGACTTAAATAGAAAGGAATGTTATGTCATTTCATTCCATGGCATGGACATTTTTTGCTAGCTTATTGTGAATGGCACTTAGAAAAGGTGTCTTTTGTGGTTTAAATCTGGCATATAGGAACGTGCTTGATGTGTGATTAGATTACTGACTGTTGGTGGCATTTCTTAATTTTCTAGTGTTGGTTGCTGAAAGAGCGGAAAGGAATTTAGAGTTTCCAGTGGCTTTCTTCCCTTAGAAGTTAAAAGTGGTTGGACTTATTGGACGTCTATGCTAGTGGAGGTAGTTTTGGCACCTTTGCGATGGAAGAAGTTGTCATTTTAAATCTGTATTAGTTCACTTAAGCAATAAATATAGCCCTTGGTAGGTCATATTGGTAGCATTACTCGCTAGTAGATAAAACTAAGATTGTAGTTGGCTCATAACCATTTTGTCCTGGCCTTCAGGAGTATACTGGTTGGCATTTTGTCCAAATCCCTACATATATTGGACCTTTTCGCACTCTTTTTCCAAAGAAATGTTGTCTAAATGCTCTGGGAATTTACTTGGTTGTTGCGTCCATCTTCTGGCAGGAGGCCTGGAGAAGATAGTGATGCTGAATCATCCAGGGAGACGAGTAGTGATGGCAGCAGCGATTATGGAGTAGAGAGAGGATCTAACAATTTTGCTCAGGGCCCTTGGAGCCAGCGGAACATTGCAGATGCAGATATCCAGAGTTTTAATAGACTCTCTCTAAGAAGTAAATATTTTGTTGGTTCTTCAAGTGATGAGAGTGAGATTTGCAACCGTCCAGGTCTGCGTGCTTTTGAATACTTGGAGCATGATCCCCCATTTGGTCGTGAACCTTTGGCTGACAAGGTAATTATATTATTCTTTGATAAACCAGTATATGTAGCTTGCAATGTTTTTTTTTCTTCATCATATTCATAACCTTGCAGATTTCAGTTCTTGCATCTCAATTTCCGGAACTAAGGAAGTACCGCAGCTGTGATCTATCACCTTCAAGTTGGGTTTCTGTGGCTTGGTATGTTTTCATCATCCTTTTAGGCTATTGAAGTTAATAATGTTCTTTCAGTATAAAACATGTTTTCAGATCTGATGGGATATTTATGTCATTGTTGATGAAGGTACCCTATATATAGGATACCTATGGGTCCTACCCTACAGAATTTAGATGCCTGCTTTCTAACCTTCCATTCTTTGTCAACACCCTTTCAAAGTAAGTCTCTCTCTCTCAATGTGTCTCATGTTTATGTGTGAGATAATCTGCTGTTTGCCTTTCTGTGAGCCCTTTAGTTCATGATGTGGCCACCATATTGTTTCGGGCAGGTACAAACAGTGATGGGTTGCACTTCCGTGGTTCTAATGTTAGGGAGTTTAACCATACTGGGGTGTCCTTCAAGCTACCATTGCCAACTTTCGGACTTGCATCCTATAAGTTCAAAGTCTCTGTTTGGAATTCTGATGGAGTTCATGATTGTCAGAAAGCCCATTCTTTACTACGAGCTGCTGACAACTGGCTTAAGCGTCTGCAAGTCAATCATCCTGATTACAGTTTCTTTGTTTCTCACAACTCACAGTGGCGATGAAGAATTCTAACTGTACTTGGCACCACCAACACTGAATAGAAGCTCAATTCCCCCTGCACATGCCAGCTGAACTATCATTAAGATTTTTAGATTTTACTCTCTGAATTATCATCCTTACATTATATGCTATAGCACTGTCTCATTAGACAAAGTGCACAAGGACGGTGTGTTTGTGGCTTTTGTGAAAGCGTTGTAGTCAAGTGTATGTTCGGTCTACCTTTTTTGGTATTATGGCCTGAGATTTCTCTTGCTTGAACTATTTTAATAAGTCAGATAATGATGAAAATTTTAGAGGCGGTAATTGTACAGAGATATTTACGTTATCAACTGGTATCTGTAGCATACTTTTGGTGGTAATAGTTTGCATTGATTTTTTAATCTAATAATCATGATTAGCATGGAAAAGTGGTTGTGATACTGAAATCTTTTTGATGGTGACACTCTTAACACAAGTAATATCAAACAGAATTCAGGTTTGACAATCTTTTTCTTAGTTGTAACTTATATTTGTAAATGTTATACTTGTGATCGTTCTTCTCTTGATCCTTGTCTGATAGTTGTGACTGTTGAACGTTACTGTCACCATAAACTGGATTTAGAATATGCAATAAAGCAACTAACAAAAGTGCTGTAGGAAACATGCAGTGCTGGTGCACAAACGCATTCCCTTCGATTTTCAGTTCACCACGACATGTAAATGAGAAAAATCAACATCCAACATATATGTTAAGATTGGAGCAAGTATCACTTATCTTGTATAAAGGTTAATTTAGTCAAGAGTGAAATTTACTGCACTGGCGTATCTGAAGGAAATATAGAGTAAATTGTGTCAACTACAGGATTGCAAGTTAGGAAGCCTCCTGTTAGGTATCTTGGTATACTACTTATCACTGGAAGACTCACTTTTAAGGACGGTCCGTCCGTCTTTAATTGAAAATCCTAAAAATTAAATCTTGAACTGCAAAACACCTTTCATATGCAGGAAGAGTTCAATTAATTTCCTCAGTTCTCTTTAGCATCACAAATTATTGGAGTTCTATTTTCATTTTGCCTAAGAAAGCTATGAGAGCAATAACTAGTGCTTGTGCTTCTTTCTTATGGAGTAGAACAGAGAACTCAGCTAAAGGGGCCAAATGAAAGTGGGAAGATATTTTTGTTCCTAAATCTGAGGGTGGTCTTTCATTGAGGAATTTATTTGAATGGAATAAAGAAATCAAGATCCCTTTTGGCATGGGTTGATAAATAGTTAAATACATTCTTAAAGGATGAGCTTTTGGTTAGTAAAACAACTAGCAAACTGTTCATGGTCATGGAGAAAACTACTTCAGGTAAGGCATCTAGCTAGACCTCTTATGAAGCATTCCATTGGAGATGGACAGCAGACTTACCTATGGTATGACAACTAACATCTTTCTAGCCTTCTTTTATATCACTACTACAAGAGAGTTATTTATGATTCCAACTTGACAGAACAAGCTAAGGTAGCCGTGGTTATTAAAGAAAATGATTGGCACTGGCCAGTTACGTGATACGACGAACTAGCAAACATACAAAGTGCTTTATATTTTAATTGTCAGTTATTGTTTAGAAATTTAGGCCTATTTTAATAACTTTGTTGTTAGTTCCAGCATTGCTGTTGTAACAATTTATTCTAGATAAATAAATTCACCTTTTATTGAAAAAAAAAAAAAGAAGAAGAAAAAGATTGGCCTCTCTTAAATTTGGTGTGAATAGTTAATGGTAGTGAATCCATTAAGAATGGCACATATCGATATATTACAGGAATGTTATCCGAGAAATTCCAGCACAAGTATGGGACCCTACCATTCAACCCCATCAATGATGCAAATGGGAAGAAAATATACTTTTAACTGATAGCTCTTTAAAAAACTATGACGCCATTAGCTTATCACAAAAAAAAAAAAAAAAAAAAAAGGGGGGCTATGATGCCCTTAACAAGTAAGAAAATTTACTAAAAGAGACAAGAAGTTTATTTCACTGCTAGCATGTAACCTAGTATGGGAAGAAAAGAACGAATTGATAAAGCTGACCTGTTCCAAAATCAGATGTGAATAAGTCCACTGTGAATATAATCAGAGAACCAAAGGGTCCTACTTATCTCGGGGTGCTTCTCAGGGAGCCCTTCGATAGAAAATTGATGCAAACCGATTGGCTTCACAGATAGGAAATATAAATTGACCAGATTTCTTGGCAATTTTACCCAGCCATAGCCATAGCACGCACTCTAGGGTCTATTTGTTTCGACGAAAAATGTAAACAAGCGAGCACTGTCGTTCCTATATTGCCGGAAAGCTGGCCGCCATAGGCCGAGACCCTTCTCCTCCATGATGATTTTTGACCCTTCCTCGATATATTTGCCATATTTAAAAAAATATTTGGGAGTTTCATTTTCCATACAAGATAAAAAGTTCAAATGAAACTAGACTTTCATATCTTTTCAACGAGACCACACTCACCCCAACGAAGTGAAGACAAGAAAGTTTTGCCCATCCGAAGTCAAGCGGAGACCCTTAGGCCGATACGTTCAGGCTAAGACTATATGTGAAACATGGAGTAGGAATCTAGATTTGGTATGAATAAAAATGAGGTGCTTTAAAATACTGTCATTAAAGCTTGTCTTCAATCGATTACAAATTTGCTAATGGGTGTAGAAATATTCTTCTAGGATATAATAAAAGTCTCATGAAAACTACAATAGCAAATTTAAAGAATTTCATAGAAGTTCTCTTTAAAAGAATAAATGTGATAGCTATAAAAATTTAATAGATGAAGAAAAAGAAAGAATGATTGAATATCAATGGTTGTCATTGTTAAAAGGTTTCTTAACTTTCAATATTTATAAAAGTTAAGAGGTGTGAGTTTAAAGTCACGACTCTTTGAAAAAGAACGCTAAAACCGAAGGAATTTGAATTTCTACAATTGTCCAAATTGGATTTCTTTTCTAGTCCTAACGGGTTCATAAGGAGAAGTTCTTGTGTAGCACATCCCTGAAAGATACATAACATAATGGTTCATTTCGTCATTAAATGGCATGAAATAGATATTTTATTTTCATTCAATGGTGAGATGATCCCCTGTGTCATGTATCCTTCATGACCTGGGCTAGACAATAATTTTTCATTCACCAAACATCTGGGACAAGAACTTTGGTCATCAACCCAACTACAAAGGAAGGAATGATGGAAGGCATTGTTAGAAAAAAAAAAGAGAGTAAAGTGTTGTTTGAAAACCCAAAATGCATTAGTTTAAATTAAATGGTTTTGATTTAAATAGAAAAGGTGTGAGATTTAATCAAAAGGCATCAGTTTAAATCAAAGGTTGTGATTTAAATAGAAAATATGTGAGATTTAATAATTTTTTTAAACAGACACGCTCTGGTTTGTTAAAAACTAACATACATGATCACAAGACTCTCATTAAATCTGAAAAAATAATGTCTTTCTAACCGAAAAAATATGACTTTCCAGAACCATTTAAAAATGTGCTTCTGCATCTATAAATATCCATCACTTCCCACTTTCAGAACACAATTCATTTCTTTCTCTCTTCTCTCTTTTTCTCTCAAAAACCTTTGCCATAGTCTTTCAATTATTTCAAAACAGAATAAAATCTAGAGTTTTTTTAGATTTTGATGCCTGTAGGCTTCAACTTAGAAACTTAGTTATATCCTGGAGGACTATTCGTCTGTAACCCATATCAAACTTGTTTATTCAAGTGGGGACGAATAAAGCCTTAAAGACAGTGATTACTACACGCCTCTAAGTTTTGATTCTTATATTCTGTTCAAGTTTAGAAAAATATTATAACAATTTTAAGGCTTTATTTCTGTCCAACAAAACGGAGACAGAATCATTCAAAGTGATGAATCAAGACTTTGTCAAGCTAGATAGATTAGATGGAAATAATTTCAGCCGATGGCAAGATAAGATTATGTTCTTGTTTACTGCGTTGACTTTTATTTTATTTTATTTATATAATAGATCATAATCTGCAACCCATTCCTGATGATCTAGTACCTAAGGAATGAGAGCAACTTCGAACAATTGTGATCGAACAACTACAGAAAGAAAATAAGAAAAGAGAGGAGATTGCTTGTACGATCTGTTCACTGACATCAAATCTGTAAACTCAATGTTTGATTAATTTCCTACGAAACCAAAAGGTACGCTTGAAAAAAAAAAGTTTGCGCACTTGTTTATGCAAACATTAAAGTGAATATGGTTTGTGATTTTAAAGAGACTAAATTTTAAGTTTGTGTGCATATCTAAGAGATGAGGTTTAACCAGGAAAACTTTTGATTGCAACAGTAGTTTTGAACCGTTGCAAGTGAAGTGGTTGACAATAAAATTTTATTTGAAAATATAACATGTCCTTTAAGTTCTTGTTTTATTTGTCATGGTTGTTCTAATACCCTTTACATAAAAGGAAATATAATTTGCTTTTGTATACAATGGTATGCAAATTTAATTATTCTGAACAAAAGTGGATGTGGAATACATTTGAGGATGGCAATAACATGTTAATTCATTTGGTTTGATTTGTTAAAACTGTGAGGCCATTTCGCCTGTATGCATTTAAATTTATAATTTTATGTTATTTGGTTGATTAAATTACTTAGTGACACTATAAATTTACATTAGATATTAAAATGAGATTTATTATAAATTTATAGTAAAAATCACTATGAACATTTATTGCTATAGCTTATTTGTGTGCATGAGTTGTTGATAAATAAATTTTGACTTTAAAAGAAATGGTTATATATCTGTTTAGTGAGAATGATATAATATCTCTAGATTTATTAGTAAAAAATTAATGTTCAAATGTTCAAATGGTTATATATCTTGTTTTAGATGTTACTGTTACGTATAATAAACATGAAGTTAATAAATTTCTGCGTTTGTGCGTATGTCTTTAAGACATAATATGAATATGTGTTGAAGCACAATTATAGGGGTTGTTTTGGTTTGTGCATAGAAAAGCCACATGATCAATTGATGCATGTGTAAGAAGAATTAATTATAGATGCACACATGAAAAATGACATTTCTAGAAGTGGTGAGTGAGGACACCATAAAACCCGAGCATTGTGATCACCATGACTGCAATTGCATGAGTGCTATTGTATTTGTATCTTAATGAAGAAGACATTGTGATGTATATGGTAATATTGAATAAAGGTCCTAATGAATCAAAGAGTCTGACCACTTGTTTTAGGCGAAGTAAGAATCTTTGTACTAATAAAGGTGTGAGTGTAGAGTTTTGATATTCAATTTCAAAACTGGGCTTCATTTGTATGATTCAATTCCTCAAACATATTTGTTATGGCCACACTAAGTAGTAACTTGTGTATTCAGAAATAACACACATAGTAGAAATGTGGGGATCATTTCGTTGTTTAACAGTGAAATAATTAATTCTTATTGTTGTTAATGTAAAGAATTTTTTTTATATATATTTTAAATGTGGGGGCATTAATTATATTATAGAATACCATAAATATATGTGAAATTTTTTTGAAATGTTGAAATTTATATGGTTGATATAAGTGAAACTAAGAAACACACTTTATGAAAATTAAAGTGAGAAAGCTTACTTTATAGTACATTACCAGAATATACAAATTTACTAGAATATTTGGTTACCTAGAAGAAATCATAGATTTGATTTGAACAGGTTGTATCAATTGGACACACTGATGTCATGGTAATTCGATTGTATCAAGAGGATACACCGATGCTAGTTGAATGACGAGAGTAAAAGCGATAAAATACCTAGGAGGAGGTGATGTTTCTTAGAAAAAAAAGAAACAAGCATGTATGTCTCACATAATGAAATCCGAATTAATTACCTTGACAACAATTGAGAAGAAATGTTGAATGGATTAATTAGAAATTTATTGTTGGAAATATTGTGGTCACATCCTATCCATTTAAAATCCATACTTTGTGATAATGAAGTTTTGTGAGAGGCACCTTAAATAGTAAGTCTAAACATATCAGTCTTAGACATAAATATGTGAGACAATTGATACAAGATGGTATCATCATACTTTGTGATAATGAAGTTTTGTGAGAGGTACCTTAAATAGTAAGTCAAAACATATCAGTCTTAGATATGACTATGTGAGACAATTGATACAAGATGGTATCATTTCTATGTAAAGTCAAGTAAGAACTTGGCTGATCCACTTACTAAGGCACTTGCAAGAGATCTAGTAAGTAATACAACTAGAGAGATGGGGCTTAAACCATTTAAAAGTCAGCAGTGATGACAACCCAACCTAATGCTAGAGACCACTAGTCCTAGATTTTAATAGGTAATAACAAGTTATTGTGATTGACTGTTGATATTGTCACAAAGTTGGCCCATAATTGAGAAAGATAATATCATCTGTTATGTTTTAGATGATAAGTTAAATTCTTAATGAAGTTATAAAATGTGTTCTAGTAATGGAAACGCAAGAGGAACTTCACCTATATGAATGAAGGAGTGGTGCCACTTCTTATAAAGAGTTATGGTTTGCTCTCTTGTGGTTCATGAAACCAGGATATAGCAGATGGCCATAATAGTGCTAAGTGAAAATAAATTCTTACTGAAATAAGAGAATTGTATGTGTGTGGTGGCTTCGATCGTATCATATAGGAATGTTGGTTTAATCTAAAAGACACCATTCATTTCGATATGAATTTGCGTTGTTTACACTAATAGAAGGTTTCAAATCGAAAGATACATTCTTTATGCATACAAGACTCAGAAATATTGTGATAATGTTTTTCAAAATTGGTTTTCAAACAAGTGGGGGGATTGTTAAAAAAATAAGAATAAAGGGTTGTTTGAAAACCCAAAAGGCATTAGTTTAAATCAAATGGTTTTGATTTAAATAGAAAATGTGTGAGATTAAATTAAAAGGCATAAGTTTAAATCAAAGGTTGTGATTTAAACAAAAAATTTGTGAGATTTAATAATTTTTTTTAAACAGACTCTATTGATACCAAATATCTGTGGTCGAGTTTGAGAGTCAAAATACTGAATCTGCACATGGTAAAGGAAAAAAGTGATCTGAAAAGCCATAGAAGGGAAGAGAGGTGATGCCTCGGAGACTCTTTGATGCTTCAATTAGTCTTAGTTTTGAGAGAGAAAGAGAACAATAGTAGTGATGAATGAATAGTGTGTGTTTTTCATACCTTGAGGACCCTTTTTTTATATTAGTGATCTATTAGGGAATCAAATTTGTTATTTGCTATCAGGGACAACTTGGTCCCTAGAATACCGCTTAGGTTCTTATGCCTTGATGCACGAGAAGGTTATTGTCGATAATGGCCTTGTGATGCCCTTTGCCAGGTGTCTTTTTCTAGGTGTTGTCGTTGGGTTACTCGGTTATGGGAATTTTATTTGTCCACGTGTTTGATCATTATTGGAGAGGGAATTTTCCCCTACATCAAATTCCTCTCACTTCCTTAAGTATATTTATGTGCTTAAAGAAGTATAATGGAGCTTGTGTCGTTGGTTGCACACTTTAGTTTAAGAGACATGGGTCCGAAATATGAGGCTCAGTCAAAATGCTCGGCCTTAGAAACGTGGGTCTGAGCATGTGAGACTTAGTTAAAATGCTCGACCGTAGTGACATGGGTTTGAGCATGTGAGGTTTGGTCAAAATGATCGACCTTGGAGATGTGAGTCCAAGCATGTGATGCTTAGTTAAAATGCTCTGCCTTGGAGATTTTTGTTAAAGGAATTGATCCATACGGTGTGGACCCAGATTTTGGACTTGTATGATTTTTGGGCTCTGTCCCTTTTGGAGTGTTTATTTAGGCCCACAAGTGATTTTGTATTTAGGGTTAGGGCATATTCTAAGAGTATTTATTGCTGGAGTGTTGTATCGTTGTCTTGGGGAATGAAATGACGGCGCATGCCCTTGATGGAGCATTGCTCCATTGTCTTGGGGAATGAAATGACGGGGTATGCCCTTGATTATATGAAACGTTTTGAACTTTACAACTAGAGATTGAGTTAATTCTCCTCGTAGGTTACGCCTGAATTCTTATAAAAGGTGGGAGTTTCTCCTCATTTTTTCACTTCACTCATTTATAACTTAAAGAAAAAACTTTGAGAGCCCTCGGAGTTCCTCATTGATCAGAGAGAAGTTAGTCGGTTGCTTGTGAAGAGCTTAAGATTTTGGAGCTCGTTCGAAGTTGGAGTCAATAGAACACTCAAAGTCTTTCTTTTCGTGATCCGTTCAATTGGTGAGTCATTCTTTTTCTTACAATGTCTTATATTGGTAGTTATCATGATAGGCCTGGTGATAGCAATAGCGGTAGTGGAGGTAGTAGTCATGAAAGTAGAGGTAGTGAAGAGTTATCTAGAAAGTTGAATAAGGCTATGGGTTTGGATTATGCCTCGAGTGAAGGTGAGGCCTTAGGAGGCAGTGATGCTTGGGAGGGGCCATTGGCTGTGGTTCCCTATGAAGAAGAGGAAGAGGACTCTTCTTCTGAGGATAAGGAAGATAATGTTCTCACAAAACATAGGGGAGACATAAGGATGGTGGAGTGAGTATAGTGGTTATATAGGGAAAACTTTGTGCCAAACAAGTTAGAGATAGATGAACTCTAAGCTCTTAGGCTTGAATATAGGATTCCTGAGGAGTTTGTATTAAGGAATGCTGAGGTAGAGGAGAGGGTTTGTGATGCTCTTCTAAGTGAAAAGCCCTTTGAGATTTGTGTGTATGTTCAACATTTGAAGGCCGAACTTCTATCTTGTTTTGAGGTATTTCGATATAACTCTATGTCAGTTAGTGCCCAACTTCGTGCATTTGATTACGGTGTTTATATATGTTTGTATGGATGTGAAGGGACTAATGATTATTAATGTCTTCAAAGCTCACTTTTAGATTAGTAGGCACAACCAATACGGTTGGGTAGTGGTTAGCTCTAGAGCCAAAAAGGGTTATTGAAGAAGAAACCCTCTTCCATCAAGTAGTGGAAAAAGACATTCTTTTTTGTTCAAAGTGAAAAGAGTTTTGGAGTTATGCTGACATGGACTATGGATTGTGTGGGAAAGTGCAAAAAACCATACCTCTTGAACCACGAACAAGAGACGTTGAAGCCATGATAGGCGCGCACCTATAGATGTTAGCATTTTGTATGATACGAGGAGTTAGCGAAGTACGGCCTCCGTCCTCGAGGCCTAGAAAGGACTCTTAAGAGTGGTATATCCTCGAACACACTTTTCATTGTTTCTTTCCTCCTTTTTGCTTATACTTGCGTTGTCTTGCTGCTTGCTTTATTTTTCATTGAATAGATATGGATGCTACAACAAAAGTCAATAAGCAGGCCGTCTGCAGAGTCCTCCCTTCCCTCGTCTTCATCTCAGGAGGCTCTTTCTGGTCCCAGAGTTCATAGGCCGAGCTAGGGTATAAATATGGAAAACTCTGTCTTCTTTCATGCCTAGGTCACGAGGGAACACTTTATCTTCTTTTACTTTTAGCCATTCTTATTTCCGAGGGGACCAAACTTGAAAATTTTCCTGTTCTTATTTCAGTAAGGAGTTGTGAACAAGATGACCCGTCTTTGTTTGGTTATGAACAACTAATTGACCAAGTATCAATAGGAGCTTAATGATAGCTATGGGCTCATCCAGCAACTACAGAAGGCATTGGACAAGGTTCTTTGTGGCAAGGAAGATGCTGAGAAGGCCAAGGCCGAAGTCATGGAAGAGATGGAGGCGATGAGGCAAGAAAGAGATGCTGCAAGGATAGTTGAGTAGTGTTTGAGGGAGAAGATGGATGCTTCGGTGAGGAAGGTTGGAGAGGAGGCTGAGGCTAACTTCAAGAGCTCTACCTCCTTCTAAGAGGTGGTGGAGGAAAATGGGGCTTTAATATTTTGAGGGATTCATGGAGGCCAAGAGGAAAGCCGAGCTACTCTTCTTTTCGACTGAATTTTTCACTCTCAAACTCTCATACTCTAAGGAGGAAGGTACTGGCACGAAGGGGATCCAGGCAAAAGAGGCTCAAGAAGTGCAGACTCAGTTGAGTCATGCTGCGGAGGAGGTCACGACTGATGAGAATGCCTACCATTGAGGACTTGTGCCAATTTTTTTTTTGTTTTTTTTTTTTGAGGTCGATAGCGCCTTATTTGACTTGTATGCATATTTTCCATTAATGAAAAACTATCATCTTTCTCATTTGCTACCTTTTGTGATTTTGCTTTACTAATGAGGGAGTTCGAGAGGTAAAGGTCTTGACCTTAGTCTTGGTATATGGGGGATCTGTCTTAATTATAAGGAGAATGTGGTGAAAACAAAATGTTCTTTCATTCATAACTAGGAAATTTCACAAAAAATATTGGCAAAACAAGTAAGGCGTAAAACTCAAAGGAGAACTTTGGAAGTAAATTATTGATAGAACTTGCAGAGATTCTCTACATTCCAAGTTCGAGGTATAAGTTTGCCACTCAACTTTTCAAGCTCAAACGTGCTGGGTCGACGGATTCTCTTGATATGGTACAGACCTTTCCAGTTAGGCAGGAGCTTTCCCATTTCCCGAGGATGGGATACTTAATTTTTTGGCAGTACCAGATCATGTGGCCTAAAATTCCTCTCTCAGGCTCGAGAGTTGTAGCACCTAGCAACTCTTTGCTAATAAATGGTTAGCCAGATCTGAGCTTTGTCTCGAGCTTCATCGATAAGATCGGCATTCATCCTCAAAACTTCTTCATTGTTGGTTTATTCGAAGTTCTGCACTCACAATTAGGGCACCCCAATTTCCAGTGGGATGACAGCTTCAGAACCATATGCCATGAAGAATGAAGTTTCTCTGGTGGGGTTTTCAGCGGTGTTTAGGTAAGCCTAAAATACATTTGCAAGATGGTTAATCCATTGCTTTTAGGCCTCGTCTAATATTTTCTTGATGCCCTGTAGGAGCATTTTATTGGTTATCTCGGCTAGTCCATTAGCTTGTGGATACCCCACTGAAGAGAATCGATGCTCGATGTGAAGTTCTTCACAGAGTGTTTTGAACCGAGTGCTATCAAACTGTTTGCCGTTATAGATGACCAATAGTTGGGGTATACCGAATCAACATATTATCGACTTCCAAACAAAACCTCGAACTTGGCGATCGGTTATGCTGGCGAGCGGTTCAGCTTCTTGCCACCTTGTAAAATAATCTATTGCCATAATAAGGTGTTTTATTTGACCTGTTACTCCGGTGAAAGGGCCGAGGATGTCCATTCCCCATATGGCGAATGGAAGTGGGCTGGTGATCAAAGTCAAGAGATTTGTCAACTTTTGAGGCATAGAGGCCCAATGCTGATAGTTTTTGCATTTCTTGACCAATTCTGCGGCATCTCTCTGTATCTTTGGCCAATAGTATCATTGATGAAGTATCTTGAAGGTCAACACTTGGCTCCCGAGGTTCGATGCATTTCAAATAAGGCGTGGTGAGGCATTTCTTGTACAGATGTCCATCCACAATCGTGTACCGCGAGGTACGGGAGATAAGTTTTTTAGCTTCATTCTTTTACTCAAAGAGTTGACCATCTCGTAAATACTGGAGGACTGGGTCTACCCACATTTCTGTCTAGGTTACTGGCAGGGTAAGTACGTCATCAATGATTTGGATGGTGAGAGTCTTGAGTTAGATCACTTGGGTAAGGTCGATATGCCAAGAGAAGGCAAGTCGCACTAAAGCATCAACTTTCGAATTCTCTATCGGAGGAACCTGTGTTATTCGCAATATTCTGAATGTTGTAGCAAATTCTCTAACCTTCTTGAATACTGAGCGATCCTCTCACCTCTGGGTTCAAATTAGTCATTCATCTGATTTACTGCAAGTCACTGTAGGTGTCCAAGACTTCAGCGGCCAATACTTTTGCCAATTTCATCCCGGCAAGTAACGTCTCGTATTCGGCCTCATTGTTAGAAGCTTTGAACTCGAACCTCAAAGCATACTCGATGGTGAACCCATTAGGGCTACAAAGGATGAGTCCTGCTGCACTTCCAGCTTTGCTAGAGGAATTATCTACATGGAGAGTCCATTACGGAGTTTGTTCAACTATCTCTGGTTCTGGTACTTCGGTTGGATTTGCAATGAGTGTTGTCTCTACGATAAAATCTACGAGAGCCTAAGCTTTGATGGCTTCTCAGGGGCTGTACCAAATGTCAAATTTTCAGAGCTCTATGGACCATTTGACCATCCTCCCCGAGATATCTAGCCTATGAAGCACATGTCTCAAAGGTTGATCTGTCAAGAGGACGATGGTGTGTGCTTGAAAATACGATCGAAGTTTCCGAGCTAAAATCAAGGGAGCATGTGCCATCTTTTTGATAGGGAGGTATCACACTTCTACATCATGGAGAATCTAACTAACATAGTATATGAGTTTTTGAATACCTATATCTTTTCAGATCAAGATAAAGGCCACTACTTCTTGCCCTACCGACAAATATAGGATGAGTTTTTCTCCCATGATGGGCTTGATCAGAAGTGGAGGAGAGCTCAGGTACTCCTTCAATTCGTCAAGGGTTTTTTGGTAATATTTGATCCAGATGAAACCTTTGGCCTTCCTGATGGCTTTGAAGAAGGGGAGACATTTCTCTGTAGATTTTGACATGAAACAGCTGAGTGATGCACCAATCCAGTTAACCTTTGTACTTATTTTATAGTTTAGGGAAGAGTTATTTTTAAGATGGCCTCGATCTTTTCCGAGTTAGCTTCTATTCCTTTTTGGGTGACCAGAAAGCCAAGGAACTATCCTTTAGTGACTCTGAAGGTACATTTTACAGGGTCAGGTTCATCTAGTGGTACCAGAGTATTTAGAAAGCTTCTTCCATATCGGAGTTATAGTCTCTGGCCACGATGCTTTTCACCAGCATATCATCTATGTAAACTTCCATGCTTTTCTCGATCTGCTCGTGGAAGATCTTGTTCACTAGTCTCTGATAAGTGGCCCCTGCATTTTTTAGTCCGAAGGGCATAAACTTGTAGCAGTCTAACCCTAGATCAGTGATGAAAGTCTTTTATTGGTTGGGCTCATATATAAGGATCTAATTATAACAAGCTGATCTATCCACGAAAAGGAAAAACTATATTTTGGACAGGCTTTGTTTAGATTCTTAAAGTCAATACAGATTCACCACTTACCATTGGGTTTTTTAACCATCACCACATTGGACACCCAGTCGGGGTAATCTTCTTCCCGAATGAAATCGACTGCGAGGAGTTTACCTACTTCGGTCTTGATTGCGATTTATCATTCGAAGGAAAACAAACTTTTCTTCTGAGTAATCGGCTTGTGATTTGGATCCATATTTAGCTAGTACAAGATGACTTCAGGATCGATCCCTGACATATCAGAGGTTGACCATGCAAACAGGTCTTGATTCCTCTGGATGAGAGAGATAAGTGATTCATTAAGATTATTCGGGAGACTGGAGCCAATCTGGATCATTTTGGAAATGTCTTTGCCAAGTGGAACGGTGGTTAGCTCTTCCATAGGCAAACCTCACGGGGTCTTGATCTCATTCCTAAGGTATTCTATTTCAAGGGGCAAGGTTTCGGTCTTTTTCTCTCATCTCATGGAATTCAGGTAACAAGACCTGGAGACTTACTAACTTCCTTTGACTTCACCACTCCATTGTCTGTAGGGAACTTTATTTTTATATGGTAAGTGGAAACAATCACTTTCAGCTCATTGAGTGTAGGTCTATCAACTATCATATTGTATGATGATGGTCATTTTACTACTAGAAAAGTAGTGTGCACAGTGGTTGTTTGTGGAGCCATCTCTACGGTGACCAAGAGAACTATGCTTCCTTCGACGAACACTAGGGCTCTTGAGAAACCATATAGTGGAGTGGAGATCGGTTTTAGTTGGTTGTCTTTCAGTTGCATTTTCTGGAAGGCGTCATAAAACAAGATGTTCGTCGAGCTTTCGTTATCCACTAAAATGCGCCTGACATCGTGGTTGAAAATAATGAGGGAAACCACCACGGCATTGTCATGCGAGATATGTACTCCTTCCAAGTCATCGTCTGTGAAGGAGATTGTTTACTTTGTCTTTACTCACTTATGAGGCCCACTCATGGAAGCCATGGACCTGGCGTATGCTTTCTTGGTCTGTCCAGAGTTACCTCCAGTTGTTGGTCCACCACAGATTGTTTTGATAATTCTAGTGACTGTGAAATCTTGATTATGTTCTTTCTGGTCCGGCTTCATAATTCTTCTAGGAGCTCGACGCTCTTGATGGTTTTGACCAGAGGGATGTCCATGGCTCTTTTTGGATCTGTCTTCTGACATTTCTTCTTGCCACGGTCCAATAAACTCTTTTAAATACCTACAGCTCATAAGGGACTCAATCTGCTGTTTAAGGCATGACACTTATCGGTGTCGTGTCCATGATTTATGTGGAATCGACACCATTTGCTTAGATTTCCACTAGGATGGAGTGGCTTTGGGGGCAATCGAAGGATTTCTCTATCTTGGACCTACATCAGGATATTAGTCCTGGAGGCGTTAAGTGGAGTAAAGCTTTCAAAACTGATGGCAGTTTTAGATCTGCTCTCGTGATGGGGTTTTTTGGTTGCAACATCTCGAGAATCGCCGAAGTCTTTTATATTTTTCTCTGTACCACATTTTTTTTGTTTGAAAAGGCTTGGTCATCCTCAGCAAGCATGTATTTCTTAGATCGAGCTAGAATCTCATTCATATCCCTAGGTGGTCGTCTGAGGAGTTTAGAGCTGAAGATCCTAGACCTTAGCCCATTTTTGAACGCCAATATCTGGAGGTCAAGAATCTCCCACACAACAGCATTAATCTTTAAGATGTACACTCGGAGTTTCTCCCTTCGATGTTGAATGATATTGAAAAGACTTTTTGAGGTGTTTCTAAGTCCTTTACTGCTAAGGAAGTGTGAGGAAAAGATATAACTAAGCTCCTTGAAAGTACCAATGCTTCTCGACTATAATCTAGAATACCATGTACTGGTGGCCTTTTAAAGTGTCATGGGTAAGGCTCGACACATGATGGGATCAGAGTGCAAGTGTAACATCATGGTGGTCTTATAGAGCTGTAGGTTATCTAAAGGATCCATCGAGCCATCATAAGGCTTAATAAGTGGCTTCTTGAAATTTGACGAGAGTGGAGCTTCGAGAACTTCTTGACTAAATGGTGGATCCTGGATGTTGAACTCGTCTAGGACATTACTATTCCGACCTTTGAAAGCTTCATTGATCCTCTTTTCCATTTCTTTGATATATTTGTCTAGGTAGAAATTGTTTCTAGAAGAAGAGCATCTCTTATATTTATCTGCATGAGGTGGTGAAGACTCCGCAGTGGAGCGACTGTCGGTGGAGCGCCCATCGCCAGGATGACTGGTTTGCCTAGAAGCATGGCAAAGAGATGGAGGTGAGGACTATATGCCCCTCCCTTGAACTTCTGTGGTGAGATCTATCACCAAGCGAGAGAGTTCTAAAAATTATGCCTGGATCATTAGGATGGCAGGGTGCACTGAGGGGGGTTCCCTATGATCTTCTAGAGGATCCATCTCCATCGAACCTTAATAGGGGTGCTGCACTCCCAGAAAAGCAAGTGGGTCGTGGTGAGGGGCGATGTGCTCAGATACTGTGGGGAACCACTAACCAAACTGTTGGTTGTGGGTTTCAATTCGTGTCGGTTCAGCATTAGTTCCGGCAATTCCTTTGTTGGTATTTCTAGGTGGCATGACAACAAATGAGTTCTTTGAAGGTTTCTTCCCTTCTACTAGACAACGAAAGATTGTGGTTTTCCATAAATGACGCCAATCTATTGATGCCAAAAATCTACGGTAAGGTTTGAGAGTTAAAATGCTGAATCTGCACATAGAAAAGGGAAAAGGGTGTTATGAAAAGCCACCGAAGGGAAGGGGGTGATGCCTCCAGAGACTCTTCGATGCTTCAATTAGTCTTGTTTTTTAGAGAGAGAACAGTAGTAGTGATGAATGAATAGTGTCTGTTTTTTGTACCTTGAGGACTCCATTTTATATTAGTGATTTGTTAAGGAATCAAATCTGTTATTTACTATCGGGGACGACATGGTCCCTAAAATACCACATCAGTTCTTGTGCCTTGACGCACAAGAAGGTTGTTGTCGATAATGGCCTTGTGAAGCCCTTTGCCAGGTGTAGTCGCCGGGTTACTCGGTTATGAGAATTGTATTTGTCCATATGTTGATCATTATTAGAGAGGGAATTTTCCCTACATTAGGCACGTTCTGGTCCATCAAAAACTAGCAAACATGATCGTAAGACTCTCATTAAATCTGGAAAAATCATGTCTTTCCAACCGAAAAACATGACTTTCCAGAACCTTTTGAAGAGGTACTGCTGCACCTATGAATATCCATCACTTCCCACTTTCATAACACAATTAATTTCTTTCTTTCTTCTCTCTTTTTCTCTTAAAAACCTGTCATAGTATTTCAATTATTTCAAAGCAGAATAAAATTCGATTTTTTTTTCAAATTTTTCTGTCTGTAGACTTCAACCAAAAGACTTAATTGTATCCTAGAGGATTATTCATCTGTAACTCATAGCAATCTTGTTTATTCTTGATACAACCAATAAATACACCAAATAGCAAGTTGACACGTGGACGGCCCTAATCCAATGACGAGATGACACATGGATAAGCCTAGGTCCAATAACAAGATGACACGTGGACAACCCTAGGTCCAATAATGAGATGACATGTGGACAACCCTAGGTCCAATGACAAAACAACACGTGGGCATTCCCATGTCCAATGGCGAGATGACACGTGAACAGGCTGTTGATAAACCCACTACCATTCCCGAACACCCCCGCGCAGACCTGTAAGCATAATTCCAGGGAGTATCATTCCCGAACACCCCTGCACAGACCTACCAACGTGATTCTAGGGATCATGATCCTCCTTGGGCACCCTGCCATACCTACTAACAAGGGGACGGGATCTCTCGGATTGCCCCATCCCAACCACATGGGCAACCTCTCCTCCAAAACACTATAAAAGGATCAAGGTATTCCAGCACAAACCCATCTTCATATTTTTAAGCTCATTTACTGAAAACACTAGTATCATAATTCTCTCAATTTCTCCAAAGCCTTATACTGATAAAAGCATCAGAGTGTCCTCGGAGGCATTACCCCCCCTCTCCTCTGACGATTCCCTAAATCACCCTTACTTCCTTGTGCAGGTCCCCCAGAAACACTAACCTCCAACTGAGCAACATATTTTTGGCATCAATAGATTAGTGCCGTTCGTGGGAATCATCACCATCTCTTGCTAATAGTAAAAGTGAAGAATAAGAATTCATTTGTTGCTATGCCGCTTAAAAACACCACGAGGAATGCCGGCAAAGGAATTACCAGGGGCAGCACTATACATACATAAAACAACACCCGTAGCCAATAGTCCAGGTTGAGACCTCCTGTCGTGTCTGAACGAAGGTCCTCTGGCAACAACCCACACCCTTTTCCAGGGACACAACACCCTCGTCGCACAGAAATTGACTCACCCCAAAATCTTCAAGAGGCCCATGCATTACATCCCATTGTGCCTATGCTACAAGCACAGTTCATAGAACTTTCACGATTGGTGACCGACCTCACCGTCGAGGTCCGCAAAGGAACTCACCAGCCTTCCCCCACACCTCATCGACAGAATCCCAAGCCTGTAAGCTCTACCAGCTATGGACTCCCCATCAAAAATTATTCTATAGTAGAGTCCTCACCACCCCATACCATTAAATCCAAAAGAAGCCCCTCCTCCAAGAGCAACCTCAGTCTTGACAGACGGATCAAGGAAACGGAAGAAAGAATCAATAAAGCACTAAAATGTCAAAACCACAATGTCCTGGACGAGCTCAACATTTAGGACCGGTCCTTCACCCAAAAAGTCCTCGAAGCCCCACTCTCGCCAAATTTTTGAATGCCCTAAATCAAACCCTATGACGGTTCTGCAGACCCCTTGGATCATCTCTAGCACTAAAAGACCACAATGACGTTGCATCGATATTCTAATCCCGTAATTTGTCAAGCATTCCCTCTGACGCTCGAAAAGGCAGCCGAAACATGGTACTCTCGTTTGAAACCAGGAAGAATTAGCACATTCAAAGAACTGAACTATGCCTTCGCATCCTATTTTCTTTGCAGCAAGGGACCCAAAAAGACTTCGGAGTCTTTGTTCAATATCATCCAACTCCAGGGAGAGAGACTCTGAGCCTACATCTCAAGGTTCAATGCCGCTGCTTGGGAAATCCTCGACCTTGACCCCAACGTCCAGATGCTAGCATTCAAAAATGGGTTAAGATCCGAAATCTTCAACTCTAAGCTCACCAGGCGACCACCCAACGACATAAACGAGATCTTGGCCCGAGACGAGAAGTACATGCTAGTGAAAGATGACTAGGCTTTCCGGAGGGAGCTGGAAGGGGACGCAGAGAAGAAAATGAGAGGCCCCACCAGTCTACTCCATGAACCAACCAAACAACCTTTCTACGAAAGCAGGCACAAGGCCCCCAGTCACTTCGAGAGCTTTACTCCCCTCAACGCATCTAGGACCAACATCTTAATGCAACTACAAGATAGGGCAATCCTACAATGTCCTCTAAAATCGTTGTGCCTTAACAGGGATCAAACCAAATGGTTCTGGTTCCATAGAAACCATGGGGACGACATAGATGACTGTTTGGCCTTGAAACACCAAATAGAAGCCCTTATTAATAGGGGGCAGTTAAAAGAATTCACCAAACCACGATAAGAGAAAGTGTTGGAACGGCCACGAAGAAGTCCCGAGTGCCCACCCAGTCGAAACGAGACAAATAAAGTCCCCTGGAGAAGTCCAAGGCCAAAACAGGGAAGGCCTAGCCAAAGAAACCAGAAGCCACCGCAACCAAGATCATCAAGACTATCTGCGGGGGCCCCACGATTGGAAGTACCTTAGGACACAACAAAAAGACCTACGCTAGGCCTGTGGCCTCAGTCAGTGGGCCTCACAAATGCAGGAAGATGGACTAGGCAATCTCCTTCACAGACGAAGATCTGGAGGGGATCCAGACCCCACACGACAATACTGTGGTTGTCTCCCTTCTCGTGGCCAACCACGATGTCTGGTGCATCGTAGTCGACAACGGGAGCTCAACTGATATCCTATTCTATGACACATTCCAACAGATGTAGCTGGAATATGCTCAGCTGGAACTAGTCTCTATCCCGTACTAGGGTTTCTCAGGGGTCTAGTGTTCACTGAAGGACAACGGTAAGTGAAGAATCTGCATCGATTTCACGGACTTATAGAAAGCTTATCCGAAGGACAACTTCCCACTGCTACAGATCGACCAGCTCGTCGATGCGACGTCAGGGCACGAACTATTGACCTTTATGGACACATACTCCGGTTACAATCATATCCTCATGTACAAGTCCAACAAAGAGAAAACAGCCTTTATCACCGGACAAGGATTGTACTGTTACAAGGTCATGCCCTTCGGCCTCAAAAACACTGGGGCAACTTATCAAAGATTACTAAACAAGATCTTCTGTGGGAAGATCGGAAGGAACATGAAAGTCTACATGGATGACATGTTGGTGAAACATATCAAGGACAAGGACCACGGAGCCCATCTGGAGGAAGTATTAGAAGTTCTTCAATGTCATCAAATGAAACTGAACCCTGCGAAGTGCGCCTTTAAAGTCACTGGGGGAAGTTCTTCTGTTTTATGGTAACCCAAAGGGGCATAGAGGCAAACTAAAAAAAATTGAGGCCATCCTTGTCATGAGTCCCCTTCGGACAATAAGAGAAGTCCAACGGTTGACCGGACGGGTAGCTGCTCTTAGTTGATTCATGTCAAAATCCGCAGAGAAATGCCCCCTTTCTTCGAGGCCATCAGAAAAGCAAAGGACTTCGTCTGGACTGAAGATTTTCATAAGGTGTTCAATGAGCTAAAAGAATATTTAGACTCACCCCCTCTCCTGACCAAACCCATCACCAACGAAGAACTCTTCTTGTAGTGGCCTCTGTCCTAAACCTAGAGGAAGCATGTGTCCAGAAACTAGTGTACTATGTGAGCAATATCCTCCACGATGTAGAAACACAGTATCTCCTTATAGAAAAAATGGTGTACGCTATCCTGATCACTGCCCAAAAACTTCAGCCATACTTTCAATCTCACACCATCGTCCATAACAAACCAACCACTGAGACAAGTACCCCATAAACCAAATGTCTCCAGGAGGATAGTTAAGTGGTCTATAGAGCTCAGAGAGTTTGACATCCAATGTCATCCCCGCAACGCCATCAAGGCTCAGGCTCTCGCAGATTTTATCATGAAAACAACACTCCAAGGAAAAGTAGATCTTACCCCGGACTTCGACGCAGTCGAACTAGTTCCACAATGGACCCTCTATGTTGAAGGTTCCTCCAACAGCACCGGAAGTAACGTCGGGCTCATCCTGTGCAGCCCAGATGGTTTCACCATTGAGTACGCCTTAAGGTTCGGGTTCAGTGCCTTAAACAATGAAGCTGAGTACGAGGAGTTTCTTGCCATAATAAAGTTAAACAAAGTGATGTCCGTCGAGGCCCTGGATCTATACAGTGACTCATAGCTGGTGGTGAACCAGATCAACGGGGAATTCGAAGCCTAAGGAGAAAAGATCACCTGTTACTTGGAGAAGGCTAGAGAACTCGCCGCTAAGTTCAAAGTATTTCAGATAAACCAAATCCCATGGGTAGAAAATTCGAAGGCTGATTTCTTAGCTCTACTCGCCTTCTCTCACCAGCCAGAGCCCACGCTGGCAGTCTACCTCGAAATGCTCATTGTCCCAAGCATCGAAGAGATCCCCGTGCTGCTTGTGATCGAAGGAGAAACTTGGGTTGATCCAATCCTCCGATATTTACGGGATGGCCAACTCTTTGGGCAAAAAGACGAAGCCAGAAAAATCATCTCCTGAGCATCGCGGTATACAGTCATAGATGACCAATTATAAAAGAGAGGCCTCACAATGCCCTATTTGAAATGTCTAGGGCCAATTCAGACCGATTGTACCCTTCGAGAAGTCCACGAAGGAATCTATGGAAACCACCTTGGAGGCCGAGCCCTGGCTTTCAAAATTCCCCTACAAGGTTACTACTTGCTCAGTATACGAAGAGAAGCCATGAAATTGGTCAAGAAGTGCAAGAGTTGCCAATAGTACTCTTCAGTACCCCACCGACCGTCAAATCCTCTACCTCAATCACTAGCACTCTCCCTTTTGCCATGTAGGGATGGATTTTCTCGGCCCCTTCACCAGAGTGCCTAGCCAATAGAAGTACCTCATCGTGGTGATAGACTACTTCACTAAATAGGTAGAGGCCGAAACACTAGCCAGTATAACTAACCACCAGACTCGGAGCTTCATGTGGAAGTCCATAGTATGTCGTTTCGACATTCCCTATATACTAGTGATGGACAACGGCAGATAATTTGATAGTGCTTGATTCAAAGCGTTCTGCGAAGAACTGGACATTGAACACCGATTCTCCTCCGTTGGGTATCCACAGGCCAACGAGCATCATGAAGTAACCAATAGAACGCTTCTGCAAGGCATCAAGAGAAAATTAGATGAAACAGATAGAGGACCAACCACTTGCCGAACGTGCTCTAGGCATATCGAACCACTGCTCGAACACCCACTAAGGAAACCCCATTCTTCAATGGCCTACGGTTCCGAAGCAGTCATCCCTTTCGAAATTAGGGTGCCTTCGCTACTAGTGTAGAGTTTCGAAAGTGATAACAATAAAAAAGCTCTACGGATGAACGTTGATCTTATTGACAAGGCTTAAGATAAGGCCCAGATCCAGCTAGTCATCTATCAGCAAAGGGCCACCAAATATTACAACTGTCGAGTTCGAAGCAGAAACTTCAAATTATATGACCTTATCCTGCGGAAGAACGAAGTATCCCGCCCCCGAGAAATAGGGAAGCTAGTCCTGAATAGGGAGGGCTCGTATCACATTAAAAGGTTGTGTTGATCTGGCACCTTCGAGCACTATGAGCTAAATGGAAAACCTGTTCCTTGCACTTAGAACACCAAGAACCTCCGTCAATTCTACCAGTAACGTATACCTCGAAGGTAGCACGCAAAGCACACCGATTTACTAAAATTGTAATGATAAAAGTACGATTGAAATAAGAGACATCAAGTTGAAAAGAAACTTGAACTTCATTAAAGTTACAGAAGCAAAGTTACAAAGGTACTATCGGCCTTGAAATACAAAAAGAGAAACAAAAACTAAGGTGAGACCCTCAGGGGCTGCTTCTCTCTCAGCCTCGACCTCGCCCTTCGGCTGAGCAGCTGACTCCTCCTCACCAAGCTGAGCTACCACCTCCGCCTTGTCGACAACACCCTGCTCATCCTCCAAGGAGCCCAGTAGGTCGAGAGCCAAAAAATTAGTCTTACGGTAAAGAACCTCAGCTTTCCTCTTGGCTTCTAAAAGCCCTCGAGGTATTGTAGGCCCCCTTCCTCCTCGACCGCAGTCCGGTACGAGGTCAAGTCCTTGAAGGCCATTAGGGCGTTCTCCACTACCATCCATGTCTGGGCCTCGGCCTCCTCACTAAGTCGTTACCCTACAGAGATGGTGACATCTATCTCTCAGACGGCTTCAACGCTAGCTTGGTTGGCCGCCTCTAAAAACACTTGCAGCTGGTGGATGAGCTCAACGCTCTCATCCAGCTTATGTTGACCCCGACCTAGCTTCTCGATTGTGTCCAGGCACCGGTGTAACAACACCACCAGCAGTATGCCCAACTAAAACGAAACAAAAAACCGTTTGTCATCAATGATACAAAAAGTCAAAGGAAGAAAGAGAAGAACTTCATACCTGAGAACCTAAGATCTCAGCAGCGGAGTAGAGAGCCTCCGCGATAGCTCAACCATGTCCTGGGGCAGAACCTACAGGACCAGATGTTCCTGGGCCACCCAGGGGTGTGAGAAGATGGAGTCATTGGTCTTCAAATCCCAATTGGGCGTGAAGACTGTGGCCCCCAAAGCTGCACCTCGGGACGAGGAAGAGGCGGCAGGTTAGGCTGGAGCAGCCTCCAGCTTAGGGGAGTGCCTAGGAGGGCTCTCCAGATCAATAGGGGTGGTGGAAAGAGCCCGAGGCCTTTTTCTTGCACTAGAGGCTAAAGCAGACTACTTCTCCGCTTGGGCAGCTTTTTTTCGCTCTAAGGTGAGCTTTCTGGCTCCCTCATTGGCTTTGGCCGTCGGTTTCATCTCTACTCAAGACATTAAAGAAACCCGTAAGTACGAAGTAGAGGAGAAATGATACAAAACAGAACACAAGTAGTAAAATCAAAATATAAACCAAAGTATAAAGCAGCGGCCACGGGGTTACCACTCTTTATAAATGCCTCAGGGCACAGAGGACAGAGACCGTGCCTCGCCATCTCTTCATTATCGTAATGGACCTCCACATCCATAGGTACGGCCACCATGGCGCTCATCGTCTCCTGTTCACGGTGAAGAAGGCTCGACTTCTTACATTTCCTTGCCCGATCTAAACTCCACGTGAACGGGACCTCGAAATCACTCTCACCCCAGACGAAGAAGATGGATTTTTTCCACCTTTTGATTGAAGACAACGTCTTCTTCAGCTGCATTCTCTTTGCCCACGAACTAATCATGACCTACCCAATTTGGTTGTGCTTGCTTATTTGGAAGTGGACCTTGAAAACGTCGAGTTTCATTAATCCCCTCACTTCCGAACAGACGCAGATGATTGTCATGATCAGCCGTATCGAGTTCGGTATCAACTGGCACAGCACTACGTCGAAGTACTGTAACACGGCACAGAAGAAGGGGTGTAGGGGAAAACGTAGCCCGGCCTTTATGTGTTGCTCGTATACACATAGGTCGTAGGGCACGCGACTCAGAAAGGCAATACAAACCTTCTCCCTGACCCTGGCTAACCTAAAGGCATACTCCCTTGGGATATGATATGCCTTCGGATTACCTCAAGATACTTCTCCGTAATTTGGCTAAGAGCAACATTTGCGGCAAACTCCCACTGTTCCCTCTCTTCAACAGCCATATTTTCTCTAATCTCGGGTAGGGCAGCGTCCACCTCATCCTCGCCCCGGGTCCCAGAGGAAGATTCCTCTTCATACTCTTCCACCAAAGCTACTTAGGGCACCATGGCTAGTGACCCCTTTTCTGACCTTGGTTCTTTCTGAGGTCTCACTTCTGGAAGAGGACGAGTCCGACCCCATTTCTTCAAAAGTACTACTACTACTACTACCGCTACAACTACTGGGCCTATCGTGGAAACTATCTATTGAGGACATGAGAAATGGGAGGAGGAGACTCACTTAGTGTAAATAGCTCGGGAAACTTCCTCCTCAACCGGACGCCTCGATACCCCACTTCGAGCACCCTCGAACCTCGAAACAACTATAAAGAAACCCCTCACCAAGGATGACGACGAAGCAAAGACGACCACAGAGCCATCTCTCACCAAAAATTCGAAATATTGAGCACTTTCAAGCTTTAGGACGAGTCTGAGGGCTCTCAAAGTTTCTCTCTAAAAATTGCTAGAATGAAATAAAGAGAAGTAAAGAGCAAAACACCCTTATATGGGAGAAAAAGACGAGACAAAAGAGGTAATTTAAACAAACAGATGGGAAGATATGACGTTCGAAATACCCGAGGCCACTTTTGCACTTTCCAAGGATCCCTAGTCACAAATGAAGCAAGGTTTGGTCCGCTCAGGGCACCATTCCGTTCCCTAAGAAAACGAAACATTAATGAGCACCACCATTTTCACTCTGAACGGCTGCGCACATTAAATAACCCAAATAGGCCACGTGTAAACGAAAGTTCTAGAGAATGGTTTAAATGGTTTTCCCAATTTTGGGCCTAAAGAAAGATGGTCCAAAGCCCAAACACCATAGCATTTTTCTTGGGCCTGAGAGGCAAAAAGCCCAAGAATCCACCTAAAACCCCACTAGAAGAAGCCCAAGTACCACCAAAAGCTTCGAAGGTCGGCCCAAGGTTTCCAAGGCCGAGCATATTAATTGCTACTCATATGCTCGGACCAATATCTCCAAGGTCGAGCATATTGATTGCTACTCATATGCTTGGACCAACGTCTCCAAGGCCGAGCATATTGATTGCTACTCATATGCTCGGACCAACTTCTCCAAGGCAGAACATATTGACTACAACTCATATGCTCAGACCAATGTCTCCAAGGCCAAACATATTGATTGCTACTCATATGCTCAGACAAACGTCTCTAAAGCCGAGCATATTGATTGCTACTCATACGCTCGGACCAACTTCTCCAAGGCCGAGTGTATTGATTGCTACCCATACGCTCGGACCAACGTCTCCAAGGCTGAGCGTATTGATTGCTACCCATATGCTCGGACCAAAGTCTCCAAGGCCGAGAATATTGATTGCTACTCATATGCTCGGACCAGCGTCTCAAAGGCCGAGCATATTGATTGCTACCCATATGCTCGAACCAACGTCTCCATGGCCGAGCATATTGATTGCTACCCAAATGCTCGGACCAACATCATCAAGGCCAAGCATATTGATTACTACTCACTTGCTCGGACAAACGTTTCTAAGGCCGAGCATATTGATTGCTACTTACATGTTTGAACCAACGTCTCAAAGGTCGAGCATTTTGATTGCTACTCACATGCTCAGACCAATGTCTCCAAGGCCAAGCATATTGACTGTTGCCCTCAGACCAACGTCTCCAAGGCTGAGTATATTGATTGTTACCCATATGCTTGGATCAACGTCTCCAAGGCCGGGCATATTGATTGTTACTCACATGCTCGGACCAACATCTCCAAGGCCGAGTATATTGATTGCTACTCATACATTCAGACCAAAGTCTCCAAGGCCGAGCATATTGATTGCTACTCATACGCTCGGACCAACTTCTCCAAGACCGAGCGCATTGATTGCTACCTATATTCTTGGACCAATGACTCCAAGGCTGAGCATATTGATTGCTACTCATATACTCGGACTAACATCTCCCAGGCCAAGCCTATTGATTGCTACTCATATGCTCAGACCAACGTCTCCAAGGCCGAGCGTATTGATTGCTACCCATACACTCGGACCAACGTCTCCAAAATCTAGCGTATTGATTGAAGCTCATATGCTCGGTCCAATGCTTCCAAGGCCAAGCGTATTGACTGAGGCTCATATGCTCGGACCAACGTTTCCAAGACCGAGCATAGTGATTGTTACTTATACGCTCGACCCAATGTCGCAAAAGCCGAGCATGTCGATTGCTACTTATACACTCGGCCCAATATCACCAAAGCCGAGCATGTCGACTGCTACTCATACGCTAGGCCCATTGTCGCCAAAGCCAAGCATGTCGACTGAATCTCATATTCTCAACCCAATATCACCAAGGCCGAGCATGTTGACTTAGGTTCATACGCTCGGTCCAGTATCGCCAAGGCTGAGCATGTTGACTGAAGCTAATACGCTCAGCCCAATATCGCTAAGGCCGAGCATGTTGACTGAGGCTCATACGCTTGGCCCAGCATAATCAAGGCCGAGCATGTTGACTGAGGCTCATACACTCGGCCCAGTATCGCCAAGACCGAGCATGTTGACTGAGGCTCATACATTCGGCCTAGTATCGCCAAGGCCGAGCATATTGACTGAGGCTCATACGTTCGACCCAGTATCGCCAAGCCCGAGCATATTAACTGAGGCTCATACATTCGACCCAGTATCACTAAGACCGAGCATATTGACTGAGGCTCATATGCACGGCCCAGTATTGCCAAGGTAGAGCATGTTGACTGAGGCTCGTATGCTCGGCCCAATATCACCAAGGCCGAGCATATTGACTACTGCTTATATGCTAGGACTATTGCCTCCAAGGCCAAGCCCTGCCATACTTCCTTAAAGCACAAAATGTACTTAAAGAAGTGGGGGCCTTTGATACAGCTAATAAATACACCCAATAGCAAGACGACACGTGGATGACCCTAGGTCTAATGACGAGATGACATGTGGAAAACCCTAGGTCCAATAACAAGACGACACGTGGACAACCCTAGGTCTACTAATGAGATGACACGTGGACAACCCTAAATCCAATAACAAAACGATACGTGGACATTCTCATGTCCAATGGCGAGGTGACACGTGGACTAGCTGTTGACAAACCCACTACCATTCTCGGACACCCCCGCATAAGTCTACCAACGTGATTCCAGGGATCACGACCCTCCTTGGGCACCCGACCATACCTATTGAAAGGAGGACGAGATCTCTTGGATTGCCCCATCCCAACCACATGGGCAACCACTCCTCCAAAACACTATAAAAGGATTAAGGTATGCAAGCGCAAACCCATCTTCAGATTTTTAAGCTCATTTACTGAAAACGCTAGTATCATAATTCTCTCCATTTCTCCAAAACCTTATACTGAAAAAGTGCCAGAATGTCCTCGGAGGCATCACCCCTCTCTCCTTCGGCGACTCACTAGTTCACCCCTACTTCCTTGTGCAGGTCCCCCAGAAACACCGACCTCCAACTGAGCAACATATTTTCGGCATCAACAATTCTGTTTCAATTTAGAAAAATATTACAACAGGCATCACAGCTACCATGATTTTTGGGTTACCTGAGTCGAAGTTACAGACAGCTATTGAAGATTTTGCAACTAACGGCTATGAGTAATTAGATCCTTCACTTGCTCTTATAGGCTTGAAGGTGTTTTCGGTATTAAGAAAATAATTATGACGTTAGTAGGCTTGTATATGATGTTTGATTGATAATATTTCCATTTGACTAGTTCTAATGAAGAATGAAGAATTTTAAATGTTTATTTTCAAATTAGACGGCTGTAAATATAATTTTAATATAAAACTCAGAAGTATTTTATATTTTACTGTGTTTCTCAATTTGAAAATTTTAAATCGCTTGTTCCCTTCAAGGAAAATCCAAATTAAAATAAATTTTTCTTTTCAATCACAATTTCATCATAGTCAAAACTTACTTAAAACCCAAAAATGTTGTAAATATGGTTTAAAAAAATTGAAAATTATATAGGAACAAATGATATGAGATGGAAATAGTAGTTGATATTTACTCGCTACTTTACTAGTGAAAATGTTTTGAAAAGAAGTAAAACGCATCTTACTACCAGGGTTTTGGTTTGGTAATTGGTAACAGCTGTTTCATAATCAATCCTCCCGATGTTTAAGTTATTTGTCATCCCAAAATTCCACGAGTTATTTGTCATTCCACAATTTAGGTAAAATAGGTTTTCCAGTGATTTTCTTTTCATGAATCATCAAGCCATAAAAAGTGTTCCAATGAATTTCTTTTGTCATGAATCATCAAACCATGATTATGGGATATTAGTAAAAGCCACAATTTATTAGTTGAATCATAGATTCTCATTATTAAAACTAAAATCTTCTTAGAAACTTTGAAAACATTTTCCACAAATACAATATTATTAAATGAATACCAAATCATCTATAATGTTTACATAACATTCTGCATGCACTCTGAATTTTTTTTTTTATCAAATTACCGTAGAGGATCTTTTCCCTCGTGATTATTTCACTGTAAAAGGTCTCCCTCTTTTAATGTTAACTTTTATCTTAATTACTCACTTAATAGGAAACATCAAGCAAGCAAAAATGAAAGCAGGATAAGCTCTTCCATCTTTCCATTATGCACATAAGTTCTAAATACAATGAGAATACATAGTTCCTCTGACCTAGCTATTACCACTGTGACATTCAACCTCTTCTTCGGACTTCTTAACTCACTCCGGGTCCTAGCTTTTATATAGAGAATACCCATTACAAGTACCACACTAACTTATAAATGGCCATCAAGAATAGTGGACATCAACAGTCCCTGGACAAACTCAGACTTCTGAGCCTTCTCCTGTTGATCCTTGTCTGATAGCTGTAACTGTTGAATGTTCCTGTCACCATAAACTGGAGTTAGAACATACAATAAAAATGCTATAGGAAACATGCAGTGCTCTTCAACTTTCAATTCTCCGGCTAGATCTGCTACTATCAAACAACAGAAAAATCAACATCCAACAAGTTAACATTTGCCTCTCTTAAATCTGGTCTTAATGGCACATATCTTACAGGAATGTTATCTGAGAAATTCCCGCAAAAGTATGGGACCCTACAATTCAACCCCATCAATGATGTAAATGGGAAGATAAAATACTTCTAACTAATAGCTCTAAAATAAATTATGATGCCGTTATGATGCCATTAACAAGTATGAAAATCTAGCCATCTCAACTAAAAGAGTCGAACAGTCAATTTCACTGCTAGCATGTAACCTAGTAAGGTTAAGGAGGAAAAGAACAAACTGATACAGCTAACATTTTCCAAAATCAGTTGTTCTTTTGAGTGATCCCTAGATCCCTAATTCAGACAAGTCTAACAGAAAATTAGACACTAAAACATTATATTACCTAAACTATAATGTAACTTATTCTTCATTTTAGTTTGCCAACTGATCCATGGTTCATTTCTCAGACATCAAACATAGAACTTTAAACATGGTTTCCGATATTATTAAAAAGAAAAAGACCAGAAAACTTTAACAGAAAGATGAAAATAAAATAATAAATAAAAACAGACACCTTTCTAGTTTCTTTGAGCTTTCCTTTACTGAGCTTGCTTCAACCATAGGAGGTCGTGCACTCACAGGTTTATCAATGGTAGGCGGATTGAACATAAATGAAGACAACAGTGGATCAGATTCTATACCGGAGGAACAAACAATGCATGAAGATCCCCCGAGAAGGGACTGCAGAGTTCCTTCTCGCAGTTCTTTCCTCAACATAGCAAATGTCGAATTAGAACCACCCTTACGCAATCTCCTCTTACGCTGCACGTAATCTCTGGTCAAGGATCAGTTCATTTTCGCCATACAACAGACATGACTTAGCTATCAAAGCCATAGGACCAGAAGTTTGGGCAGTCTCAATGGAAGAAATCAACATAGAGAACAGGAGGAGAAATGGTACCACAACAAAAGTTGCTTTCCAAATAAGAAAAAAAATTAAGCAATAAAAAAACAATTTCAAATGAGGGATTTCCTTAGAAGGACAATAACCATGAGATAAGGGAGACACAAGAAACAAGTCCAACTGGTACAGACACATGAGGAGACACATGGATGGATTCTTAAATGGGATAGAACTATTTTCCTTTTTAATAAAAAGAGGCCTTGCAGCAAGTTCAAAGAACAAATCAGTTTTGCATGCCACATTTCTCTTAATATTTCTCATAAATGCTTTCTCCATGTATTGCCAAGCATAGATGTTAAAATGGAAATAACAGCTTGTAAACATCTTAAAGCCCTTCTCCAATTGGCGACTGTGTAACTTCTAACATGGAGGGTTCTCATTCAAGGCTAATATGAATGGACAATTTCTTTTTTTAATAAAATAATAGCAATATATGTTTTAGATGTATCTTTATAAGGCTTACTCAAGCAACCTGTCAAAGATCCACTTTTTTTACTCTGACAGATCAACTGTTGGACACATGAATACAAACCTAGAATTATTCAACCAGCCCTCAACAAAACAACAGATAACACATTTAAAACATGAACATAGCTAAACAAAACTTCACAGAAAGGATATCTTGAAAAAACTTCCATGTTGCATGGTAATATGGCCCACAATATCCATTCCAACCTTTTTTGCACAAACAGGGCACACCTGAAAAAAAAGGGGAGGGGGGGGGGGGGGAGAGGAGGTCAAACAACAAAAATTTTGAGCAAACCTGTTTGGTAACTCCCAAACAATTTCTGTCCCCAGAAAGATGACCAATCATAATTACCATATTTGATTAAAGAATTATTTGGAGGACGAGAAGTTCATCCACTAATATGGTAGTTAAACAGCACGAGAAACTGTTACTCACTTACTCAATGGTTTTCACTAAAACACCAGAGAGAAAGAATGGTAACTAAATGTATCAGTGACAGTATGTTGAAGCGGCCTAAGTATAAACTCAAGTCCAACCAGGAAGCTGACATCTTCAAAACAAGGCACTAAACCTAGAACATGAAGAACAATTCTTTATCTAGGTTCACCACTTCTCTTCCTTAACCCTCACCATTATGAACCACGTGTGGTCTGTCATAACATGCCTATTAAAATTCAACTCTATTGTTGACAAACCCATCCTCTAATAACCTATTGCTAAGCCTACTCATCTGGAGAAGGATAATCCAAATCGATGACTGTAATTATTAGTTTCCCGAAAACCAAATAGACTAAAATGTAACACATTTCGTCTAAGTCCACCCTTATATCAGCTTTTGCAGTAAAAATTTCCTCGTTACCCGTCCCTGAAAAGCAAATTCGACATATATCCTAAACAACCCATAACTAAATGCTATGCAAACTAACGAGCAAGATAATTGAAACAAAAGTTCATCTCTTTTTTCTCTTAAAATAAAATTGAAGCAACTCAAAACAACTCCATACAGGAAAAAAATCACATTTTTCTTCAAATTTCAAGTTGCGATCACTTAACAAAGCGAAGAGACTAAAAATATTTTATCCACCGATACAAAAGAAATGAAAAAAAAAATTGAAAATGAAACAATTACCCCATTTTTGGCCTCAACTGGATGCTCCTCGTCGATGTGGCAACAAAGGCCAACGATATCGAATTCTTCGGCGCAGAATGGGCACATAAACTCCGATTTCAAGTCATCGTCTCCGTCGGTTTCCTCGAATCCTCCTCCATGGTACAGATCTGCGCCATCAACGGAATTGCAGGAAAATGCAAGAACTTGCGACTGTAAACAACATTTTTCAATGGAAACAAACAAAAAACGAGGGCAAAATGGGAAACTCACAGGATTTTAAATAGGGAAAAAACTAACCGGATCGAGATTGGTAGCGCCTTGAAGAAGAAGTTGAGAGACGAGTGATCCATGAATTGGACTCCATTTGCAGATTCTTGTTTAAAGTAAAGCTCCAACAAATTATACGTTTTATGTTTAATAGAGGATAAAGTACGGTGGTGATTGAGCAATTTAATTGAGATACAGACCTAAATACGCATTAGATAAACACGTAAACACAAACCCTAGAAAAGATGGAAGTGAAGAAAGAACGCGAAAATAACAACAGATACAGAAAGCGAAAGTGTGTGCAGAGAGACTCTCCACCGAACTTCTGGTAGGGGGACTTTAAATTATCCTTCTCTTTACGAGCCACGTTTGCAAAGATGCCCTTCAAAGTTTTCTTTATTTTCGAGAAATACCCCTATTACTCTATAAGGCTATAACTATTAAAGACCTTTGGCAGAGAGAAACTGAAGAGTGGATTGCGTCACCCTCAGTGGCAATTTAGCTACGTCACCCCGAGAATTTGATTGGACGAAGTGTTGTAAGGGCGTTCCAGGTTCATAATTTGATTTTCACACGTGTTATAATTTAAGTAGTTAAGCAAAAGGAGAAAACAATGAGCAACAAGCTTAAGCGGGAGTTGGGTGATCATAAGTCGTTTTGGTTCGGTGTGTCGTAAAAAAATTAAATCTAATTCAATTATATCGGAGTGAAAAAATTTTAATATAATTTAATTTATGAATTTATTTAATTTTAGTTTAATTTAATTTAATTTATTTAAATTAATTTTAATCGATTTTGGTTATCGATTTAGCAATTTTTTATTTAAAAATTAATGTAAACATATTATATAAAAAATATATTTTATTACAATTATTCATTATTCATTAAATTTAAAATTAATTTCATATAAGAATTTATTAAATCTTACAAACTATCATTTACAAATTAAGTACCTTAAATTATTTCACACAAAGTCAAAAGAACTTTAATTTAATATAAACAAGACAAAAAGTAAATAAAAATTAGATTTTAAAAATGTTTGATCAATCTAATTCTTCAAGACTTCAACACTCGTATACAATTGGTCTTAGAATCTCTATAACAAAGTTCCATCATACCAAAAACATAAAGTGAATGAATATAGGATAAGTAAATCAATGCAATAAGCTTTTGGAAAGCATATAAAAAGTTCGAAAGAAATATTTTCACATGAACAAATGGTCTTCTTTATCTAAAGAGTATTAGAAAGAAACATACTCCTCACATATAAATTCTAATTGTTTTTTTTTATTGAAGCCAAAATATTTTGTTGGAGGGTTTCTAAAAAGAAAAAAGAAATAAAATAAGAATATATATATATATATATATGTTGATGTTGAAATTCTGCCTGAATCTGAACCGTCGAAGAGTGAGACCTGCACACACAAAACGAAGCTAAAACCTAAAGTTACGAAGATCGAGGGGGGGTGTGCCTCCGGAGGACTCTCCGATGCCTAAGTTAGTTTAGGATTTTTTCTGGAGAATGAAGGAAATAAAAAAGGAATAGGGGTTGTGTGCTCAGAAATTGTTTGTACATTTTGGTTGATAAGGGCCCCTATTTATAGTGTGTAAGAGTAGAGTTTGATTAGGAGAACAACTGTAGTGTTAGGATATGAGTAATATTCTTTTAGAGTTATCTATCTGTCGTGTGAGTTTATCCAGAAGTTGGAATGACAGAATGGCAACAGATCTAATGGTGTGAAATTACCATCATGCCCCTTGCTACGAGTCAGGAGGTGATTGGTCATTGCGTCATGGTTATGAAATTACCATTTCTACCTTGGAAACTGACATGTGGCATTGCGTTATTGGTAAGGGAATTTTCTCCCACATCAGATGCCCCCCACTTCCTTAAGTACATTTATGTACTTGAGAATCTAGATAGCATGGGGTTAAAACGGTGGTTCGAGCCTGATTGTGAGGAGGCTAGTTACCCACGGAGTCTTGCCGAAACACTTTCGAGGTGTTTGGGAAACGGCTCAAAATTTGGCGATTGATCCGAGGCATTGACATGCAGTCAAGAACTAATCGGAGTTTGAAGATTGAGTCCGAGGAGTTGACACTTAGTCTAAACGGCTCGGAGCTTGGTAAATGAATTTGAGAAGTTGACACTCAGTCTGAACTGCTCAAAGTTTGGTGGTTTGAGTCCGAGGAGTTGACACTCAGTCTGAAATGCTTAGAGTTTGGTGATTTAAGTCCAAGGAGTTGACACTTAGTCTGAACCGTTTGGAGTTTAGTGATTTGAGTCCGAGGAATTAACACTCAGTCTAAACTTCTCAAAGTTTAGTGATTGGAGTTTTGTTGTTTGAGTCTGAGGAGTTGACACTCATTCTAAACTGCTCGGAGTTTGGTAACTAAATCCGATGAGTTGACACTCAGTCAAAGCTACTCGAAATTTTTGGAGAACTCTGAAGAGTTAAACATAAACTTCAATTGCTTGGAGTCTTTGGAGAAGTCTGAGAAGTTGAACATGGACTCCAACTACTCGGTGTCTTTGGATAAGTACGAAGAGTTGAACATGGACTCCAATTGCTCAGAGTCTTTAGAGAAGTGCGAGTAGTTGAACATGAACTTCAACTGTTCGGAGTCTTTGGAGAAGTTCGATGAGTTAAACATGGACTCCAACTGCTCGAAGTCTTTGGAGAAGTCCGAGGAGTTGAACATGGACTCCAACTGCTCGGAGTCTTTAGAAAAGTCAGAGAACTTGAACATGGACTCCAACTTCTAGGAGTCTTTGGAGAAGTCCGAGGAGTTGATCATGGACTCCAACCACTTGGAGTCTTTGGAGAAGTACGAGGAGTTGAACATGGACTCCAACTACTCGAAGTCTTTGGAGAAGTACGAGGAGTTGAACATAGACTACAATTGCTTGAAGTCTTTGGAGAATTTTGATGAGTTGAACATGGGCTTTAACTGCACAGAGTTTTTAAAGAATGTGGGTTACTTCTGATGAGAAATGACTTGGTTATACAGAGTGACTTTTATATGGTTTTCTGGTTTTTTGTGGGCTTTGTTATAGTCAACCAAGGTTTGGTTTTAGGTCCAAGATGTTAAACTTTAGGCCTAAAATGTTAAGCCTTAGGACTTGCCCATCGTATCTAGACTTGTCTTTTTAGCCCATTGTTTGGTCATTAATTGAGGATACCCCGACCCGTCCTTTTAAATGATAAGGAGTGGCAGCGAATGTCCTAGGGTTTTTCCAGAGGCGGTATCTTTCTTGTTTTTGGAGAAAAGCATTGCTTCGATGTTCAAGAATACGGTTATGTTAATCATGTCTTCTCATTCTTAGTGTGAAGAGCTCTATACAAATAAAGAGGCTTTCCTTTTATTTTCATTTTATTCACAACTGTCAAAAGATTTGAGAGCTTTCGAAGTTTGAGAGCTCGAAGTGTCTATCTACGCGGAGCTTGGAGTTTCGACGTACCTACCTTTTCGGAGTTCTCGATCGGTGAGTCCATCTTTCTTTGCTTATGTCTTTTTTCGATGTTTACCGTGATAGAGGTAGTGGTAGTGGTAACAATAACAGTAGTAGTAGCACAAGTAGTAGGGATGGTACTAAAGGTAGTGGGGATTATAAGAGTAGCAGTAGTAATGAGAATCATGGTAGTAAAAATAGTCTAGAAGTTGAGGCAAATGATGCCTCAGGAGACTCTCGTGCCATTTTTCTCTATGAGGGGGTGAGTCTTCTTCTTCTTCTTCAGAGGGCAACCATGCCCTGTGTGCTATTTGAGAGGAGATAAAGGACGACGAAAGGTGAAATATAGGTTTTGAGGCCAATCTCTTCCCTAATAAGCTGGCAGATGATGATTTTGAGGAGATAAGAATCATTTATAGGATCCTCGAGGAGTTCAAACTTAAGAATGCTGGGGTTAGGGAGCATGTATGTGATAACCTAAGAGAGAGGGAACTGTGTGTTTATCACCATCACCATCACCTTAAGGCAGGGCTCAGGTTCCCTATTCACCCCTTCGTTTTCACGATACTTAAGTATTATGGCATTACCTTGTGTTAGTTTATACCAAACTCCATACACCTTCTTATGGCGTTTATCTATGCCAGTATCAAAGTGAAAAGGGTAATGAACATGAATGTCTTCAAGAACCTCTTTCTTAGTAGTAAGCATAAGGAGAACGGGTGGATAGTACTGAGTTCTAGGCCAAAAAGATGGTTATTGGAGAAGACTCCCTCGAGCATTAAGCAATGGAAGAAGAGTTTCTTTTATGTTCAGAGTGAGAGGCTTCAACTTGCCTTCCCAATGGGACTTGGACTTAATTAAGTCAAACAAAAAACCCAATATTTTGAAAAGGGAGATAGACAACCTGCAAGATATGATTGGCGAGAAGATTGCAGTTGAGCTCTTCTAGCAGAACATCGAATTGGCTAGGCTTGGGCTTTGCCCTGAAGGTCCAGATGAACAAATAGGTCTGAGTCATTTCTCTTGCACTTGTTTTTCCTTTCTATTTCTTAGACTTATTTTATTTTGCAGCCATGGATGCTCTTAAAGCCGCTTGGAGGGCAGCAAAGTTATCCTAGAAAAAGAAGCAAGATGAGGAGGCTCGAGCGTTAGTGGTTTGGCCTTCTGTAAAGAAGACTAACACGGGAAGTTCCCATACCCCTCTTCCTACTCGTATCGTGGTGGAGGATGATGCGGCTGCCACTCCCTTTTTTCCTCCCGTGAGGGTTGCAGCACCCGTCCAGGTCTATTCTCCTAATGTCTTAGGCTGGACTGGTACATGAAGGTTGGTGACTCATTCTTTGGAAGCACCAACGTTGCTCGGGAGCACTTGTTCCTGGGTATCCTTCAAAAGGACATGGTCAGACTGACCTAGGAACCTATGGAGAGCCTGACAGTAATAGTCGAGGGTTTGGCCTCTCAGGTATCCCATAGTCCTTTAAGTTTTGTTATGATACTTATGTCTATCTTTGAGGAGTTCTTACTTGCTTTATTTTTCAGTAGAGCATAGCTTTGGGTGTCCTTTCCTACTGGTGTCTTAACTTGGATAGGAAGTTGAGGGATTTCCATAACTTCATTTGGACCTTACGGGAGTCTCTCGTAAAGCACGTGGTGGAGATTAATTGGTTAGAGAGGGATCAGGCCCCGCTGATGGAGGATCTTAAGGAGGCTTGGTCGAGGCAGGATGTTGCTAAGGCGAAACTAGCTAAACTCTTAGATGAGAAAAAGGCTGCCGAGAGGGCCTTGGCTAACTTCAAAAAGTCCCAGGAGTTTAAGTCGGCTGTGGAAGTGGCAGGTCACGACTTCTACCTCAAGGGTTTTGAGGAAGCTAAGTAGCAGGCCTCGACTGTGTACCCAGGTCAAGACTTTTAAATGGTTGAGATCCCTTCCGATGAGGAGGATGCCAAGGATAAGGACTAGTCCCCTGCTGTTGAGAAGGAAGAGGTGGATATAGAGTAGGACCCATTTTTTTTCTTTTTCTTTTTCTTTTTATATACCTTTGGCTGCTAGAGCCATTTTGTAAAAACTAAGTTAATGAAGGTCGCCCTTTTTTTTCATTTGCCTAAGTTTTATCCAATTAAAATAGGAATCTAAAAGGGAAAGGCCTTGGGCTCTTTCCTTGGCGCAAGAGACACTAAAAACTTGGCAAAAAAACTGATTGTTTCTTTTATTAAGAATGAGTATTACATCAATATTTGGAGAAACAGAATGAGTAAAACAAAATTGGAGAAGCAAAAATTGGCAAAACTAAATTGTCGAAACAAAGTTGGCAATAGCTAGGGAACCCTCAACGGGGTTTTACTGGTATAACTTGTGGAGGTTCTCCGCATTCCAAGTGCGTGGCACTGGTTTACCATCCAAGTCTTCAAGTTCGAACATGCCAGCTCGACAAACTCTCTTGATGTGGTAGGGACCTTCCCAATTTATGAGGAGTTTTCCCGTCTTCCAAGGGTGAGATAACTTGTTCTTTCATAGGACTAGGTCATGCAATCTGAAGGTTCTCTCCTTGACTTGGGAGTTTTAGTATCTTGATACCCTCTGGTGGTAGGCAGCAAGTTTGATCTAGGTTTTGTCTCTAACCTCGTCGATCAAGTCAACATTCATCTTGAGTGCTTCTTCATTATATATTTCATTGTACTTATGTATTTGTTAAGACGACATTTCTATTTCGAGGGGTATTATAGCCTTTGATCTGTAAGCCAGAAAGAATGGAGTCTCTCCTGTGGGCATTCGGGCGGTAGTCCGATAAGCCCAAAAGACATTTAGGAGGTGATTAACCCACAATTGATCGACATCATCGAGCCTTTTCTTTATGCCCTGCAGGAGAGTTCTGTTTATCACTTCACCTTGTCCATTTGCTTGGGGATAGCCCACCGAAGAAAATCTTTGCTCAATCTGGAGATCTTGGCAGAAATATTTGAACCTAGTGATTTCGAACTGCGTACCATTTTCGATGATTAATATCCTAGGTATGCCGAATCTGCAGACAATCGACTTTCACACGAACTATCAAGTCTGATAGTCAGAAATACTAGCGAGGGGCTCAGCTTCTACCCACTTGGTAAAGTAGACGATGACTATAACCAAATTCTTCTTTGCCATGGTGCCTCTTAGAATGGGCTAAGAATATCCATTCCCCATATGGCGAAGAAAAAAGAACTGGCGATTGATGTAAAAATATTAATCGGTCATTGAGGTATGGAGGCGTATTCTTGACAAGTTTTGCACTTTTTTACCATCTCGACTACATCACGGCTCATCTGGGACAATAGTAACCATGGCAAAGTATTTTGAATGAAAAAGCTTGGCCTCCGAGGTGATTTCCACATATACCTTGGTGTACTTATTTGAGGGTTAATCGGCATCGGTCAGACCCAGGTATTTTAAGTATGGAGTTGTAACTCCTTTTTTATATAGTTGCCCGTCAATTAAGGTATACCTTGAGGTAAGGGAGACGAGTTTTTTTGCCTCGCTCTTCTGATCTGGGAGTGTGCCATCCGCTAAGTAGCTGAGAATGGGGTCCACCAGATTTTCTCTTTGATAAGTGGCATAACTCATACTTTGTCAATGCTTAGAGTTGGGAGGGTTTCTAGGAAGACAGCACGAGTGAAATCAGAATTTCTGGAAAAGGCGAGCTGAGCTAAGGCATCTACCTTCGTGTTCTCCGCTCGAGGCATTTGGGCTATTCAAAACTTTTTGAAGGTAGATCCTAGCTCGTGGGCTTTCTCTAGATATCTTGTAATTTTTATGACTTTGTCTTCAAATTCACAGGTCATCTGGCTTACTACATTCTGTGAGTCACTGTACACTTCTAAGGCCTCGACAACTAGTGTTGTGGCGAGTTTCATTCTAGCGAGCAATGCCTCGTACTCGGCCTCATTATTTGAGGCCTTGAACCTAAACCTTAGGGCATACTCAATAGTGAATCCTTCAGGGCTGCTAAGGATGAAGCCCACTCCAAAGCTGCTGCCATTGGATGAACCGTCTACATATAGTGTCCAATTTGGTGTCTGCTCGGCTTCCTTTAGGGCTTCAATTTCAACTGAACTATTGGAGAAAGTCATATAAATTATGAGATCTGCTAAGGCCTGTGCTTTGATAGAGGTGGGGGGCTTATATCAAATATCAAATTTGCCCAGCTCGATGGACCATCTCACCCTTCTTCCAGAGATGTCCAACTTATAGAGAACATATCGCAGAGGCTGATCGATAAGGAGCACTATTATATGAGCATGGAAGTCTGGCTACAGCTTCCCAACCGTGATCAGGAGAGTATAGGCTAACTTTTCAATCAGGAGATACCTTATTTCAGCGTCGTGCAAGACTAGACTGACACAATAAATGGGTTTTTGTATCCCCGCATCTTCTCGGATTAAGACTGAGGCTACCACATCCTAGCCCGCTGATATGGAGAGAAAGAGCTCTTCTCCTGTGATAGGTTTGGTTAGGAGAGGTAGTGAGCTCAACTATTCCTTTAGTTCTTTATAACGCTCAAACTAACACGTGATTATTGTATATAGTTGAGGTGTCGATCCCATGAGGAAAGTGAACTACAAGAGAAAGTGTAAATCTTAACACTAAACGATAAAGTTCAAATAAAAAAATATGAGTTTTACGAACGAAATTAAATAAGAGAGTTTTGAAAATATGATGAAGAATTCAATAAAGAAATAATAAGGTTCCAAGATTCCTTCCTAAGTTCGTTGCCTTATTCCTATCTTAACTCAAATGTTTTATCTCAATTACTAGTTTCACATCCCAAACAAGAAATTGGTAAATATTAAATCAAAGCACATAAATACCCGAATGTAATTGCCATAAATTACTCCTTAATTCCAATTCAAACACACAATATCTATTTTATAAATTATCAAGAAGCGACAATATATTTCAATAATAATACTACAATAATGGATAAACCTATAAGATAGATCTACCGAAATCAATTGCATCTAACAACTTTGATATAAGAAAAGTTTGACTAGACTTATATGGAAAAGAAGAATGCAATCACCGAATTAAGAAGATCTAAGAGAATAAGAACATAAATTGCAGTTGTCACATGAATTCAAATCCTTCTTATTTAATCAAAGAGTAAATCATAAACAATATTTAACAATCAATCCATACAGCTAAATCAAATATAGAAATAAGAACAACTACACCTAGAAACTCATCCTTTCGCCTTGCTTGGAGTTTAGTTGGACATGGAGTTCATCCTTGATTACCTTGAAGAAGAAGATGGAAGCTCTCTTCAAAAACTCTCGTCCTAGTTCCCTGACTCTAAATCCCTATATATAGCTATATGGAGACAGCTTTGTAGACAGAAAAGTCACACTAGGGTTTCTGTTCAGGCCTGGTTCTGCTGTTGTCCAGGCCCGGTTTTTCCTGAACTTTGTTTACTAAAACTGCCATAACTTTCTCTAGAAAAATCATATTTATGAGCCATAAAATTCTCCAGAAAATAGACATTCAGATCTTTCCAAGAATATATGGCTCATCTCTTGGTTCTTCCTGAATCAATACAATTTAATTCACAAAATGACTGATCTGTCATGCTGAAATTACGCACAGCCTGACCTTTATCTACTAAAACTGCCGTAACTTTCTCTAAAAATCATATTTACAAACTGTAAAATTCTCCGGAAAATAGACATTCAGATCTTTCTAAGCATATATGGTTCATCTCGTGGTTCTTTCTGAATCAATACAGTTTAATTTGCAAAAAAAATGACTGATCTATACAGGCAATTCTAGCAATTTAGTGCAACTCCTTTCCAAATGCTTGTGAACATGCATAGAATCTTCGTGCTTTAATCAACGTTAGCTTTTTCATCTCTTTTAAACCCAAAATGCCTGAAAATGTATCGAAATAAATCAATATACTAAGAATGACACTTAAGAATTATTAAGACATAAATGTGTAATCTAGCCCTAAATCAACCCTAAATGCTAACAAATTAACACTATTAAGATGCATTTTCTGACTCTCATCATAACACCCAACTAGCTTATTGCTAGTCCCTAGCAATTCAAGCGAAAGAAAAATGAAATGAATTCTATACTAGAAATCAAAACAAAATGGAGCAATGTTAGCGTTAATCCAAGAGTAATTCAACTTTTTGTCTCAAATATTGCACATAACACACAACACATAGAATCATTAAATACCACCCAAGTCCAAAAACAATCCAAACATCAACCTCATATTCGTTATCAACTCTTAAACATCCATTTTACCACAAACCATTAATCCAAATGCCTGGATGATTTTATGAACAACATTCATAAATACAAGTCTTGGCCTCTAAAAATATATTAAATTGCGTGACATCAATCACAAATCAAACTCCATAGGCTCACTTTTCAAATCACTCTCCACTAATGTAGAAAAATCACACTACATTGGATCACTAGGCCTTTAATAGACTTGTAACGTTAGGCTAAGATAAAGGTCAACAAAGAACGGGAAGGATTAAACAAGTAAAAGAACTAAGTCTCTTAATTTTAACACAACTTTTTTAAGCACTAAATAACCTTACTTCAACACTCAACACATTCAACCATTTTTCGAGCATTTCTCTCAATAATTCAACACTTTTTTTTCTTCTTTTCTAGCACATAACCATTCACCTCCATTTTCATTCTTTACTCTTTTTCACAACCCATAACCTCCTTTAATGTACTTGGGTTATGGTAGTAATATTTTTTTTCATATTTCCACCCTTACTCCTCTTAAGTGCTTCTCAACAAATGTGTATAAACTAAGTTCTCTTAAAAGAAACATAAGGATAAAATATTTTTAGACTCATAAAGGTAAGTAAATGGGCTATTGAAAGAAACAAGGCTAAATTTTTTTTTTTAAAAAAATGCTCAAACAAGTAACTAGCGATAAATATAACAAAGGTAAGCTTGAAAGGCTCAAACGGTCCAAAGATGGCCTACATCATATCCTAAGTAGTGCGCATTCTAGGATTTCGCCTCAAGTGATTATCAAATAAGTTCTAGAGCTTGTCGAGACTACAAAAGTATTCATAAAACATTCATATATAAAACTTCTCTAAATGTTTTAGATTAATCATGCAATCTTCCTGCAAACCAGAGTCTCAAACTAAATGAAGATCGACACTTAAAATTATTCTCAAATCGAAGTAAGATTTAACTTCTTCTAAAAGCTATATGTATCTCAATTATAATCATATCATTGACATGTAAATTAACTCCAAAACTAACACAAAATATACTAAAAACAAACAAAACAAAACCTAATTTTTAAAAAAATTTCAATTTTTCAAGAAATATATTTTTTTTCTAACAATTTATCCTAACAAACTAATTAAAACAAAAAAGGGAAAGTGACACCAAACAATTCAATGGTATGAAATAAGAAATGTGTTTCCTCCACCCCCCCCCCCCCAACCTAAGACTTGCATTGTCCCCAATGTGAAGAAAAAAAAAAAGTCGAGAGAAAAAAAGAAGAAAAAAAAATAAAACTAAAAAAATAAATAAAACTAATGTACAATGGAATAAAAGTACCCCGATTAAGAAAGATAAATTGGGGGCACCAAAGAGATCTCTTTGGGCCTATCTTCAACATGTTCATGTTCCAAGTAGAGCTTCAACCTCTGGCCATTAACTTGAAATGCACGACTGTTTATGACATGAAGAAAATGAAGGTTAATTTTAACTTGCTTAAGTTGTTCAAGAATCTCACATTTTAATGTCTAATTTCTCTCCTTAAGTTGTTCAAGAACCTATTTTATGACATGAAGAAAAGGAAGGTTAATTTTAACTTGCTTAAGTTGTTCAAGAATCTCACCTTTTAATGCCAAATTTCTCTCCTTAAGTTTAAGGAGTGCTTGAGGGAAAGGCACTAGTATGGAATCACTATGGGCATCTTGTTCCTTGGGGGCTTCATCCTTGTTACTCATGGTGTTAGGAATCAAGTTTGATGGTAGAGTGAGTCCATCAATTTCCTTACCGTTGCGAGTAGTCATAGCATTAACCTCTCTAACATTTTGATTATCGGGATTGGAGGTTTGTGCCATATGTTGTCCCCTTAGATTAGGTTGTGGCTATGAAGGAAAACAACTTTGCTCTTGAACCGTCAATAAATTAGTCAACTTGGTGAGTTGGCTCTTTATCACCTTTTGTTCCTCTTTGACCCCTTGTTGCTCCTCTAACAACCGTTGATTTATCTTGCCTTGCTCTTCCATACTCTGGGCATGTATTTGCATAAATGAATTAAAACCATCTTCCAAAGGTAAAGATTGTTGTGGTGCATTAGATGAAGTTGCTTTTGGTCTCCATTGGGTACTAGATTGGGTAGAAAGTTGTGTATCGGATCTCCAACTAAAATTAGGGTGATTCTTCCAACCGAGATTGAAGGTGTTAGAGTAGGGTGAGTATGTTTTCCTAAAGGGTATACCTAAAGCATTACACTCTTCATTCATCTCAAAATAGGTTGGACAATCCCTAGGTACATGATCTACCCCATTACACATAAAATAAGGTTCGTGGGACTCTACTCTAGCAACCGGTTCGGGGGCTCTAGCATCCTTGGTTTTTAAAACCTCAATTTCCTTAGTTAAGACCTCTAAACGGGCTTTAAGGCTATCCTCTTCCTTAAGTTGATAAATTCCAACGGTTTGCTTTCTCTTAGTGCTTTCTATGGCATTGGGTCTCGTCCAAGTGTGGGCTTTTTTTGATAAGCCATCTAGAAAATCTATGGCTTCATTGGGATCTTTTTGAAGAAAATCTCCATTACACATCATTTCTATAAATTGCTTTTCCCTACTTAGAAGTCCATCATAGAAATAGCTTACTACTCGTCACCTCTCATACCCATGGTGTGGACAAGAATTCAAAAGGTCTTTGAAACGTTTCCAAACTTGATATAAGGTTTTACCCTCTTTTTGTGCAAAGTTTGAGATTTGTCTCTTGAGGTTATTGGTCTTATGGGTTGGGAAATACTTTTGGAAGAAGGCTTGTGTCATCTCATCCCAACTACATATAGACCTAACCCTTAATGAGTACAACCAAACCTTGGCCTTATCCTTAAGCGAAAATGGGAAAAACCTAAGTTTGATGGTGTCTAACATATCGGCCTTACTTTGAAAGGTTGCTACTACTTCCTCAAATTCCCTAATATGGACATAGAGGTTTACATTCTCTAATCCATAGAAAGTTGGTAGCAATTGGATCATGCCCGGCTTAAACTCAAGTTGTTGAACATTAGGGGGGAACATGATACAAGAGGGTGTGGTCGTTCGGCTAGGGTGCAAGTAGTCCTTAAGTGTCCCAGCAACATTCTCATTGTTACTGTTGGTCATGTTAACAAAATTCTCTAAATTCTTGTTTAGGTGTGCACAATGATTTGATCTAGGCGAGCTTTCACTATCAGACAAAGAATGAGAGTATAACTTTATTTCGGGTCTTTTAATGAATATACCTCACTATCTCTAAGTCTACGAATACACCAAAAGAATTAGAGGGGAGATGAATAAAGAAAACAAAAGAAAATCAAAACAGAAAATCAAAACAAATAGCAAAGAACAATGTTACTATTTTGTCTCAAAGTTGAGAATCTTCCTTGTAATTAAGCGCAGTTCCCCGACAACGGCGCCAAAATTTGATAACGCTTAAACTAACACGTGATTATTGTGTATAGCTGAGGTGTCGAGCCCATGAGGAAAGCGAACTACAAGAGAAAGTGTAAACCTTAACACTAAACGATAAAGTTCAAATAAGAAAATCTGAGTTTTACGAATGAAATTAAATAAGAGAGTTGTGAAAATATGATGAAGAATTCAATAAAGAAATAACAAAGTTTCAGGAATCCTTCCTAAGTTCGTTGCTTTATTCCTATCTTGACTCAAATGTTTTATCTCAATTACTAGTTTCATATCCCAAACAAGCATTTGGTAAATATTCAATCAAAGCACATAAATACCCGAATGTAATTGCCATAAATTACTCCTTAATTCCAATTCAAACACACAAGATCTATCTTATAAATTATCAAGAAGCGACAATATATTTCAATAATAATACTACAGTAATGGACAAATCTATAAGATAGATCTACTGAAATCAATTGCATCTAACAACTTTGACATAATAAAAGCTTGACTAGACTTATACGGAGAAGAAGAATGCAATCACTGGATTAAGAAGATCTAAGAGAAGAAGAACATAAATTACAACTGTCACATAAATTCAAATCCGTCTTATTTAATCAAAGAGTAAATCATAAAAAATGTTTAACAATCAATCTATACAACTGAATCAAAGATAGAAATAAGAACAACTACACCTAGAAACTCATCCTTTAGGGAGTTTAGTTGGACATGGAGTTCTTCCTTGATCACCTTGAAGAAGAAAAAGATGGAAGCTCTCTTCAAAAACTCTAGTCTCGGTTCTCTGAGTCTAAATTCCTATATATAACTGTATGAAGATGGATTTGTAGACAGAAAAGTTACCCTAGGGTTTCTATTCAGGCCATGTGCTTCTGCTGCTGTCCAAGCCTGGTTTTGCTGCTTCCAGGCCCGGTTCTGCTACTGTCCAAGCCTGATTCTGCTTGACCTTTGTCTACTAAAACTACCATAACGTTCTCTAGAAAAATCATATTTACGAGCTGGAAAATTCTCCAGAAAATAGACATCCGGATCTTTCCAAGCATATATGACTCATCTCCTGGTTCTTCCTGAATTAATACAGTTTAATCCGCAAAATGACTGATCTGTCACGCTGAAATCACGCACAACCTGACCTTTGTCTACTAAAACTGCCATAACTTTCTCTAGAAAAATCCTATTTATGAGCAGTAAAATTCTCCAAAAAATAGACATATGGATCTTTCCAAGCATATATGGCTCATATCATGGTTCTTCCTGAATCAATACAATTTAATCCGTAAAAATTGACTGATTTATACGGGTAATTTTTGCAATTTAGTGAAACTCCTTTCCAAATGCTTGTGAACATGCATAGAATCTTCGTGCTTTAATCAACGTTAGCTTCTCCATCTCTTTTAAACCCAAAATACCTAAAAATACATCGAAATAAATCAATATACCAAGAATGACACTTAAGAATTATTAAGGCATAAATGTGTAATCCAGTCCTCCCTAAATGCTAACAAATAAACACTATTAAGATGTATTTTCTGGCTCTCATCAGTTCTTCAAATGCTCTCTGACATTCTTCATCTCAGGTGAAATCTTTTACTTTCTTAATTAATTTGAAGATAGACAGACATCTTTTGACAGACTTAGACATAAAACAATTGAGCGCGGCTACTCGCTCGGTCAATCCTTGCACCTCTTTAATGTTCCAAGGAGAGGTCATATCTATAATCGCCTTTATTTTTTCTGGGATGGTCTCTATCCCCCGCTGTGTTACCATGAAGCCCAGAAACTTCCCAGTAGTGACTCCAAAAGCGCATTTAGTTGGGTTTAACCTCATTTGGTGGCGCTGGAGTATCGCAAATGCTTCCTCCAAGTCTGATCGTGATCCCTGGTGAGGATGCATTTTACAAGCATGTCATCCACATAGACTTCCATATTTATCCCGATTTGCTCCCTGAAGATCTTATTGATCAGCCTCTAGTAAGTGGCTCCCGCATTCTTGAGTCCAAACGACATTACTTTGTAGCAATACAAGCCTTGATCTCTGATGAAGGTGGTCTTGAGTCGGTCAGACTTGTGTATTAAAATTTAATTGTACCTGGAGTATACGTCCATAAAACTGAGCAATTCATGCTTGGAGGTGGCATCAATCAGCTAATCGATTCGAGGCAGGGGAAAACTATAATACCCGTATTTGTAAAATAAGGGCAAAGAAGTACATTAATAAATATGATATAGAGTTAAAATAATATATATATATATTTAAATGCAAAAAGTCCATTTTGAGTAAAGCAATTCTAAAAAAAAATCTAGGACGTGAACGTCCCAGAAATAAGAAGAAAGAAAAAAAAAAGAAGGAAAAAAAAGGGGACACGTGGCAGCAGGTGGCAGCACCTACTGCCAAGTGTAATGTTGAGACCTTGTATGCCCTCCAGCAAAGGCAAAGCCGTGGAAGACATTTGGGGGGGGGGCTGCTAAAATTATTTTTTTCAAACCAAACTTATATATATTTATTTATATATATTATGTAAACATACTTATCACGTATCTATTTTGTTTAAATTTTCTTTCAATTACTCTATTTTCTTAAACAGTGGGGGACCCAAAGAAAAGTTGAAATAGCAAAATTTTGAAGGGGTTTACGGGGGAACTTTGTAGAGAGTCACGAGAAGCTATCAAAAAAAATAAAAGGTAATAATATAATGTTTATTTTTGAATTTTTAGCATTCATGAAATTTTTCAGAATTTTCAAAGGGTGTGGTTTATGAAGAATTGAAGAAATAATTAGAAATTTAATACAAATATTATGTCAGGTGTTGACAATCAGTAATCAGGGAAAATTGCTGAGAGGAACGGGAAAGGTAAGGAAATGATCCACGGGTAGATTTAAGTGCTACGTGGTGAGTTAGATTTACTTTAAGTAATCTCAATAAAAAATGAAATATCTAGTGATAATATTAAAATAAATTATTAGCTTATGCTTTGGTGGTAGATAAAAATTAAATTGAAATGTATAGTATGAATATTGGATACGTAGAAGATTATTATGTGAAATGAAATATTATTAGTATAATGAGTTAATTTAATAGTAATGGTGATAAATAAATTCTTGACGAGTTTTGGTTAATAAATTGATGTGATATATGAGGAGAAGAAAACTGTGAAATTTATTAAGTGGAAAGTTGAGGAGAGACCGGATAATTAATTTAATATTTTAAATTCGTGTGGTTTTATATTATTGTTCACATGCATGTGCATTAAATAAGAGAACTGAAAGAACCGGGAAGGGGCTGGTCTAATTGAAAAACCGTGACAGCCGGTATATACTGGAAAAAAAAAGGGACACATGACAGCCGGTATATACTGGAAATAAATGCCGTGACAGCTGAGATAAGCTGTAAAGAAAAGAACCGGGAGGGGGCTGGTCTAAGATAATAAAAACATGTCGATATGTGGAAAGACATTTCCATAATAATAATTCATGCATTGCATCTGTTTTACATGTTAATATTTTATTACTTAAATGTTGTGGATATTGTGCAATTATTTGTAGATAAATGAGTTTCACAGAAAGAGACAGTTACAGTGAGAAAAAGATGTAGAAGTATGATTTGATAGTAATTATTTAAACGTTAGACTATATGTTATTATCCAGTTGTATAAGAGAAAAATGTTTAAATATAAATGGACTGATTATACAGATAGAATACTTTTAGTAAATTAAATTCACTGAGCTTGTGAAGCTCATCCCTCATTGTACAATGATATCAGGAAGCAAGCAAAACAAATAGTATGGTGGGGTTGAGAGTCAAACGTCGTCATTTTCTGTAAGCCACGTATGTGTCAATATCCTCAGATAAATGAGAAAATGAAATATAAAATTTTATTTGTAAATATTCATGCATTTTGCATTGTATATTATGTTTAAATTAATATTAGAATGATATAAAAGAAATTTTTGTTAGTATTATTTTTATTATTGCATATATGTGTTGTGCTAGGATTTTTAAAATGTGATAACACTGTCTCGGGGGTGGCCAACCCAGGATAGGTCATTACAATTTTTGTATTAGAGCATTAGGTTTTAAGATTCTGTAGACTGCATGAGAACTAAAAAGTAGAAGATCTAAATAAACTATATTTTAAATGCAGAGTCTGAGGATGACACATGGTGATGCTAGAGCTAGAGGTAGAGTTATGAATCAGAGGGGACGTGGTAGACCCCCAATTTTTAGGAGAACTGAAACAGAGAAGGAAGTTGAGTCTGTAGTTCCTGCAAGGGAACATATTGATAGTGCAACTAGTACTAGTAGAGCTAGGAGAGAATCTGAGGTTAGGAATGATGAATTGAGAGAATCTTTTGATCGTGCTATAGAGAGGATGAATGCAACTGAAGAAAGGGTTGATAATCTGCAGAGAAGATAAGAGCAAATAGGTAAAAGAGAACCTGATGTGGTAAGGCAAGAGGTTCATGAAGGAGAAGGTGTCTTTGCACGTGAGATGCAAGGAGATTGTTTTTTTAGATTTCTTAAGTTTAAACTTCAATCTTTTAGAGGATCTGTAAATCTTGTGGAAGCTGAGCAGTGGATTAGACATGTGGAGAAATATTTTGAAGTTTTACCAGTGTCAGATAGACAAAAGGTTGCTTTTACTTCATTTATGTCAGAGGGTGAGGCTTCTCAATGGTGGGAGGATATTTTGCTCAGGGTAAGCACACGGGTAGAACAACCTTTAACTTGGAGTAAGTTTAAGGATGAGTTCTTTGTGAAGTATTTCCCAAATACCTTTCAGGCACAACAAGAGAGAGATTCTATTCATTTAAGACATGGAAGTTTATCGGTGGCTGAATATAATAGTAGATTCATAGCCCCGTCAAGGTTTTTACCTGAATTAGTGAATACGGATGAGAGAAAGTGTAAGATATTTTTAGACGAATTACACTATGACATTTGGACTAAACTCTCTTATATGGGCATAGGGAATTATGTTGTACTAGTGGATAAAGCATTACAGATTGAGAAGGATTTAATGGAGTTGAGAGGTAGGAGAGACTGGCTGAAGAGGTCTAGATTTGAGGGACCTAGAGGTGGTAGCAGCATGGTGGTACAGGGTGGAAGACCACCCCAGAGGAGGTGCTCCTTGTCACAAGAAAATGTAATGCAGAGACAGAGGCAAGCAGGATCTGTTGCTTCTGTAGCTCAGAGTAATACCAGTGGGACCCCTAGATTTGGGAGTTATGGTAGAGGAGTAAGTATGCAACCAGGGGGAAGTAGTAATCAAATATATGGTTGAGAGGAAAGAGTTTGCTTTAAATGTAATTAGACGGGGCATCTGTCTCCGAATTTCCCTACACAGATATGTTTTATATGTGGTGGGGGAGGATATGTTAGTGCAGATTGTCTAGTGGGGAAATCTACTGATGTAGGTGTTGGAAATGTTGGGAGAAGAACGATGGAGAGAGGTGGTGGATCAGGAAGTGTGCGGAGCAGAGGTCGAGGATCAGTAGCAGAGTAAGGGCGTGACAGTTAGTTTCAGTCCAGAAATAGTAGAGTCTATGCATTGACCCAACAAGATGCACAAGTCACTCCTGATGTTGTTATGGGTATAATATCTATCCTTGATAGGCCTTCTAGATTATTGATTGATCATAGTGCAACCCATTCTTTTGCATCTAGTAGTCATATGAAATTTGTTGATGCTAGTGCTAGTCCTTTGATGCATGCTATTGTTGTTGAGGTTCCTACTGGAGATAGAGTTATTATTAGAACCATTTATCGAGGTTGTATGATTAATATTGCTGATAGAGAATTTGAAGTTGATTTATTGCCTTTGGATATGACAGACTTTGATTTAATTCTGGGGATGAATTGGTTATCTACATATCATGCTTAGGTAGATTGTTTTAGGAAAAATGTGGTGTTCAAAATACTTGGACAGGAGGAGTTTAATTTTCAGAGAGAACGTAAGATACTTGCTAATTGTCTTATTTCTACCTTAACTGCTAGTAAATGGTTGAAGAAGGGTTATGAGGGGTATTTGGCATATGTGGTGGATTCTAGCAAAAATAGTAGGAAATTAGAAGAAATCTTGGTAGTAAAAGATTTTTCTGATGTTTTCCCTTAAGAGTTGACTGGGTTGCCTCCCAATAAGGAGATTGAGCTTTCTATTGAGGTGATTCCAATATCAGCACCCATATCCATAGCACCCTATATAATGACATCTGTTGAATTAAGAGAGTTGAAAGTTTAGCTTCAGGAGTTGCTAGATAAACAGTTTATCCGACCTAGTATGTCACCCTGGGGAGCCCTTTTGTTTTGCCAAGAAGAAGGATGGGACAATGAGGTTGTGTATTGATTGTAGATAGTTGAATAAAATCACCATCAAGAATAGATATCCTTTGCCCAGGATAGATGATTTATTCGAGCAGTTACAGGGAGCTAGAGTATTTTTTAAGATAGACTTGAGATCGAGTTATCACCAACTGAGGATAAATGAGGGGGATGTGCCTAAGACTGCTTTTAGGACACGTTATGGCCATCATGAGTTCTTGGTGATGCCATTTGGGTTGACTAATGCTCCTGCAGCATTTTTGGACCATATGAATCGGGCATTTAAACCATTCTTGGACAAATTTGTAATTGTGTTTATTGATGATATTTTGGTGTATTCCAAGAATGAAGATGAGCATATGCAACATTCGGAGATAGTGTTAGAGATTCTGAGGAGAGAGAAATTATATGCGAAGTTATCTAAATGTGAGTTTTGGTTGAGCGAGATATCTTTCTTGGGGCCTGTTGTGTCTAGAGAAGGGATAGCAGTTGACCTACAGAAAGTAGAAGTGGTGTTGAATTAGGAAAGACCCACGAGTGTAACTGAAATTAGAAGCTTTTTGGGGTTGGCTGGTTATTATAGGAGATTTATCCAAAAAAAATTCTATGATTGTTGGACCTTTGACTAAATTGACTAGGAAGGATGTGAAGTTTAAGTGGTCAGAGGAATGTGAGAGAAGTTTCTAGCTGTTAAAAGAGAATCTGACTACTGCTCTGGTATTAGTGCTTCCTTCTGGTGATGAAGGATTTGTGGTTTATAGTGATGCGTTGATAGGTACTTAAATATTCATATTTAAGCCCCCTTATTTACATTTGTTAGGTCTTTAATTACGTTAATTTTATTTCTTTTACTCCATTTGTGTGTTTTACATGTTTTTATAGGGTCTTGGAGAAAAAGAAGCAGTTTTGGCACTTAAAAGAAGAAGCCTGGAATCCCTGGAGCAATCTCTGGACAAACTGAGATCGATCGCAATATGCAATGCGATCGAGCGCACATTGCGATCGTGCGCGCACAAGAGGGATCGAGCGCAAGGCACATTACAATCGAGCACACATATACGGGCGTGAACAGTAAACTGCAGAACCCTATTTTGGAAATAAAAGAGTTTTGTTTTTAGGAAAGTTTTAGGAACTCATGGGTCTCTTAGGACTTCTCAAAGACCTATAAATACACCTGTAAAGCACACACAAAGAGCACCACAACTTAGAGAACACTTCTCTTAGCTCTTACTTGGAGTTGTAAGCTTTGGGAGAGAATTGACGCCTCTTCTCGGGTTTATTCTTCTCCTTATGTTTAGTTTATATATGATATTTAGTTTAGACAGCATGTGTAACTAACTTTCTTATAGGGCTCGATTGAAGCCCTAGTTATGCTTTCCCATATATATATTCAATGATTATCTTTGTCAATAGCTCTTATTATGTTGCTTAACTTGATTAATATCTGTGTTTATTTAAATTCCTCATATATATGTGTATGGCCAGCGTATGCATGTGGTATGGACCTGTTAGTTAGATCAATTTGGATGACCGAGTCCTGGGTCTAACATTAGTAACGAGGGATATCTTATCCGGATACCCGGGTTAATCAACATGGGAAACTGGGAGTAGATGTCATGCCCTAGGTCTCATGTGGTTGTCGATTTTCATAGTACTTATACTTTCTTAAGAAACAACTCAAGCAGATACCATGCTGAATCCTTTAAGGAAGAAAAGAGTTAGAGTAGATACCATGCCTAACTCGTTGCTTAGGGAGATCAATAGCTTAAGGAGTAGATACCGTGCCCTTAGATTGGCAACCAGTAGGTATACATGATAAGGCTAGTGCATTGACCTATTACAATTGGAAAAGTATGACTAGTGGTGGATATCAAAGCCCTATGTCTTTATTATTATCAAATCACATGCAACAGTTATTTTATTTCTTTTTACTCTAAAGAAACTAATTCTAAAACCGAACTTTACCAATCCCTGTGGAGATGATCTCGCACTTGCACACTATGCTACCACAGACCTTGTGCACTTGCAAGTAAAACAAGTATGATTATCTGCTTAATTATTTAGGTATATTTTCATCCAACAAGTTTTTGGCGCCGTTGCCGAGGATTGCGCTAAAAGTTCCTTTTAGGATTACTTTCATTTAATCATTATTATTATTACTTTATTTTTACCATCTTTGTTTTATCAAAACCTAATCAATTTATTTTCTGTTTCAGGCACGTAAAACCCTAAATCACACTTTCTGTGGTACTTACGATTGATCGCAACCTCCTGTGCGATCGAGCACATTTAGGGCAGAGAGTTACCCGAGCAGCAGAGTTGCACTGCTGCACTGAAGCCGGTTTTCCTGATTTATGCACGGACTGCAATCCCGACATCCAACACTCTTTCCCCTTGATCTCGAGCTTGAGTGAACTATCCGAAAAAAGCTAACGAACAACTTCGAGGAGAACGAAGAAGAAGTCGAGAACGAAACATAAATGGCGGAACAGCTCGAGAACCAGCAACCACCTGCACGAGTACCTATGAAGCACTCCTTCATCCCTTGGAACATTGATCAACCATCATGCATTGCATATCAACCTGAGGCAGCGGGAAATTATTACATATCTCCGTAAATATTGAATGCTTTAACTCATTTTAGAGGCACTCCTAACGAAGATCCACACTTACACCTCCGAGAATTTTTTGTTCTTTGCAAGTTCCAGCACATACAAGGACTAGACCAAGAAGGAATAAGGTTGATTATGTTCCCTTTTTCCTTGAAAGATAATGCTAAACTTTGGTATAATTCTTTACCTGCAATGTCCATCCACAGTTGGGAGGAGTTGGCAAGCAAGTTCTTGAAGAAGTTCTTTCCAGCCCAAAAGACAAGGCAAATGAGGAAGGAGATCCAGTCCTTCCAACAAAAGGATGGGGGCCTCTTCTTCGAAGCATAGGGACACTTCAACGAGCTGCTACTGAAATTCCCACACCACAACCTGCCTCAAGATGAACTGGTACAAGCATTCTATGAAGGTTTAAATGATACTAACAAATGTATTGTTGATTCAGGTTGTGGAGGAGTCCTGATGGAGAAAAGCAGTGAAGAAGCAATGGAGCTCTTCGAAACCCTCAACGAGCACACCTAGTAACTCTCCTCTCGAGGTAGACATGTAACCAAAGGTAAAAGTGTCTATGAGGTAAATCTGAATGGAGGATCTTCCCCTCAAATGGCAGCAATGGAGAGAAAACTAGACTTATTGGTAAAAGCCATGGCTGCTCAAAATGCCTCATCCAGCCTACCATCTACCCCACTCCAGGTATGTGCAATATGTTCCCAATATGATCATAACACTAATACTTGTCCTTTGTATTCACTTACAGATACAGAACAAGCAAATTATGTAGGACTTAATAATTATTCGCCGAAGAATAACCCGTATGCAAACACATACAACCCCGGATGGCGGAATCACCCAAATTTCTTATGGAGCAACAACCAGAACAATCAAGGACAGCAACAAAACCCCCAGCCTCCTGCTCATGCTACTCCAGAACCAAAGAAGAACGACCTCGAAAGTCTAGTGAGACAAATGGCTACTCAGCAGCAGCAATTTATGACGTCACAAGAACAGTTCATGACTCAGTAAAAACAGACCACTTCAGCCCATGAGCAAGCTATTCAAAGACTAGAGGTACAAATGAGACAACCAACTAAAGAGCTCAGTGGCAGAAAGCAAGGGGAGCTCCTAGCTCAAACATTACCCAACCCTGGGGGGCATCAACAACTAAATGCTGTGACAACCTTGAGAAATGACAAGGTAATAGGGTCCAATGAATCTGCAATAGCATCCAAAGAGACACCATCGGCAACAAGGGTAAGTGAGATAGAGAAAGTGAATGCACCACCCTTCCCGAGGGTAAGTGAGATGGAGATGGTGAATGCACCACCCTTCCCGCAAAGGTTAGTAGAACAAAATAAAAACAATAAACTAATCGATATTTTTGAAACCTTGCGGAAAGTTGAAATTAACATTCCTCTGTTAGATGCAATCAAACAAAAACCTGTATATGCGAAGTTTTTAAAAGATTATTGCACTAACAAAAGAAAGTTCCAAGAGCATGAGACGGTAGCCTTAACCGAAGAGGTAAGTGCTGTACTTTTAAGAAAATTACCACCTAAACTAAAGGATCCGGGTAGTTTTACTATTCCTTGCAGGCTAGGTGACCAGCTATTCGAGCATGCACTATTGGATCTAGGAGCAAGCATCAATCTGCTGCCATACAGTGTGTACGAGACACTAGGTTTGGGGGAGACCTCCGTCACTTTACAATTAGCTGACCGAAGCATCAAACGACCGAGAGGTATCTTTGAGGACGTGTTGGTAAGAGTAGGTAAATTCATTATACCTGCTGATTTTGTAGTATTAGATATAGAATAATGTACTTTACCATCACCTTTCCCTATTATCCTAGGACGCCCCTTTATTATAACTGCTGATACTAACATTAGTGTAAAAAGGGGAGTAGTCACTATGAAAGTAAATGATGAGGAGATAGAATTTAAAATATTTAATACATCAAAATCAGTCAATGAGGAAAATAAATATTCTAATGTGAGCCTCATGCAAGATATTGTTGAGGAAGTTTCACAGGTCCATCACACTGTTCAATTGGAGACTATCCCCAACCATAAGGACAAAAGAGTGGACATTAGGCCGAAGGAGGACAATGTGAATAAAGACATCAATAAAGCTGTGCACCTTTTCAAGAACACACCAAGACCTTGAAGTAAGTATGGTATTCAATTTGAACCTCATGCACCTACTGATACTACCTTTCCTTACTTTATTGACCAGGTATCAAAATGGGAGATGAAGCAACCATCAAAAGCACTTGAACCACCGGATGTGGGCTCGAAGTGCTTCCTTCCAAACAACTAGCACTATAGCTCGAGAGTGCTTGAGCAAGTTTATTTCAATTATTCATACAGCTCAAGCATCTCTACAGAGGTTAGTGGTACTGAGGCCACTAACACATGGTAAGGTTGTACTGTTCCACATTTCTCATTTTTACAGCTGAGGTAAGTTTTCATTTTTGCACATGTGCACTGCTTGCGATCAATCGCAACATTCCATGCGATCGAGTGCAAGAGTGCGATCGAGCGTGCCAGTCAATGTGCTCGAGCATGCAAGTGCGATCGAGCGCAACACGTGTGCGATCGAGCGCACTTGCGGCAGAAGGTTTAGATATAAATCTGCAAATTTTCACTCACACTCTCTCCCTGTTCACTCGCACCCCTACACTCTCTCTCACTCGCACTTTCCCATCTACCAGCATCTTCCATACTCACTCCAGTACCACCATCACCACCATCAAACACCCATTACCATCGCATACACCTTCTCCACTCCATATTCTGTCCACTACACAAGGTACACATTTCCATTCACACACACACGAATTTTTACATACTTATTTACATTTTTAAGCGTACATTTATGTTATTTTATGTGTGATTAGGTAGTTCTTGTTGTTTGCAGGAGGTTAGGATCGAATTCAAACCTTACAAACCATAGCTTGGTTTTTTGGTGCACACCACCTGTTCGAGAAAAATTCTGACCGTGTACACTCGAGCGCACGGCATTTGTGATCGAGCACATAGCTAGTGTGCGATCGAGCGAACCTTATTAAGATCAATTGCAAATCAGGCAGAAACTAAAGAAAAGCATGTCTAGTGTTTCCATTTCTGGTGCATCCAGTAGTCGTGCCTCGTCATCCCGGCCCAGTATAGAGCAAAGAGAGCTTTTATTCGAGACCACCTTCGCCATTGATGAGGTATTCTGGTATATGGATGCCACTCAATGGGCCGTCCAAGCATTCCGACATCGAGGGTTGAAGAGGCTGTTTAAACCGGTATGTTTCACTGCTTACTCCCAGCTCATAGTCTAGTTCTACGCGAGCCTATCATTTGACTGCAGCAGACTAGGAGTTCTCACTTCTTCAGTCCGGGGCACACCCATCGAGGTGACTAGTGCCGATATAGCCGCTGCTCTTCATTACACTGACGAGTCTCCTCTTGAGGACACAGATATCGAAGAATAGTCAGAGTCCTTTGCCCTAGCTGAGATCATCACAGACATGTGCGCTGGCCAGTATGCCGACAGGCATAACAATGCGGCCAGTCGGTCCAAGCTGCCTCCACGATTGTGGCTTGTCGACACGATCCTTCAGCGTAATGTGTGTCCATTAGGGCACAAGACACAGTGGTGAGACTAGTTTCTCCAATCCTTATATACCTTCTATAGAGGTCACTGGTACTCTATCCCAGCTGTCATTTGGAGCCAGCTGCACAAGTTTTGGGATCACGTACATGGTCGTCAGACCACCACAGCCAATACTTGGCACCTCCCTTTCCTGTTCCTACTCTCCTCCATCCTCATGAAGAAGGAGATTAAGGGGACCCATAGCGACGGGCCAGTGCGAGAGCATCTCTTCTTCGAGAAGGCTCAGTGGACACACAACATCTCACATATGCCACGAGGACCCCCAGTACCTGCTCCAGTAGCTGAGCGAGTTGAGGAGGATCGTATGGACACCGAGACCCCGGTCATTATCCTAGTATGAGAGGAGGACCATTCGGACATGGGACCCACCGAGTCCGCGCACTTTCTAGCTGAGCTGTCCTCCTTCTGAGGTGAGGTCGCTGCCGCTACCACACTTGTTCATCAGCGCATCGATAGTCTGGAGGCCCGATTTACATGACAAGAGGCTATGCTACAGGCTATCCTTGATCGCCTACCTCCGGCACTCGGTCCCTCTTCGACTGCACCACCTGATGACCAACAGTGAGAGGGTACCACGTCTAGCTGAAGACATTAAACTTAGTGCTCATGGAAGGCACCCCAAAGCATATCTTTTTTCTTAGTTTATTTTATTTCCTAGTTTATTATTACTTATTTTCCATTTTACGTTTGTTTCTCTTTCTTTTTCAAGGACAATGTGAGTGCATCCAGTTGAAGTTTGAGGGCATGCTACGAGCCATGCCAACCATCAGTTCTCCATCTCCCAGGTCAGCTCCTTCCATGCTATTCACACATTGGGGACAATGTGCAATTTAAGTTTGGGGGTATGAGGACACATTCGCACACTCACTATGTCTCACATTTTTTTATTTTGTTGCTATTTTTATAGATAAATGCATGTTCATTCTGTCCAATAAACCTTTTTTTTGTGATCTAAACAAAACTTTATGATTCGATTTCATCAGTGAGCTTAACACTTTGAACATATAAGCCAATAATCAAGTTTTGAACCTAGATCACTGCCTTTTAGGCATTTAAAGATTCACAAGTTTAACTTAAACTATCACGAGCACATTAGCACATAATTGTGTAGGGTATGACATGTTATTTGGATTGGTATGTTTCTTTTGCTTGACTGTGAACTAGATGACTTATTATATTGACATTTTGCCATATGAAAATAGAAAGTATTGGTTAGTGCTCAAAAAGAAAAAAAAAATGCTCCTAATGATCAATAAAAACAAATCTTCCACTAAGTAACTGGCCATCTTGCCTCAGTAAGCATTGAGTGTCACGTCAAAAGGTGAAAAATTCTAAGTGATCATTAAAAAGAACTTTCCACTGAGTAACTGGCCCTCTTGCCTCAGTAAGCATTGAGTGTCACGTCAAAAGGTGAAAAATTCTAAGTGATAGCATTAAAACCAGTTAGTTTCGTAGCCTTGTTGACTTGAGCTAATAAGTCCTAAGGGGTGTCTTTACACCTAATGCCCTAAAACTATCTGGTTTGGGAGTCATTAGCTAAACGCTCGGTACACTAGTCAACAAGAAAGCTTAAGGGAACTAACTTGGCAAAAAAAATCTCACAAATAAAAGTCTATGCCATATTTGTTGACTCTAATAGGAAGTTTGGTGAATCTTAAGTCATCGAAACACTACATGTTTGAATTTATTGGAAAACCAATCTTTTGTGTGCTAGTCACCACACACTAAAGTCAAACTTGTGATGTCTTAAACTACCTCATGAAAATGATTTACGTTCAAAACTCTTATATATTGCAAAAATATGTTCATACTTGTTAAGCTTGCTCATGAATGCGCATCATAGTTTTGTGTAAAATCTAAACTTTTGATTGACACCATGAACATTTGATTTATCTGTGTTTTTTTTTCGTTTTTGTTTTTAATTTAGAATTGCTAAGGGACTAGCAATATGTAAGTTTGGGGGTGTGATAGGTGCTTAAATATTCATATTTAAGCCCCCTTATTTACATTTGTTAGGTCCTTAATTACGTTAATTTTATCTCTTTTACTCCATTTGTGTGTTTTACATGTTTTTATAGGGTCTTGGAGAAAAAGAAGCAGTTTTGGCACTTAAAGGAAGAAGCCTGGAATCCCTAGAGTAGACTCTGGACAAACTGCGATCGATCGCAATATGCAATGCGATCGAGCGCACATTGCAATCGTGCACGCACAAGAGGGATCGAGCGCAGCACTGCGATCGAGCGCACATGTACGGGTGTGAACAGTAAACTGCAGAACCCTATTTTGGAAATAAAAGAGTTTTGTTTTTAGGAAAGTTTTAGGAACTCATGGGTCTCTTAAGACTTCTCAAAGACCTATAAATACACCTGTAAAGCACACACAAAGAGCACCACAACTTAGAGAACACTTCTCTTAGCTCTTACTTGGAGTTGTAAGCTTTGGGAGAGAATTGACGCCTCTTCTTGGGTTTATTCTTCTCCTTATGTTTAGTTTATATATGATGTTTAGTTTAGACAGCATGTGTAACTAACTTTCTTATAGGGCTCGATTGAAGCCCTAGTTATGCTTTCCCATATATATATTCAATGATTATCTTTGCCAATAGCCTTTATTATGTTGCTTAACTTGATTAATGCCTGTGTTTATTTAAATTCCTCATATGTATGTGTATGGCCAGTGTATGCATGTGGTATGGACCTGTTAGTTAGATCAATTTGGATGACCGAGTCCTGGGTCTAACATTAGTAACGAGGGATATCTTATCCGGATACCCAGGTTAATCAACATGGAAAATCGGAAGTAGATACCATGCCCTAGGTCTCATGTGGTTGTCGATTTCCATAGTACTTATGTTTTCTTAAGGAACAACTCAAGCAGATACCATGCTGAATCTCTTAAGGAAGAAAAGAGTTAGAATAGATACCATGTCTAACTCGTTGCTTAGGGAGATCAATAGCTTAAGGAGTAGATACCGTGCCCTTAGATTGGCAACCAGTAGGTATACATGATAAGGCTAGTGAATTGACCTATTACAATTAGGAAAGTATGACTAGTGGTGGATATCAAAGCCCTATGTCTTTATTATTATCAAATCACACACAACAGTTATTTTATTTCTTTTTACTCTAAAGAAACTAATTCTAAAACCGAACTTTACCAATCCCTGTAGAGATGATCTCGCACTTGCACACTATGCTACCACAGACCTTGTGCACTTGCAAGTAAAACAAGTACGATTATCTGCTTAATTATTTAGGTATATTTTCGTCCAACATGCGTCGCATCAAGGGTTGGGATGTGTGTTGATGCAACTTGGTAGAGTTATAGCTTATGCATCTAGGCAACTGAAAAACCATGAGAGAAATTACCCGACCCATGAGTTAGAATTAGCTACCATAGTTTTTGCTTTGAAGATTTTGAGACATCATCTATATGGTGCCAATTGTGAAATTTTTACTGATCATAAGAGCTTGACGTATTTACCAACCCATAAGGAGTTGAATTTGAGATAGAAGAGGTGGATGGAGTTGATTTGTGATTATGACTGTAGGATTCACTATCATCCAGAAAAGGCTAATGTAGTAGCAAATGCATTGAGTAGAAAGGCTACAAAGAGATTAGCTGCTACCAGGAGTTATAATACTAGCTTGATGATAGAATTAAGAAGGATGAGAATGCAGTTGAGTGTCAATGATAGAGGAGTATTGATAGCAAATATGGTGATACAATCTTCTATTATTGATATTTATTGCAGAAGCAGAGTAGAGATGAAGGGATAGAGAAGATCAGACGGGAAGTGTTAAGTGGGAAGTCAATGGACTTCAGAATTAGAGAAGATGGTATGGTAGTATTGGGGCATAAACTTTGTGTTCCCAATAATGGGGAGATGAGAAAGGAGATACTAAGGGAGGCTCATGATTCTGTATATTCCATGCACCCAGGTAATAATAAGATGTACAGCGGGTTGAAACAGAATTATCGGTGGTCAAGGATGAAGAAAGATGTAGCAGAATATATTACTAGATGTTTGACTTATCAACAGGTAAAGTCTGACAATAGACATCCAGCAGGTTTAGTACAACCTCTTTCAGTACCTGAGTGGCTATGGGATATTTTGTCTCTAGTTTTCCCCGTACCCAAAGGGGGCATGACACGGTGTGGGTTATAGTGGATAGACTTTCTAGGTCTTTACATTTTCTTCTTATTAAAACTACATAGAGTCCAGAAAAGTTGGTTGAATTGTATGTAGCAGAGATAGTAAAATTACATGGAGTACCCTTGAGTATTATTTTAGATAGAGATTCTAGATTTACCTCTAGATTTTGGAGGAGTTTCCAAGAAGCTATGGGTACGCAATTATAGTTTAGTACAGCCTTTCATCCATAAACTGATGGGTAGACGGAAAGAATCATTATAATATTAGAAGATATGTTGAAGGTAAGTGTATTGAGTTTCTCGGTGAGCTGGGATGCTTATTTGCCTTTGATCGAGTTTGCATACAATAATCAGCATCAAACTAGTATCGAGATGGCACCCTTCGAGGCTTTATATGGTAGAAGGTGTAGAACTCCTGTATGCTGGGAAGAAGTTGGAGAGAGAAATATGTATGGCCCATAAATGATAGACTTAACTACTTAGAGGATCAAACTGGTTAGGGAGAACCTCATAGCAGCCCAGAATAGACAGAAGGGATATGCTGATAAAAGAAGACGACCTCTCGAGTTCCAAGTTGGTTATTGGGTATTTTTGAAGATATCTCCGTGGAAGGGAGTGTTGAAATTTAAAAAGAAGGGAAAGCTGAGCCCGAAATTTATGGGGCGATATGAGGTGATTGAGAGAATTGTTCCTACATCATATCGTTTGAATTTGCCTCCGAAATTAAAGAAATTATATAATGTGTTCATGTGTCACTACTGAGAAAGTACTTACATGATGAATCCCATAGTATCTCGAATCAGGCGATAGAATTTCAGGAAAATTTAGGAAAATTTGACCTTTATGCAAGTACCGGTCAAAATCTTAGACAGAAAGGATAAAGTCTTGCGCAATAAAGTCATTCCTTTAGTTCAAGTATTATGGCAAAATAAAGATATTGAAGAAGTCACGTGGGAACATGAAGCAAGAATGAGGAAATACCCAACTCTTTTCTTGATTTTAGGTAAGGAAATTTCGAGGACGAAATTTTTGTATGGTGGATAGAATTGTAATACCCGTATTTGTAAAATAAGGGCAAGGAAGTACTTTAATAAATATGATATAGAGTTAAAATAATACATATATATATACATATTTAAATGCAAAAAGTCCAATTCGAATAAAGCAATTCTATAAAAAAAAATCTCGGACGTGAACGTCCCAAAAGGAAGAAGAAAGAAAAAAAGGATGCATGGCACCTGCTGCCAAGTGTAATGTTGAGCCCTTGCATGCCCTCCAGCAAAGGCAAACTTGCGGAAGACATTTGGGGGGGGGGGTGGGTGGTGGGGCTACTTTTTCAAACCAAACTTATATATATTATACGTATCTATTTCGTTTAAATTTTCTTTCAATTACTCTATTTCCTTAAACACTTAGGGACCCAAAGAAAGATTGAAATAGCAAAATTTTGAAGGAGTTTACGGGGAACTTTGTAGAGAGTCACGGGAAGCTATCAGAAAAATATAAGGTAATAATGTAATGTTTATTTTTGAATTTTTTAGCATTCATGAAATTTCCCAAAATTCAAAGTGGGAATTTCCAAAATGTGTGGTTTATGAAGAATTGAAAAAATAATTAGAAATTTAATACAAATATTATGTCAAGTGTTAACGATCAGCAACCGGGGGAAATTGCTGAGAGTAACGAAAAAAGCAAGGAGGTGATCCACGGGTAGCTTTAAGTGCTACGTGGTGAGTTAGATTTACTTTAAGTAATCTCAATAAAAAATGAAATATCTAGTAATAATATTAAAATAAATTATTAGCTTATGCTTTGGTGGTAGATAAAAATTAAATTGAAATGTATAATATGCATATTGGACACGTAGAAGATTATTATGTGAAAAGAAATATTATTGGTATAATGAGTTAATTTAATAGTGATTGTGATAAATAAATTCTTGACGAGTTTTGGTTAATAAATTGATGTGAAATATAAGGAGAAGAAAACTGTGAAATTTATAAAGCAAAAATTTGAGGAAAGACCAGATAGTTAATTTAATATTTTAAATTCATGTGGTTTTATATTATTGTTCACATGCATGTGTATTAAATAAGAAAACCGAAAGAACCGAGAAGGGGCAGGTCTAATTGAAAAACTATGACAGTCGGTATATGCTGGAAAAAAGAAAGGGACACAGTGACAGCCGGTATATGCTGAAAATAAATGCTGTGACAGCCGGGATAAGCTGTAAAGAAAAGAACCGGGAGGGGGCCGGTCTAAGATAATAAAAACATGTCGACATGTGGGAATACATTCCTATAATAATAATTCATGCATTGCATCTATTTACATGTTAATATTTTATTACTTAAATGTTGTGGATATTATACAATTATTTGTAGATAAATAAGTCTCACAGAAAGAGACAGTTACAGTGAGAAAAAGACGTAGAACTATGATGTGATAGTAATTATTTAAACGTTAGACTATATGTTATTATCTAGTTGTATAAGAGAAAAATGTTTAAATATAAATTGGCTAATTATGCAAATAGAATACTTTTAGTAAATTAAATTCACTGAGCTTGTGAAGCTCATCCCTCATTGTTCAATGATTTCAGGTAGCAGGCAAGACAAATAGTTTGGTGGGGTTGAGAGTCAAACGTCATCATTTTTTGTAAGCCACGTACATGTTAATATCCATCAGACAAATGAGAAAATGAAATATAAAAATTTTATTTGTAAATATTCATGTATTTTGCATTGTATATTATGTTTAAATTAATATCAGAATGATATAAAAGAAATTTATGTTAGTATTATTTTTATTGTTGCATATATGCATCGTGCTGGGATTTTCAAAATATGACGACACCGTCTTGAGGGTGGCCAACCCGAGATGGATCGTTACAAAAACTGTCCTTTAGACAAGCCTTTTTTAGATCGATAAGGTCGATACAGATCCTCCATTTACCATTAGGATTTTTTACCATTACAACATTGGCATAATTAATTTCTTCAACGATATCAACCTTTAGAAGTTTGTCTACTTCTTCTTTGATGGCGTTTTGTCACTCGAGGGCAAACATACTCTTTTTTTAGACTATAAGTCAATGATTCGGGTCCACATTTAACCGATGGACAATAATTAAGTGATCGATCCCAGGCATATCAGAGGCTAACTAGGAGAAGAGATCTTAGTTTCTCTGTAGAAAGGAAATTAAGGAATCTTTGAGAACTTCAGCGAGACCAAATCCAATTAATATAGTCTTAGAATCCCCTTCGCTTAAGGGAATAGGGATGAGTTCCTTTTCCGGCTACCCTCGTGGAGTCTTGAGTTCAGAGTATTTTTTTATTTGTTAGCTTTTTCATTTCCTTAGTATATTTAAATTTTGCATCTACTCATTATACTAAAATTTTGTATATTTCAATATTCAGTCTATATTATTTCATCTTAATATTCTTCTATTTCTAAGAGCAAAGCCTCAACTTTCCTTTGGCTTTTAATAGAATTTAGGTAGCAAGACTGAAAAGCTTACTAGTTGCCTCAAACCTTCCCCACACATTCGCTAGTAGGAAACTTTACCTTCAAATGGTATGTAGAGACCACTTCCCTCATCTCATTGAGGGTAGGTCTCCCAAGTATTACATTGTACGATGACAGATGCCTTAATACCAAAAATGTAGTTTGTATGGTAGTGATCTATGGTGGAGTCCCTACAGTGGCTGGGAGAACTATGCTCCTTCCAGCAAATACCGGTGTCCAAAAAAACCATACAGAAGAGAGGACACTGGCTTGAGTTGGTCTTTCTTCAGATTTATCTGTTGGAAGGCTTCGTAGAAAATGATATCTTTTGAGCTTTCGTTGTCCACCAGGACTCGCTTGTTTTCTATGATCATATGCTCCTCGGCTCGAGCTAGTATGTCGTTCATATCCCTAGGAGGGTGTTTGGTCAACTTGAAGCTAAAAGTTCCTGATTTGAGCCCATTCTGAAAGGATAAAGTCTAGATGGCAGGGTCTAGGTCAGGGATTTCCCAGGTGGCTGCGTTGAACCAGGAGATATATTCCCGTAGCCTTTCCCCTTAATGCTGGATGATGCTGAAGAGGTTTTATAGGGTCTTTCGTGACCCCTTGCTGCTCAATGCGAAGGCGCAGCTCAGCTCTTTGAAGGAGTCGATGCTTCCAGGTTTAAGGTGGTTGTACCAGGTGTTAGCAACTTTTTCCAGGGTCAGAGGAAAAGCCCTGCACATAACGGAGTCAAGATGGCGGTACAACATCATGATGGTCTTGTAATGCTAGAGATGATCTACAGGATTTGTGGTTCCATTGTACGCCTTGATAATCGACATCCGAAAGTGTTGAGGGATAGGAACTTTGAGAATTTCTTGACTGAAAAGCGGATCTTTTGAGCTAAGGTCGTCGAGGATGTTGGTGTTCCTTGTTTTAAAGGCTTTATTTTTTCTTTGGTGTATATTTTTCAATCTCATGTCCAGGCCAGTGCTATTTTCGGATGTTGAGAAACCTTGAGATCTAGCTCTAGAAGAGAACCTGGAGGTAGAGTAGTTCTGAGACCTTTCTTTGGCATGTGAGGAGGATCCAGTGGAGGACTGACCCCCTACGGATTAAAGGCACCCAAGAGGTGTCTTCTAGTGAGAGTTTTGATATGAGAGAGACGGAAGCGTGGGGTGACTAGCTCTTCCCCTTACCTTTGCAGCTAGATCAGTCCGAGTGACTTGCTAGAACTGTTCGTGAATCTGAGGGACAATAAAGTGCGAATCTGGGAAGATTCTTGGATTCTCTTTATATCTGGGTTCTATAGGACCTGGGTGAAGATCATGCCCAGTCCATGCGTCTGATGGTTCATCATCACGATCAGAGCCAATAAACTTTAAAATAGCAGGGAACTAGTCTCGATAATGCTTTTAAGCGACATGATAACAGGTAAGTCATTGATCATTCAGAATATAAGGCCTTCCTTCTAACACCAATCCGTTGATGCTGAAATTCTGTTGGAATCTGAACTGTCAAAGAGTGGGACCTTTACACATGAAACAAAGCTAAAACCTAAAGTCATTGTTGTAGTATGTGGCTCATATCAAGTGGAACACATGTACAGAGAAACTTGGCTAATGCCAGAGTGAAGTGGAGCGGAGTGTAGCGTACTGAGTGGAATGAGGAATTTTTTAATACCTCAATGCGGCTAGATTTAGTATAAATACATATGATGTAACCCTACTTTTACATAATGAAATTTAGTAACCGCTCGCTCCCGTAGACATAGGCATACTGCGGAACCATGTTAAATCTGTGTGTTTAATTGCTTTCTCTCTCTCTTTGCTTTTCCATACTACTCATCATAATTGCCGCACATTTCATAACAATTGGTATCAGAGCTTAGGTCACAATGTTTGGGATTTCTTCTATGAAGTTCGATATGGTCAAGTTTGACGGATCTGGAAATTTTGAATTATGACAGAGGAAGGTCAATTATTTGTTAGTGCAGCAGGGCATGGTGAAGGCGTTATACGGAAAGAAGCCGGAAGGCATGGACAACAATGATTGGAAGAAATTGGAAGCGAGAGCTGTGGCAACTATCAGGCTTTGTCTGGCTAATGACGTGATTTATCACGTCATGGATGAGGAATCACCGGCAACAGTTTGGTTGAAACTGGAAAGTCGGTATATGTCCAAGTCGTTGACGAACAAGCTCTATCTTAAGCATAAACTGTATGGTCTTAAGATATCAAAGGGCTCAGATCTGAACCAGCATATCAATGTGTTTAACCAGATTATCAGTTACTTGAAGTGAGTTGATATGAAGTTCGAAGACGAAGGCAAGGCATTGATGTTACTAAATTCCCTACCAGCTCCTCCTACGTATGAAAATTTGGTTACAACTCTAATGTAGGGGAAAGAAACTCTTGAATTAGAGGAGATCATAGGTGCTCTATTAGTTTTCATCAGAGGAGGAAAGCTAGTGATGAGAATTTACAAGGTGAAGGGCTTGTGGTGAGGGGTAACCAAGAACGTGGGAGAAATAAGTCCTAAAGCAGATTGAGTAACAATAAATCTCGATCTAAATCCAGGAAGATGAAGGACATACAGTGCTTTAAGTGCGAAAAAAAAGCACATGAAATGAGATTATCCAGATTTAAATAAGGGGAATACAAAGAATAAAGAAGGTCCATCAAAGTCTGCGAATGTAGTGGAAGAAAGAGACTCGGAGAGCAGTGACGGGGATATGCTTTCTGTTTCATCCAGTTTAGATAATCTCACAGATTCTTGGATTCTGGATTCAGTATGCTCATATCACATGACACCAAATAAAGATTGGTTTGACACCTACAAGTTAGTAAATTTTGGTTCTATTCTGATGGGTAACGATGCATCATGCAAAGTTGTTGGAATAGGGAATATCATAATTAAAATGTTTGATGGTGTTGTTAGAACGTTGTGTGATGTTAGACATATACCGAATTTAAGAAAGAATCTGATTTCATTGGGCACTTTAGATTGTAATGGGTTTAGTTACAAGTCTGCAAGTGGAGTAATGAAGGTTAGAGAAGGTATCTTAACAGTGATGAAGGGACAGAAACTAGCAAGAAATATTTATACACTGCTAGGTACCATAGTTATAGGTGGAGTTGCAGCTGCAGAGTCTGAGTTAGATAGAAGAGTCTTATGGCATATGAGGTTAGATCATATAAGTGAGCGTGGGATGATGGAGCTTCATAAGAGAAATCTATTGAAGGGTGTCAAAACATGCAAGCTTGATTTCTGCAGGTATTGTGTTCTTGGGAAACATAATAGGGTGCAGTTCAAGACAGCCACACACAAGACAAAGGGAATTCTTGACTATGTTCATACAAATGTTTGGGGGCCAGTAAGGGTAGTATCACGGGGAGGACATATGTATTTCGTGAGTTTTATTGATGACTACGCACGAAAGGTTTGGGTGTACTTGATGCGACACAAGTCAGAAATGTTTGCCAAGTTCAAGTCATGGAAAGCTGAAGTAGAAAACTAGATAGGGATGAAGATCAAATGCCTCATGTCCAACAATGGTACTAAGTACACAGATTAAAAGTTCACAGAGTTGTGTGAGCAGCATGGGATTAAGATACACTTCACAGTACGGAAGACACCACAACAGAATGGTGTAGCAGAAAGGATGAACAGAACAATAGCTGAAAGAGCTCGATGTCTCAGGTCGAATGTAGGGCTTACAAAGAACTTCTGGGCAGAAGCAATGAATATGGCATGTTTCTTGATTAACAGGTCACTTAGGGCAGCACTAGATAGGAAAGTAGCAGAGAAGGTGTGGACAGGCAGCACGGTAGACTACTCTGGCTTGAAAGTGTTTGCATATCCAACCTACGTGCATGTTTCTAGTGAGGAAAGATCGAAGCTTGACGCGAAGTCTAGACAGTGTATCTTTCTCGGGTATCAGAAAGGGGTGAAAGGTTTCAAACTCTGGGATCCGAAGGAAAACAAAGTGGTGATAAGTAGAGATGTGGTTTTTGATGAGAAAACCATGTTGCAGTGTACTCAGGAAGAAGAGAAATAGGTGCTAGAAAATTGCAGCAGAAATGAGCATGTGATGCAGGTGGAGCTAGAGACCCATGGTAGAGAAGACAATGCTCAAAATATAGGGAGCTCTACCTCAGAAGATCAGCATCATCACAGTATAACTATAGATAGGCCCAACCACATTATCAAGCCACCCACCATGTATGGTTTTGAAGATTTGGTTTCTTATGCATTCATTACTAGCAGCAGGGATCTTACTATTTTTCAGGAGGCAGTACACAACCAAAAGAAGAGTATGTGGATGGGTGCTATGGTGGAGGAGATGGAGTCTTTACATAAGAACCATACATGAGAGTTAGTGGAGCTTCCAGAGGGGAAAAGAACGATAGTATGCAAATGGGTGTATAAGAAGAAAAAAGCAGTATCAAAAAAAGAGAGAGAAAAGTTCAAGGCTCGTCTTGTAACAAAGAGATACTCACAGAGAAAAAGGGTTGACTATGATGAGATCTTCTCCCCTGTGGTCAGACACACTTCCATTAGGGTGGTGTTGGGTTTGGTAGTGCATTTTGATATGCAGTTGGAGTAGATGGATGTAAAGACAGCTTTTCTTCATGGTGATTTGGAGGAGCTGATTTACATGGTACAGCCAGAAGGGTTCAGTCAGCCTGGATAAGAACACTTGGTCTGTAATTAAGGAAATCACTTTATGGGCTGAAGCAGTCTCTGAGGTAGTGGTACAAGTGATTTGACTCCTACATGATCCAGATTGGCTACAAGAGATGTGAGTATGATTGTTGTGTTTATGTGAAGAGCTTTGATGATAGTTCATTTATTTTTCTGTTACTTTATGTGGATGATATGTTGATTGCTGCGAAGAGTATGAGTGATGTCAACAAGTTAAAGACTTTGTTGAGCAAAGAATTTGACATAAAGGATTTGGGTGTGGCCAAGAAGATTCTTGGGATGGAGATTCACAGGAACAGAGCTTCCAAGAGATTATGGTTATCTCAGCGTAACTATGTTGAGAGGGTGTTGGAAAGGTTCAACATGGATAATGTAAAACCAGTGAGTACACCTTTAGTGAATCACTTTAGATTATCTACTGCTCAGTGCCCGAAGACAGATGAAGTTCAAGACATGTCAAAGGCTCCATATACCAGTGCAATGGGGTGGTTGATGTATGCTATAGTTTGTACAAGACCAGATTTGGCACAAGCGGTCAGTATGGTGAGCAACTTTCTATCAAGTCTGGGATGACAACATTAGGACGCAGTCAAGTGGATTTTCAGATACTTGAAGGGTACTACAAACTATGGCATAATGTTTGGCAGACAACAGGGTGATCCTTCAGTTATGGGATATGTGGATGCAGACTATGCAGGGGATTTGGATGACAGGAGGTCTACCACAGATTATGTATTCACTCTTGTAGGGGGGCCTATTTGTTGGAGGTCCATGGTTCAGTCTCTAGTTGCACTATCTACTACTGAGTCAGAGTATATTGCAGTGGCTGAGGCTGCCAATAAAGCTTTGTGGCTTACAGGGTTAGTCAAGGAGCTGGGTATTCAACAAGGTGGAGTTCAGTTGCATTGTGATTGTCAGAGTGCCATTTATTTGGCAAAGAACCATGTGTATCATGCGAGAACCAAGCATATAGATGTGAGGTTTCATAGAATCAAGGAATTAGTTTCTTCTGATGAACTATTGCTTAAGAAAGTTCACACTTCTGAGAATGCAGCAGATATGTTAACAAAGCTTCTTACCACAGATAAGTTCAAGCACTGCTTGGACTTGATTAATGTCTTCATGTGCTAAATGGGAGGCGTCCCAACCTATCGTCCCAGGTGGAGTTCCAGGTTATGCTTTTTTTTTTTTCTCCTAAGGGGTGGATATTCGCCAAGGTGGAGATTATTGTAGTATGTAGCTCATATCGAGTGGAACACATGTATAGAGAAAGCAGGCTAATGCCGGAGTGAAGCGGAGTGGAGCGTAGCGTACCAAGTGGAATAAGGAATTTTCTAATACCTCTATACGGCTAGAGTTAGTATAAATACATACGGTGTAACCCTACTTTGACATAGTGAAATTTAGCAACCGCTCGCTCCCGTGGACGTAGGCATACTGTCGAACCACGTTAAATCTGTGTGTTTAATTGGTTTCTCTCTCTCTTTGCTTTTTCGTACTATTCGTCATAATTGTCGCACGTTTCACAACAGTCATGGAGGTCGAGGGGGGTGTACCTCCGAAGGAATCTCCGATGCCTAAGTTAGTTTAGGGCTTTTTTTTTCTGAAGAATGAAGAAAATCACAAAGGAATAAGGGTTGTGTGCTTAGAAATTGTTCGAACCTTTTAGTTTATGAGAGCCCCTATTTATAGTGTGCAGGAGTAGAGTTTAATCATGAGAACAACTATACTGTTAGGATAGGAGTAATATTCTTTTGGAGTTATCTATCTGTCATGCGGGTTTATCCAGAAGTTGGAACGACGAAATAACATCAGGTCTTATGGTGTGAAATTACCATCATGCCCCTTGCTACGTGTCAGGAGGTGATTGGTTGTTTCGTCATGGTTACGAAATTACCAATTCTATTATGGAGACTGACATGTGGCATTGCATTATTGGTAAGGGAATTTTCTCTCACATCAATAAACACAAGAAATATATATTGTAATTCAAACTAACTTATAAAAATATGAATGTAGTGCATCAATTTTTAAAATAAGTATATCTAAACATATAAATATATAATATAATTATATAATAATCGGGTTGTCGGTTTGGGTTGGGTTGAAATTTTTTAACTCATGACCCAATCCAACCCACCGTGTTCAAAAAATTTTCAATGTAAACCCAACTCAACTTTTGAAAACTCCAACCCAACCCAACCCATTACACCAGTTTGGGTCGAGTTCATGGATGTATCAGTTTTTATACTTATCTCTAAGCGAGAGGTTTAGAGTTCGACTCACAACAAGAGGAGATTTGAATATTATTTTGCCAGAGTTGAGATTTCACCAATAATAAGAAAATTACCATTTTTATTTGTATTTTTGCAATTAATTTCTCTGGTACGTTAATGTAAAGTACTTTGCTGTGAACTACACAACTCTATTGAATTGGCATGTTAGGTACTAAAGTAAATTAACCAGCTCACTCACAATTTTAAGTACCTATTCAGTGATAAATGAAGTGGAACTCATTATTGACAGGATAGGGGTGACAAGTGGCCTGCCTTTGCAAAAGAAATATATATTTTCTTTTTTAAAAAATGTTTTTATTGTTATTTTTTCTTTAAAAAATGATTTTTATTATTGTTTTATTTATGATAACATCTCAACGTGCGTATGCGCATTTGAGTTGTTGTTGCCCCGTTGCAACTGCTACCATTGTTTTCTTGATTTATCCAATTAGTCAAGGAAGGTTTTTTTGATGGTATACCTTTAGAAATCTTTGGTACTTTCAACTTCATGACTGTATTTCAGACTGAGCACAATATTCTTATACACTCATTTCACATGTAATATTCTTATACACTCATTTCACATGTTAGGGTGTATTCCGTGTCTCTCTATTAAGTGTTATGCATGGTTTTTTTTTATCGATTTATTCTTTTACGTGATAAAACAGTATGTTAATAATTATTTTTTTTATTTATAAGTATGTCAAGCATAATATCACACATTTTTCATTAGAAAACTGAACTTGCAAAGAAACCAAAAAAGAAAAATAATCCAGTTACAATCACAAAAATATATTGAAAATAAGAGAGATAAGAAGAGTTGAGAAATTAAGTCTGAGTAAGATAGTGGGAGAGAAAAATATGGGAGAAAGATGTTTAGAGTTTGAGTATTAAGTTACATATATAATGTTATTTTAATATTTGATTTTTATATTTAAGTAAGGGTTTGAGGGACATTTTGAAGGGTAAACACTTTCTGGCTTTATTAATAGTATAATAGTATAGATTACACTTTTTTTATTGAAACGATGGCATTATGTTATATACAAGTAATATAATAATTGATTTGATTATAATATAAGTCTGTATTATATTATTACTCATATAAAAACCCACAATACTACCACATCTTTTTTAAAACGAGAAAAATAACAAATATATAAATCGAACAAATAACTTATACACCGTGACAATTTACCTTATATAATAAAAATATAATTTTTATGTTAAAATTTATATTTTTGATGATAAAATACATATTTTTAATAATATTTTTTTATTTTATCATCAATAATTTTATTTCTATCGTTAAAAATATATGTTTTATCACGAAATATATAAGACAAATAACATTTTATTCTTCGTAGGCATAATAGACTCCACCTATTCTACATTTTCTGCACTAAGTAGGACAAAGTAATGTAGCACAAAAATAAAAAATAAAAAGAACAGTAGGCATAAGGCTCCCCTGTCTAACATTTGTTTTGTTTAATCAATTTTGGAAGAAAATTAAATATTATCCAATCTTTGACAACCGTCATATTTTGTACACAATCAACAACACTATTATACTGAACCAAATAATGCCCATGGTAGCAATGTCATCATTTCACTGCATTTAAATTATTTAAATTAAAGCAATTTGATGAGAAATCATCGTCACTAGACATCAACTATCATAAATGACCAACAAAATTACAATAGATATCTGACCCAATTACTGATTATGAAACAAAGGGTATGCTTGCTTCAGCTCTATTTCCTATTGTTGCTTAACATAACAAGGATTCTAAGCCTTGAAAGATCTTTCCAAAAAGTCACTGACTGTAAGCTTCATGTCAAAAGTCATCCTCTCAAGTACAGATGTCAATAAGTTCACATCTGACATAGCCCTGTGACTTGAACCCATTGATGGAATCTCATAGTGCTTAGAGAGAGCTTGTAGAGAAGAAAGCTTTGATCCTGTCAACAGAATTGAATGAATTAAAATGATAGCATGAAATGGACTAGGAGAGAGAGAGATGCTCACGCTCTAACCGTTTAACTTCATCAGCTCTCGTGCCAGAGGAAGTGTATCGAAGAACAACCAATTAGAGGGAATCTCCATTGAACATCGGCTGAACTCCTTGCTTAAAAAGGGTACATCAAAACAGCGACCATTATGAGCAACAAATAAAGCAATCTCTCCAGGTATTTGGCGACTTTTGATATATTGTAGTAGTATTGGAATCAAGTCCTTCATCCTAACAAAAAATTCTCACCAATTAATCCAACCATCTGTAAGAGTAAAATTCTCAGCTCAACAAAATAAAAAATGATGTGCAATTTTTATGATTAATTCCTTGACATTATATCTTAGATCACCATTTTAGGAACTACAATAGAATTCTAAAGGAGTAATCTATATTTTCCACAAAGATAAAGAACATGAATTATATGTAGTAACTATTCAATAAGAGATAATAACCACCGGTCAAATAGGGAGAGAGGGCCTCAATACACTGAATCAATAAACCATTGAAACAAAACAATTAAGTTTTTAGTCATTCAAGTCTAACATACCTTGGAACACCTGGTTGGTGAACCATGTTGGTTGTAATACCATGAATGTGCGAATTTGGAACATTTTGATCGGGATTAACGAGGGTTTGGAAACAACTGTTCTCTCCTCCTAAAAGGTCTCGCATTGCAATTTCAATGATCCGAGCATTCTCTCTGCAGAATCCAGTGGTTTCAATATCAAGAACAAACACTCTTACAATATGCTTTGACTCTTGGCTCTCTAGAGTCTTTCTTTGAGCATCACAATATTGAATGCTGCTAAAGCAGCTTGAAACTGAACTACTTAGAGTGCTTCCCCCAACTGTTCCATCAAAGAATTTATTTGAACGGTTGCTTGGTTTGCTGATTTCAGTGTCTCTAGTTTTTTCCCCAGTCCTTGTTATAGGTTGCAGAATCCATGTCTTATGGACTGCTCTTCGAGTAGACCCAAACCCATTCAGTCCAAGCAACTTAAATTCAGCATTACTTCCACAAGAATTTCTAAGCGTCTGGAAGTTTTCTGACAAGCAGCCTACATTTTTTGATTGAAGGGGCAGCAATGACTGGATTCCCAATTTGGAGATGGAAGAGCACATGGATTCTATCCTCATTTGAACTCAATAACTGTAACAAATGAATTCTCATCTATTAAATTTTCCATGTAGCTTGCTGATCTCAACTCCATCAGAAGCACAAAAATACAGACCTTCAAATTGAATTTTGCAAAATTTTGCTACTGGTCCAGAAAGACTATTGTAAACAAACAATGCATAAAAAATGGTCTACAATCCACATTATGTTCTTCAGATTTCTTTCAATAATTTAATCATTTGTGAAATGCAAGAACATTAGTCCTGTGCATCATAATTTTAGAAAAAAAATCATAATGATAGTGCAGATGACCCTCAATTCAAAATTAAGTCTCAATAAGATATGACTTGGTGTTAAAAAGAATCAGCACTGTGTGCAAGCTTAACTAAGAGACAATGTTGAATGTTGATATTTGGCCAAGTAACAGCAAGTGTACATGAATTCTCATTCTTACACAGCCCTCTGTTTGCTGTGCAAGCAGAAGTCACGAAATATAATGATTAAACGCATGCTTCAAAACCCAATGTGGGCAGACGTAAATTTCTTCATTCTAAATGGTTAACTTGCTTCATTGCTCACAACCGATTTCAGTTTCAGTTTCTAACCCTAGATGTTGAGAGAATTCAACATTGAAAACAAAACAAAACCAAATTCAACAGAAGGAAAATAAATCCAAGCAAACGATTATGAGACTAGTACCAAAAACAAAGATAATTACTTTTGTTTTTTGGTTCAAGATAAATACTTAATTAAGATGCATATCAGAACCAAAACCATTTTAAAGTAACTAATGCTACTTCATTTACACGAAAACATTCAAGAGATGACCATCTATTCATAAACATAAGCATTTAAAGAAAGAATCACCACACGCCAACAAAGTGTTTGAATATAAACCCGATAGAAGAAACTCACCTCATCAACTTGGTAATAAGTAATAACCAGCAGCAATGCGTATTATCTTGTTAAATTACTACAAAAATTGAACGACAACGTAAGACAAACAAACATTAAACTGAACTGGGTCAAAAAGGTTACCTGGTAGTTCAAGACAATGGAAACTAATTTTGCTGGAAGGACGCTTATTTGAACATAAGAAGACGAGAGAGAGAGAGAAGGGTAGTTAGCAAACGGTCATAGTGATGTGTTCGACTTTGATCTATGTGGGGAAAGAAGCAATTTCGGAGGAGAAAAAAAAGATAACAGAAGTGTGAATCGTGCAACACCAGCGCCCCTAAACTTGCGGGTCGTGCGCACTCCCTTGCTTCGAAGGACAAATAGAGCAGGCTCCGTTGGAAAAAATATATATGGAAGGAAAATAAATTTCATGTAAGATATTTTCATACGTTCGCTTAAATGTAAAACAAAAATGGTAAATTATAGTATCATTCCTAAGGTTAAGGGGTATTTACTGAAACATATATATGGTATTAAAAATTATTATTTTATACTTGTTAGTTAAGTATAAAAATTTTGGTCAAATGTTAAGCCACATCAGATTTTTTTTGAAAACATGTAAATGCTCTTAGTTAAATGTGGTCTTATTTCGCAGTCATCATCATTGCATAACACATCTTTTTTCAACATCTCATCTTCTCTCACACTCTTCACTCTAAACAATTTAATGAAAAAAATCTCATATTCCTTGTTCTTGCTTTTCTTCTTCTACTTTAACAAAAAATTAAAATTTTATGACTTTTATTGTCAAACACTCGTACGAGTCCTATCTCATCTCCCTCGATACAACAACGTCTTCATTATCATCCTCACCACCCACCATAACCCACGCCATCCAAATTTTTTTCCACCACCATCAACACCCTATTTGAGTGCCACTTTTTTCCACGATTGGGGACCACCGTCTTCATCATCTTACTCATGATAACTTTTTCGCGCGCGTAGACCTTGAATGAGTTATGCCAGAGCACTGCGTCGTAGCCTTCTGACTGGTAGACTATTGAAGATGGACCCACATCGTCCTTGATCATCTCCGTTGAAACCATGTGCAACCAAAACTTCTTGTCATCAAATTCTGGTACAATTACGTCGGAAACTTGGAATTACTTCTTAGGTGGGCCAAGGAATGGTCCTCATCAATTTTGAGCCGCAAGATCCCATCTTGGTAAGCTGAAAGAGTGAGAATCAATGACTTGATTTGATCTTCATCATCATGGGGTGGGTTGCTCGGGAGGAGCTTGGCAGTGAGGTGTCCATCGGAGATGGTGACATCACGGGCGTTCAAAGTGCACACGCCAAGCTTGCGTGATATGGCGCATTTGTAGAAGAGGTGTAATACCCGTATTCGTAAAGTAAAGGTAAAGAAGTAATTTGATAAATATGACATAGAGTTAAAATAATATACACACACACGAAAGATTAATTTTTATAAAATAATTTTTTTGAAAAAAAAAACGAACGCATGAACAGCATGTAAGGAAGAAAGAGAAAAAAAAAAAAAAAAGGACATGTGGATAGCATGTAAGGAAGAAGAAAAAAAAACATTTTGGTATTTTTAAAAAAAAACTATGACAACACCTGAAGTCTAGGTGTTGTCAAAAGGCTTACAAAACCCTGTATAACTTACAACAAAAAAGAGTGAGAATTGGTGGCGGGGGTGGCGACTTTATATATATAATTTAGTTTATTTTATTTATTTATTACCAAATCTCGTTTGGTTTTCTTCTATCTTAAATTCAAACTACTCTATATCTTTAAACACTTTGGGACTGAAAGAAAAGTTGAAAGAGTAAAATTTTGAAGAAGTTTACGGGAGAATTTTATAGAGAATCGCGAAAAGCTATAAGAAAAACAAAATGAAATAACGTGAATTTTATTTTTTGAAATTAGCATACATAAAATTTCCTGGAACTCAAAGTTGAAATTTTTAAAGGATATGAATTCTGGAAGAATTGAAGAAAAAATTAGAAGTTTTAATATAAATATTATGTTAGATGTTAACGATCAGCAATCAAAGGAAATTTTTAAAGGGTATGAATTCTGAAAGAATTGAAGAAAAAATTAGAAATTTTAATATAAATATTATGTCAGATGTTAACGATCAGCAATCAGAGGAAATTACTGAAAGAATGAGGAAATGTAAGGAGGTGATTCACGGATAGTTCTAAGAGCTACGTGGTGAGTTAGATTTACTTTAAGTAATTAAGATAAATATGAAATATATTGTGAAAATATTTGAATAAATTATTAACTTATGATTTAAGAATAGATGAAAGTTGGTTGATGGGTATGACAGAAATAATTGATATGTAGAGAATTATTATATGAGAAGTAATATTACTAGAATAATTAGTCGAATTAATAACGAATGTGATAAATGAAATTCTTGACGAGCTATTATTAATGATTTGATATGATATATAAGGAGAAGAACTTAGTGAAATTGATCAAATAATAATTTGAGAAGAAACATGATAGCTAATTTGAATGTCTGAATACATGCTTGTTTTTATATAATTGTTCATATGCATATTTCATATCATTATTCATATGCATATACATAAAATAAAAGAACCGGGAAGGGGCCGAAAATAAATGAAAACCGTGACAGCCGGTATATGCTAGTGAGAAATGAAAAACCGTGACAACCAGTATATACTAGTGAGAAATGAAAACCGTGACAGCTGATATATTCTGGAAATAAATGAAAATCGTGACAGCGGGTATATGCTGGTGAGAAATGAAAAACCGTGATAGCCGATATATGCTGGTGAGAAATGAAAACTGTGACAGCTGGTTTATGCTGGTGAGAAATGAAAACCGTAACAGCCGATATATGCTGGTGATAAAAAAACCAGGAAAGCAACTGGTCTAAGATAAAAATATGTCGACATGTGGGAAGACATTCCCAATTAATAATTCATGCATTGCATCTGTTTTAAATATTGATTTTATTACTGAAATGCTAAAGTGTTGTTCTTGATTGTAAAATTATTGATAAATGAATGAGTCTCACAGAGAACATATATAGGGGGAAGAAATATAAAAGTATGACATGAAAAGAACTATCTAAGTTTTAGACTCTATGTTGTGAACCTCATAACGAGGTAATTATGAGATATAATTGATGGTCTTAGGGTGGATAAATATATGAGAAAAAGAGATTGATAAGGAATGAGGATTATGATATGAGTAGTGATAATAGAATGCTATTATCAAATTTTATGAGATATGGATGAGTGAATATTAGAAGACCATTTATACAAATTGAATACTTCTAGTAAATTTAATTCACTGAGCTTGTGAAACTCACCCCTCATTGTTAAATAATTTTAGGTAGTAGGCAGGACAGATAGTTTGGTGAGCTGAGATTCAGACAGGGTCATTATCTGTAAGCCACGTGGTCCACATCCTTAGACTAATGGAAAGAAAAAAAAAGTATTTGTAAATATTCATGCATATTATGTTGTATAAAATGTTTAAGTCGAGATCTGAATGATGTATCTCCCCTATTGAGGGTTGAGGAATGATGTAAATAATTGCAGTTGCTATATTTTTATTATTGCATATATGTGTCGTGCTGGGATTTTCAAAATGTGACAACACCATCTCGGAGGTGGGTAACCCGGGATAGGTCGTTACAAGGGGGCCTGGTTGTAGTTACGGAACTCATCTTTCTTCCAAAAAAATGTTGTTTAGGAGCTGAGAAAGAGGAGTAATTGTTGATGTTATGAGAGTGCTCTTTGTGAGATGGATCATCATAATGGATAAATTTGGGGTTTTGTCCTTGATGTAAAATTTGGGAATTGCTTGCAAGTCTTTTTTTCATAGGGATGTAGAGTTTCAACTTTATGTATTTTAGGAGGCATTTTTATAGATAGGTATCTCAAATTATTTCATTTGAACTTTGCTGTAATTTAAGTCATTCTTATTTTCGGCATAAGTGGAAAGGTTAGTGGGGGATGTAGATTGGGTTTTGAGGAATTTTCTATTTTGAAAATTTTCCAAGAGGAGATAAGGTCAAATTGGGTTAGAATGGATTTATACTTTTGATTCTTGTTTATCCAGTATTAAACACTGAGCAGTGCATATTATGTGGGCAGCTCTACGATCTCGGTGGTGTTGACTCTCTTTATCTCTGTGTTTTATTTTTTTTCTCTTGTTTGGTTTCCAGGAAAGTTATGGGGAGAAAAGAAAATGAAATTCTCATAGAGTACAAAAGTTGGGATTTGTGTATTTTTCTATTTTAATTTTAGGACTAATTGAGTTGATTTTTTTGTGGTCAAGTTTTCCTTTGTCCTACTCAGCAACCAGATGTTGAAGTTTGTTTCTAATTTTGTTATACTTTTTCCTTTTCATAGAGATAAATTTTTTTTTTTTTTGTTCATGAGAAAGTTGAGGAAGCAATTATCCTCGGTTTGGATTTTTAAAAAGAATGGAACACGAAAAAAATTCCTAAAAGGAAAACCACGTGTATGTTTTCTTTTAATTTAAGAAAGGTTCACCAGCTTTAATTTAAGGGTAATCCAGATAATTCCCTTGCTCTGTTATGATTTAATAGATTCTGTAAGGTTAAACTTTAAACTTCTTACAGGTATATAACAGTCATTTTCAATACCACAAGTATGTTTCAGTAATTACCTCATAACCTCAGGTATGATACTGTAATTTACCCAAATTATTAAGGCTCCATTTGTTTTGCAAGAAAATCATATGCCTAAAACACTTGCAGTGTAAAATGTTATTTTCAATTTGCTTGGTAGAATGTAAATCAATTTCGTCATAAAATCATATTTTACACCACTAAATGATAGGATATAGAAAACAACTTCATTCTTTTTTGGTCGTAAGTTGATTTACATTAGGAAACGAAAATCAAAACACATTTCTCTACACATTATTTCTCTCTTGCTATCTATAAATAAACTTACTTTACCAGTTCTACTTTATCAGTTTCTCTCTGCAGTGCAATAGGTACATTATTCATTGTATGTAATATGTTAATTTTTAAATATTTATACATATATTTATTTTTAGATACATAATATAACCTATTATTAATTCAATATTAAATTTATTTAATAGATAGAGGAAAATAATAATTTATTTGATATTTGATATTTAATTTTTTAAGGTTATAAATTCTTTTTTATTATTATTTGTGCATTTATTATATTCACATGCACATGATTCTTTATACGATATTATTGTTCATAAGTATCTTGTTTAAATGTAGTATTATTTCTACAAATTAATTTATTTTCAATCAACTATTTTCCTTTAATTCACACAAGAAAATATAAAATATGGTCATTTTCAATTGTATAGCCAAACAATAAAAAAATTATAAGAAAATATTGATTTTTTATGTAAAAGATTTTACAGTGTAAAATCACTTACGACAAAAATCATTTTATTAGGAAACAAACGAAACCTAAATGTAATTAGTTACCACCAAAGCTCGCTTTCTTTGTCAAGAATGTTTGTGGCAGAGTAAAACAAACTTTACTCGATAATATGATATGAATCAATATTTGTGTCGACTTACGTGTGAAAATGCATATACAACAAATAATTAAACTGATAGAAATACATTCACAATTCTTTGATGCAGTTGTTTTCCATTACAAAGAATTTAAATTGTTTCCCATTATAAAGAATTTAAATCTTACAAATAATTACCATATTTATCAAGTCACTATTTATATTTTTTCGTTTATCTTTATTTCCCTCGTGAAATTCATTATATGTCCCTTTTTTCTCTATTCCGGTTAGGAATTGTCTTGGTTTTAACTTATTGCTTACTTGCTTTTAGGCATGTCAAGGGATTAGATTTTGATCCGTATCTAATCTATGTAGTCGAATATGAATAGAAGTTTTGATCTGTTAATCTGATTTTGATTTGAATTTGTTAATCCATTGGTCAAACAAATCAAATTTTGATTTGCCTAGGTTCGTTCCGATTTAATATTATACAACATGTATTATGTATATAATTTTGGTTTTATAATGTAAAAACATGTATATGTTATAAGTTAGTATTTTTCAAATATATTATATGACTTATTTGAAATACATGTATTTATATAAAAAAAAAATTAGATATTTAAAATAAGTGTAATTTTGTAATTTATATTGATGTATTTTTTAAGTATCTTATTATATAATAAGATTTAAAATATCCGTTCGATAATCCAATAATCCAACTTTCGACGGATCTATATAACGATTGAGTTATAAAAAAAATTCTAATCCCATAAATTAAAGTTCATTTCACATTAGATTATGAAATTTTATTAATTGTATCTTGTGCTTTTATGATTTAGAGGAATTTTTTGTTATAAAAATCAGAAATGGAGGGAAATAAAAGACCAGTAAGAAAAAGCAAAGTAAAAAATAAAAGGAAAAAAACAATTTTACTTTCAGGCTTCACTATTTGTGTCTATTTGACCTTCTGTTTTCAACGAGTGTCAATTTGTCTTTAAATGTTCTGTTTCAATTAAATTGAGCATTTCATCTAAATCCATACATTATATGTCTTCTATTCTCATTATCCCACACCAATTGTAATAGACAGATTTGAATAGAATGTCCAATTAGACCAAAATAGAACATTAAAAAGCAAACTATCGCTCGTTGTAAACTGAGAGTCAAATAGACACAACAGTTAAGCCGCTAAAATAAATTTAGTTTTTTTCCCAAAATAAAAAAGTAACTTTAAATATGTTCTGATGGCTCATTATCTAAAGCCCACCCCACGTTTAACCACTTTTGGGCAAGGATTAAAGAGTATTTTTATTAAACATTAATCTCAATGTTCTAATAATAATAGACGCATTATTGATACATTTAAAATTTAAATAGGAAGAATGGCGCGCAATTTATATAATGGCAATTATGTAAATATATTTGTCATATAAGGGTAATTTAAAAACATAAATAATGTCAAAACTGATTTTGAGAATAGGGGGGGGGGGGGGCAAAGCTTGCAGAGAATTGGTACTCAAACACAATGATAGGGTTTTGTGTGTAAATTTGTTCCATTTAGCTTTGGAGGCATATATGCTTCACTCTTTAAATTGATAGCATCTGTTTTTTTCTTCTTCTTCTTCTTCTTTATAGGAGAAACTGATGGCATTCCTGGTTAAGGTACAACCCTCCTTAGCTTCACTACCCGCCCCAATCAATGAATCCATATTACAGGACAATATAGATGGCTGGACCTGCTTGACTGCAAGCCTGTCAAAGTGACTAATTGTTTGTAAGATTGTGGATCTAATTCCAAATGGGTATCCATTTTTCTCCTCCTTTTTACAAGACAAGTCCAAAAGCCTTCCACTTCAATAATTCTCATTGAATAGTTGAACATGGGAGAAGTTGGATGTCGGAGAGCAAAAAATGAAAAAACTCCCACTGCCACGTGTTGATCATTAATCATGCCCCCTATCTTTGTTTAAGTACTCCATCAAGATTGTTTAGTGTCCAAACTCAGTCTTGAGCTTTTCGTACTTGCGCTCACTCTATCGTAGTGTCTTGCCATATAACACAAGACAAACATTAGGTATGATACCAAAATTATATGAAGCATTAAAACTTCAGCGAAAGTAATTTAGCTAGGCTTTTTGGCCTACACGCTAAATTGTGTTTAAATTAACTTAGACTTAAATCTTTGAATATATTTTAAAAATGATTATTAAAGTAGAAGTTTCTTAAACATTTAAAAAAATATCGAAGTGAACCTATACACTAACCAGAGACAAGCTCCACTCGAGCCTCCACTGTGCTAGAGGACACGTGAGCCGATTTTTGACAACTCTCGCAGATAAAACTTTCTTGATCTTCTCATCAGAGCATTTCAGGCTAGGTGGTGAAGTCAATTTCCAACATTAATGGCCGAAAACATGCACATGTAAATTCAAGCTCTCTCAATTTGTACGGACGGTTGGGAGGATGGTCTGTCCGACGAAGAGCAGTGAACTCAATGTTAAAGTGTAAATCTCTTCGAACTAATTTCAATGGTAATAAAGATGTACTTTTGAAACCATCAGTTTACTTTGATATTGCAAAAAATTCTTCAAAGGTGAAAAATTAATCAATCAATAAATTTAATAATGTCCTTTGGTTTGTTTTAGAAAATTTTAAATAGTTAAAAGCGTTTTGGTTTTAAATAATTTAAATGCTAATTTATGTCTAAAATGTGGCAAATTAACATTTATTTTATTTGAATAATATTTATTTGTGGGAATGTGCATATGTGTAACCTCGACTTGTAATATTTAGGATATTTTCTTTTTTTCATATGTTAGTATTTATGGGATTACCTCTTGAATTTACAAAGATAAAAAAAATAAAATTATTAATATATTATTAAATGAATAGCATATCATACATAACGTTGATATGGTAGTTATCCAATAGTGCCTTGTCCTAAAATATTAAAGAGAATATCAGTCTTAATCCTTAAATCTCAAACATTCAAGAACACTGGAACACTTGGGACTAAATCATTAAGAACTCATTGGTCTAGCTGAAGCTAAAATAAGTAGTTTTTTGGGTTTTTTTTTTTTATTTCCTTTTGCTTTTCTATTAGGAACATGCAACGATCGAAACAATCAGTTAAAAGTTTTAAAAAAAAAATTTAATAATTTTTTTTAAACCGTTTTGACTAAATTAACTTAAGTATTTCGACACTAACCGATCGAATTAATTTAAATCGGTACAGTCTGTTAATCTGTTAACTGATACTATTTATATAATTAGATTTTTTTAATTTATTATATATCTAATTTATACTAAGATTTTTTTAGTTTCATTATAGTTATATATATTATATTTATATTTAATATATTATTAATATTAAATAATTTCTTAATTGGTTAAATGGTCAAAACAGTTAGAAAAAATTAACCACTAACCGACTAATTAACATATATATCATATTTGGACTGATTTTATACTTATTTAACTGATTAATTAAACTATTTTAACCGAATCGATTCGAAACGGTCGGTTAATCGATTTTAACCGTTTAGTAAACAGCCATATTTTCCATCGTATTAACCATACATGATGAGATTAATAAAAACATAATGAAAAATATTATTTTTCTATTTTTTCATTCTCTCTTTTTTTTTGTCATATTTTTTATTAACTAGAGTAAAAAAAATGTTTTTATAATAGCTATCAATAAAAATATCGTGAAATTTAAATTTATTTAGTATTTTGTAACGCTTATGTTTAAAATGTTCTCAAACTTCTTTTTCCCCTCGAAGAATGACAAAGACTCAAAACCAAACTTTTGTTGTCGGTCATAATCAACCATTTTCTAGTTGTTTGATTGTTTTTACTTACGCTTAAAAACAATTGCAATAACAAGCATTTGGTCTAATTTTTACCACTCGATGGTAAGGGTGGGCATTTTTTAGAAGTGGAATCATAATTATAACTAAAATTTTGGTTTCATTAAAATAATTTATTTCGGTTACCGAAATTTTTTAATTAATTACGGCTTAATAAAAACAATCTACATTTTGTCCCATTAAAAAAGTTAGGGTTTATTGCACCGTATATACTTAAAGTATTAATCTGTTGCACTTAACTCTTTAAACTATTAATTTAGTACTCTAACTCCTTTAATTATGACTCAATTGTAATCGACTCCTTATATCCATTTTCTGACCAATATACTCAACGGAAGCAAAACAAAAATTTTATCAAAAGGGCATTACATGCCAATCACATGACAAATACTTATTTTCAAAATTTAACATGTCAAATCTAAAGCGAGCAATCACAAGAATCTTGGAAATGGTGAAGAGGCACATGCCTCGATCTATAGAAAGGGATTATCTTTTCGTCGAAACTTTTAGAGCTTTTTCCATCTGATAGTTATTGTTGCGTCGTGACCTAGGAAAATTGAAGAAGTTTACCGGATCAAGAAATCAAAGACTAGCTGGTGATAATGCGTCAACAAATTGAAACCCATGTTGTGAATCAAAGCTATCACTAATCTCGAAATTGTGTTTTTATTTGTGTAATTAACAAATTAAATTTGTGTTGTTTGACTTTAATTTGTTTTAATTTCTTGTTTGTTGCACATATAGTGTTGTCCTTGGGTTCGATTGATTTGTAGTTTCGAACATATATTACATCAACAAATTGCACTTAAATTTGATTAGTAACTTTGACCATTGTCACATGCTTCATCTTTTTAGTTTTGTCTGTACTTGGGGCTAAGGATTGAAAACAATCTTGCAATACAATAAAAGCATTATATGTACTTAATTGCGACAACAATGGGAGCGTTGGTTGTGCTGATCAGTGTAAACAATGTCTTAAGAAATGTGGTGCATCAAGTCCAACATCATTAGATGAGGTTGCAAGACAGGAAATGGAGCAACTGAACCTATAAAGCAAGGACTACAAAGATGAAGCTGGCCTAAAAACCAATTGTTGATGCCAAAAATATGTTGCTAAACTGGAGGTCAATGCTTCAATTCCTGCACAAGGAAATATGGGTGAACTAGGGGGTTACTAGAGGGAAAAAAATGGGTGATTCCTCTGGAGACACTCTGATGCTCTTGTCAATACAAGGTCTTGAGGAAATGGGGAGAAATATGATCAACGCTTTAGTAATGAGTTTGTAAAAACTGAAAATGCTTTGGGTTTGCATACCTTGGACTTTTTATAGCGTTCTGGAGGTGAGGTCGCCCACATGATAGGGATGGTGCAATCCCGAAGATCCTGTCCTCCACCAGAAGGTCTGGCCATATGTCTAGGGACAGTTGTAATCCTTGTAATCAGGCTTATATGTCTGCGCGGGGAGTCCGAGAGTGGTGACGACTACCCACGGCTTTGCCCATGTGTCACTATGTTGTGGGATGAGAATGATCCACGTGTCGTCGTGCTATTGGGTAAGAACTGTCCACGTGTCACTATGCTATTGGTTGAGGTTTGTCCACGTGTTGCTGTGCTGTTGGATAGAGGGGTTGTCCATGTGTCATCATGCCATTGGCGGGTGTGTTAATTGGCTGCATCAAAGGCCCCCCACTTCTTTAAGTACATTTATGTGCTCTAAGGAAGTATGATAGGGCTCGGCCTTGGAGATGTTGGTATGAGCATATGAGAGTAGTCAATATGCTCGGCCTTGGAGACATTGGTCCGGCATATGAGTAGTAGTCCATATGCTCAGCCTTGTAGACGTTGGTCCGAGCATATGAGTAGCAATCAATATGCTCAGCCTTGGAGACCTTCAATCTAGGCCGTCCGTTTTTTATGTCCTTAATGGATTTTTTATGCTTCTTTTCCTGGAGTTTTTGGTGAATTCTTAGGCTTCTTCTTTTGGAGTTTTTGGTCAATTATTGGGCTTATTCTTTTGGAGTTTTTGGTGGACTTTTGGGCTTCATGCCTTTTGAGCCCATAATGAATTCTTTAGTGTTAGGCCCTAGGCAATTCTTTTTGCCTTCTAGGCCCAAAAGAATAATATACGGGTTGTCTTCATAACCCTTTTACACGTGGCGTACTGGGCCAATTAATACATGTAGTAGTCCAAAGTAGAAACAGCGGCGTCATTAATGATTGGTTCCCTTAGGAAATGGAACGATACCTCGAGCAGGCAAAATGTCGCGTCATTGCGACTAGAGGCCCTTGGGGAACGTAAAAGTAGCTTCGATTACTTCGACTGTCACGTCCTCCCAACAGTAAGGTTTAACTTTCCTTGTTTGTCATGCCTATTTTCCTATATAAAGGAATTTGCTCCTAATTTCTCTTCACTTCACTTCACTTCACTTACAATCAGAGAAAAAATTTGAGAGCCCACAGACTCATCCCAAAAGTTTGAGAGTGCTCAGAGTTGATTTTGGTGTGAAGGTTCTCAGAGTTATCTTTAGGTTCGAGGGTGCTTGAGGTTCGAAGGTGCTCGAAGTTAGAGGGAGATCGAGGCTTTGGCTGAGAAGGGACTGCTCGGGCTATCACTCTTTGGTGAGTTTCTTCTGTCTACTTTTTCATGTCTTCAGTAAATAGATTTCGTGATAGGCCCAGTAGTGGTAGCGGTAGTGACGATAGTGTGTCCGAGGAGATAGGGTCGAGCTCATCCTTTACTGGGAGTGAGTCATCGGACGATGCCGAGGCCAGGGAGGGACCGCTGGCCATAGTGCCCTATGTGGCAGTGGAAGAGGAGGAGTATGAAGAGGACTCCACCTCTTAGGGTGAGGACAAGGTAGACACTGCCCTGACCCAGTTGAGGGGGGATATGGCTGTGGAGGAGAAGGTGCAGTGGACATTCGCGGTGAATGTTGTACCCACCCAAATGGAGTAGGAGGATCTCGAGGTGATCCGGAGGACATACCGTATTCCCGAGGAGTATGTCCTTAGGTCAGCTAGGGTTGGAAAGAGGGCTTGTGATGTCTTTTTGAGTCACGCACTCTATGAACTATGTGTGTACGAGTAACACATAAGGGCCAGGCTTTGATTTTCCCTCCATCTCTTCTTTTGCGCAGTGCTAAGGTTCTTTGGCATAGTACTGTGCCAATTGGTACTGAACTCGGTGCAGCTGATTATGGTCTTTATCTTTGTCTGCACGGGGGGGACTGATGACCATCGATGTCTTCAAAGCTCACTTCCAGATAAGCAAGCACGACCAAACAGGGTGGGTCATGATCAATTCGAGGGCGAAGAGAAGGTTGTTGAGGAAGACATCCTCTTCGATTAAAAGGTGGAAGAAGTCTTTCTTCTTCGTCCAAAGTGAGAGGAGTTTTAGGGTTTCGCTCTCTTTGAGTATCGATCAGGCGAGAAAATGCAAAAAGCTCAGCCTCCTGTTCTGCGAGCATGAGACGTTGAACACCATGGTGGTCGTGCCCCTGGACGTGGAGATCCTATATGGCAATGAGGAGTTGGTGAGGCGTGGCCTCTGCCCTCAATGCCCTAAGGAGTATATAGAGAATGGTAACCCCTACGCCCACTACTTTATACTTGTGCCATTTTCCTTTTGTTTATCACTTTTTTTATGCTTTGCTTCATATCCACCATTCATTTTATACTTATGCATTGTTTCTTCTATGTTTGGGCAGAGATGGAGGCGATGGCCAAGGCCAGGGAGCAGGCCAGGAAGATTGCCTTGGAGAGGAAGAAGATGGCCCATGCGAGAAAGCAGCCCGTTCTTGCCCCAGGCGCGAGGAAGAGGCTATGGGCTCTTTTCCTGACTCTTATTAACCTAGAGAGCCCTCTCGAGCTCTCTGATGTACAAATTTTAAATGCTCGCAAGTGCACGAATCACAAATAGTATTGTGATGAGTTTACTCTCGGGGCCGAACTCTCAAGGAATTGCAGTGGTTTAAATCCTAAATTACTTTCTTAAAATTACGAAATTAAATCCTAAACACTCTAAATAAAAGATTGGTTAAGAGAAAATTGAAATAAAACACTTAAGTAAATTAAACAAAATGAATTATGAAGAGATGAGTATAATCAATGAGAACAATTGGGAGTTTAGCTTGCTATCCAATCATGAATTGGAACAATTGGTGAATATAAAGAATTAATCAACATCCAAGATTATTGGTACTTCCACTATGACTAGAGAATACCATTGATCGTATTTATTCTTAATTTATAACTAATTAATTAAATCCCATGGATCATGTTCATCAATTAATTAGTTAAATTAAGTATAAGGAAAACGCAACCACCTAAATCACAATTTAATTTGAATCCTGATTTAAATTCCTATTCAAAAAAGTTTAATTAGGTCTAGATGATTTATTCTCAACCTAATCTCGAATATTAACCTTGACTATCAATAATAGATGGCCAATCTGCAAGAAATAATCAAAGGTATGAAGGATATTGAATAAGAAATAATTTGGAAAATTTCAAAAAATTTTATAAAACTAAATCCACCAAAATATCCAAAACAATCAAAACAGCTACGCCAAACGGCCAACAATGCGTTCAGCCGCTCTTGTTTAAATCTCAATCACAGAATTCAAATACTAGGGTTACAAGCATATTGAAGGACAAAAGGAGCAAAAATGGAACTTCTTCCCGAATTACATGATGAATCCTCAAAATCTTGAAGCAATTGATCGTCGTCTTCAATCTCTTGATAAGCCGTCTTGATGAAAGAAACCGACTCCTCCTTCAATCTCCCAAAACTCCTCTTGATTATATCGCTCCAAGAGCTGTCGTCGTCTCCCCAAGAACTGTTGTTGTCTCTCCCGTTCTCTGAGTCTAAAATTCTTATATATAGCTGTATGGAGACGGTTTTGTAGACAGAAAAGTCGCCCTAGGGTTTCTATTCAGGCCGTATGCTTCTGTTGCTATCTAGGCCCGCTTTTGCTGCTTTTCAGGCCATGTGTTTGCTACTGTCCAGGCCAAGTCTCTGTTGTCCAGAACTGGTCCAGTTGTACTGCTATCCAGCTCATGCAAATCCCAAAAAAAAAAAATCAGAATTTAATAGTTCATTCACTTCTGCCACACTGAAATCACACACAGCCTGGCATTTGTCTACTAAAACTGCTATAACTTTCTCTAGAAAAATCATATTTATAAGCTATAAAATTCTCTAGAAAATAGACATCTGGATCTTTCTAAGCATATATGGCTTATCTCCTGGTTCTTTCTGAGTCAATACAGTTTAATCCGCAAAAATCACTTTTGCCACACTGAAATCACGCACAGCCTGACCTTCGTCTACTAAAACTGCCATAACTTTCTCTAGAAAAATCTTATTTATGAGCTATAAAATTTTCTAAAAAATAAGCATCCGAATATTTCCAAGAATATATGGCTTATCTCTTGATTCTTCCTGAATCAATACAGTTTAATCCGCAAAAATGACTGATCTATACAGGTAATCCTGGCAATTTAGTGAAACTCATTTTCAAGTGCTTGTGAACCTGTAAAACAACAAAAAAAACAACTCAAAGTAACAAATTCCTAAGCTAAACATATAAATAAATACTTGAAAAACATTAAAAAAAAATACTAGGACAAATATTCGTTCATCACTCGCCCTTGAGTCGGGGGTAACTCCAGCTATGTCGCAGTCTTTATCTTCATCTTCGGGTGCTCATTCGGGTGCGATAATCTTCACGCCCAACTAGGGCTTAAAAATTGATGATTTAGTCTTCTCCCATCCCTGGGTGGCTTGGGAACACTTAGTCTTAGGGGTCTCGCCTTAGGACATGCTTGAGCTCTTGCGGAGGCCACTCGAAGGACTCTGCTCCACCGCTGAGGCCTTGGTTTGCCAAGTAAAAAGCTCTCATTTTCCTTTCTCTAGATTTTCTCTTTATCTTGGTAGCTAACAATCATTACCTTGTTTCAATCAGGCGTGCTGCTGGCAATGTTGTCTCGCCGATGCATGGACACTGCCAAAAAGTCAGGTCGGGCTCAGTAGAAGTTAGACGAGAGTGCCGAGCTTGTCCACCAGCTACAAGCATCCTTGGAGGTGGCCAACCAGGCCAGGGTTGAGGCCGCTTAGGAGAGGGATGTTGCTATTACCTCGGAGTAACGGTTCAAGGAGGAAGATGAGGTTTATACTCAGAGGGTTGTGAAGAATGCCCTGGTTGCCTTCAAGGACTCGGTTTCTTATCGGGTGGCAATCAAGGAATAGAGAGGTCTGCAATACCTTGAGGGCTTCCTAGAAGCCAAGAAGAAGGCTGAGGCCATTTACCCCGAGGCTAAGTTCTTGGCTCTGGACTTGGTTGGCCCTTTGGAGGAGGAGTCAACCACGGTCGATAAGGGCGGCGAGGAGATGACTACCCAGCCAGACGGTGAAGTCGAGGAGGAGGCAGCTACTCTGCCAGATGGTGAGGCCATGGCCATGTCTGAAGTAACGGTCGCCCCCTCAGGACTTATCATTTTTCAGTTTTTCTTCTTTTGTAATCCAAGGCCGATAGTGCCTCTATGTAAACCTATTATGTGACTTAATGAAACTATGAGTTTGCTTATTAATTTGTTTTCTCTTGCTATAATCGTACTTTTGAACTTACAACCTCAATTAACATAGGCACTCTGTGAGCCATACTCAAGGCACATGCTACTAGTAGAACTTTCGAAGGTTTTCAGCGTTCTAAGTGCGGGGAACGGGTTTTCCATTTAGTTCCTCGAGCTCGAAGATGCCAGATCGACATACCCTTTTACTGCCATACGGGTCTTCCTAGTTTGGGATGAGCTTCCCCGTTTCTTATGGATATGACACTTTGCTCTTTCATAGGATGAGGTCGTGTAACTTGAATATTCTACTTCAGACCAGAGAGTTGTAATACTTGGTGGCCCTTTGCTGATAGGCGGCTAACCAGATTTGGGCCTTATCTCGCACTTCGTCAATAAGATCGGCGTTCATCTGTAGGGCTTCTTCGTTGTTTATGTTTTTCAAATTTTGTACTCGTAGTGAGGGTACCTCGATTTCCAAGGGGATGATCGCTTTGGAGCCATACACCAAGAAGAAAGGGGTTTCTACTTTGGGTGTTCAAGCAGTGGTTCGGTATACCTAGAGCACATTTGATAAGTGATTGGCCTACTATTTGTCCATCTCTTCTAGTCTCCTCTTGATGCCTTGTAGAAGCATCATATTGGTTACTTCGACCTATCTGTTAGTCTATAGGTACTCGATGAAGAAAAATCGATGTCAATGTACAATTTTTCGTAGAATGCTTTGAATCAGGCACTGTCAAATCGCTTGCCATTGTTGGTCACCAATATACGAGGAACGCCGAAATGACACACTATGGACATCCAACCGAAGCTTTGAGTCTAGTGGTCAGTTATGCTAGCTTACGGTTCCACCTTTACCCGTTTAGTGAGTAATCTAGCGCCACGATGAGGTGCTTCCCTTGGCCGAGCGCTCTAGTGCAGGGGCTGAGGAGATCCATCCCCCACATGGTGAAGGGGAGTGGGTTTGTGATCGAGGTAAAAGGGTTAGTCGTTCGGTGGGGTACCGGAGAGTACTGCTGATAGCTTTTGAACTTCTTGACTAATTCCATGGCTTCTTTTTGCATTTTGGGCCAGTGGTAGCCTTGTCGAAGTATTTTGAATGCCAGGGCTCGACCTCCTAGGTGGTTTTCGCAGACTCTTTCGTGAACCTCTCGAAGGGCATAGTTGGCTTTGATGGGCCCCAGACACTTTAGGTAAGGCATTGTGAGGCCTTTCTTGTATAACTGGTCGTCTATAACCATATACCGAGATGCTCGAGAGATGGTTTTCCTGGCTTCACCTTTTTTTCTCGGGGAGCTGACCGTCCCGCAAATACCGTAAGATCGGATCGACCCAGGTTTCTCCTTCGACTACTGGTAACATAGGGATATCCTAAATGCTTGGGGCGGTGAATGTTTCAAGGTAGATTGCCTGCATGGTCTCAAGCTAGCGGGAGAAGGCGAGTCGAGCTAGGGAATCAACTTTTGAGCAATGTTTTCAGAGGCGAGGGCGTTGGGCAAGGCGTTTTGTCTCAATGAGGCGAGGTGTAAGCCCCGAGACGTTGGGGAGTAAGTCTTTTGAAACATTAGGGCGTTTTGAATAAAATAATATTAATTAAATTATAAAAATATTAAAAATTTAAAATAATATAAATAAATTAATTATCGATAATTTTTCCTAACTTAGGACCTATAAATTAATATTTATCCATATTTACAACTGTTTTTTTCATCTATTGTTGTCAGTCCGCAGTCAACGAGCGAGAAAGCCGCTTTTTAAGCGAAGTTGATAAAACACCTAGGTAAGAGTTGAACCGTGGTTTAAAAGAGAAAGACATTAAAAAAAACATAATTATAAAAAAAAATTTGCTTTTAACCACGGTTTAAAAAAAGCTTTACCATAATTGAGTGAAAAAGAATAGATTAAATCATGCAAGCTAAGCCTAAGCTAAAGTCCTCACTGACACAAGTCATGATTCAATCTATAGTATAACATCCCTTGTGTTAAACCATTAAATCTATCGTTATATACGTGGAGATTTTATACCCATTTGTCCCTTTCTCTCTCTCTCTCTCTCTCTCTCTCTCTCTCTCTCTCTCCTTGTACTATCTCTTTATCTTTTGAGTCTTTAACCCATCCTTTCACTGTGTTACTGCACAAAGGCAAAAAAAGGCTGTGACACCTCTTGCTGCAAAAGGACGCCACTTTATATCCTGTTTTTCCATTTTGCTTTCTCAGTATCCAAACACCAGAAAAATCACTAGAAAACCCAGAAAAAATGGTCATTTTCTCCGAGGAATAGACATGAATAGAGTGCCATCAGTTGTTGACTGTGAGGAAGAGATCGGTGTATTCATCGCCAAATAACACTGTTTCTAGTATAAGTGGCAAGCGAAGCAAAAGGGAGCCTGTTAGAGACGAGATTGAGGTCGAGAGAACTTCTTGCTCTCGTGGCGACTACAGCGACGACGGAAACGGTGACACATCGAGGAAGAAACCCAGGCTATCGAAAGAACAACGCCTAAACACCCGAGGCGTCAAAGGTGTACCCCTTCGCCCAGACCCAAAAAATGCACACCTAGCGACAGATTCGCCCCAAGTTTCATGCCTTGGGGAGTTTTAGTATTGTTTCGCCTCTGGGCACGCCCCGTCTTTTTAAACACTACTTTTAATTTTTTCGTCCAGAGGACTTGGGTTGTTCGAAACACTTTGAACTTAGCGGTGAGTTTTCTGGATTTCTCTAGGTAGCGAGCGATCTTCTCTCCTCGAGCTTTGAATTTTTCATTAATCTGGTTCACTACCAGTTGTGAGTCGTCGTATGTATCTAGGGTTTCGATGCCCATCGCCTTAGCCAACTTCGTTCCAGAAAGTAATGCCTCGTACTTTGCTTCATTGTTGGAGGCACTGAATCCGAACCTTAAAGCGTACTCAATGGTAAAACTCTCTAGGATACATAAGATGAGCCAAGCACCGCTTCCGATGCTGTTGGAGGATTCGTCCACATGGAGGGTCCATTGCAGAACTTTCTTGGTCATCTCGAGGTCTGGGATTGAGTTTGCTTTGCCTTAAAGTGTTGTCTCTACGACAAAGTCTATGAGAGTCTGAGCCTTGATGGCTTTGCAAGGATGATACCGAATGTCAAACTCACAGAGCTCCACGGACCACTTTACCATCATTCCAAAGACATTCGGTTTATGGAGCACTTGTCCCAGTGGTTGGTCCGTTAAGAGAATGATGGTGTGTTCTTGAAAATATTATCAGAGTTTCTGTGTTGTGATCATGAGGGCATACGCCATTTTTTATATCGGGAGATACCGTGTTTTTGCATTGTGGAGGATCTTACTTACATAGTACACGGGTCTTTGGATGTCTGCTTCCTCTCGAATTAGGACAGAGGCCACTACTTCTTGTCTGACAAATAGGTACAAGAAGAGTTCTTCACTGGTGACAGATTTGGTCAGAAGTGGGAGTGAGCTCAAACAATCTTTCAACTCTTCGAACGACTTCTAACAGTCTCCAGTCCAGGCGAAGTCTTTCGCTTTTCTGATGGCTTTGAAGAAGGAGAGACACTTCTCCACTGATTTTGACATGAACCGACTGAGTGTAGCTACCAGCCCTATCAACCGTTGTACTTCTCTTCTGATGGCCTTAATTTTTTCCATGTTGGCCTCTATGCTTCTCTATGTTACCATAAAGTCGAGGAACTTCCCCCCAGTGACTCAAAAAGTGCACTTCGCGGGGTTCAATTTCATTTGATGAAGTCGAAGCACCTCAAATGCTTCCTCCAGATTGACTTTGTGGTCTTTGGCCTCGACATTCTTGACCAACGTATCGTCAACATAGACTTCCATTTTCCTTCTAATCTACCCGTGAAATATCTTTTTTACCAACCTCTGATACGTTGCCCCAGTGTTTTTAAGGCCGAAAAGGCATAACCTTGTAGTAGTATAATCCCTGGCTGGTGATGAAGGTCGTTTTCTCCTTATCAGATTCATGTATAAGGGTCTAATTGTAGTTGGAGTAGGCGTCCATGAAGGTCAAGAACTCGTGCCCCGAAGTTTCATAAACAAGTTGATCGATCCACGACAATGGAAAGCTATCATTCGGGTAGGCTTTGTTTAGGTCCGTGAAATCGATGCAGATTCACCGCTTTCTTGTCTTTCGGAGGCAAACGACCTCTTCTTATAGATGATCGGATTATGGCTTGGATCCACATTCAATCGGTGCACAATTATCTCTGGGCTGATTCCGAGCATGTCTCAGGCCGACCAGGCAAAGAGATCCTGATTCTTTCAGAAGATGGAGAGTAGGGATCTTTTAGGGCCTTTCGGGAGGTTGGAACTGATCTAGACCGTTTGGGAGGCAGCTTCACCGAGGGAGACTGCGATCAATTCTTCTATAGGTTGACTTCTAGGAGCTCTTACTTCATCCCTAAAGTCTTCTACCTCGAGAGGGAGAGTCTCTGTCATCTTTCCTCTTCTCACGGCGTTTAAGTAGCAGGACCTAGAGACTTTCTCGTTTCCTCTGACTTCACCTACCCCATCGTTGGTAGGAAAATTCACCTTTAAATGGTAGGTGGAGATGACTGCTTTGAGCTTGTTAAAGGTGGTTTTACCAAGGATCATATTGTAGGACGACAATTACTTGACCACTAAGAAAAGAGTATGTATAGTGGTCATTTACGGGAATATCCCTGAGATGACTGGAAGAACTATGCTACTTTTAGCAAACACTGGGCCCCCCGAGAAACCGTAGAGTGGAGTGGACACTGATTCCAGTTGAGCATCTTCCAACTGCATTTGTTGGAACACGTTATAAAACAGGATGTTGGCCGAGCTCCTGTTGTCAATCAAGATGTGTCTGATGTCATGGTTGGCCACAAGAAGGGAGACCACAACGGCATCGTCATGCATGGTCTGTACTCTCTCAAGATCGTCATCTATGAAGGAGATCGTTTGATCAGTCTTCCTGCATTTGTAGGGCCCACTAACTGATACCACAGACCTGGCATAGGCCTTTCCATTATGTCCTGAGGTTCCCTCGGCGATGAGGCCTCCGTAGATTGTCTTAATGATTTTGGTTGTGGTGGTCTCTGTGCCTCTCTGGCTGAGCCCTTCGCGGTTTGGCCCTAGACTTCTCCGAGGGACTTGGTGTGTCCATTTTCTACCTAGTGGATGCCTGGGACTTCTTTGGGGCCGTTCGGGCATTCTTTCTTGAAGTGGTCTGATGAATTCTTTCAACTATCCCTATTAATAAAGGCCTTAATTTGATGTTTCAAGGATAGGCACTCTTCGGTATCGTGCCCATGGTTTCTATGGAACCAACACCACTTGCTTTGATCTCCGCTGAAGCATAGCGACCTCAGAGGCTATTAGAGGATCATCCTATCTTAGAGTTGCATCAGGACATTGGTTCTAGATGCGTTAAAGGGAGTAAAGCTCTCGAAGCGGCCAGAGGTTTTGTGCATGTTTTCCCATAAAGGTCGCTTGGTTGGTTCATGGTGAGGACTCACAGGGTCTTGACTCTTCTTCTTTATGTTCCCTTCTGGTTCTCTCCGGAAGGCTTGATCATCTTCCTCCAGCATGTGCTTCTCAGCTCGGGCCAAAATCTCATTCATGTTGTTGGGCGGTCACCTAGTGAGCTTGGAGGTAAAGATTTCGGACCTTAGTCAGTTTTTGAATGCTGACGTTGGGATTGAGGTCAGGGATCTCCCAAGTGATGACGTTGAACCTCAAAATTGAACAGAGACTACAAGGTCTTTTTAGGTCCCTTGCTGCTGAGGAAGTGGGACGCGAAGGCATAGCTCAGCTCCTTGAAAGTTCCAATGCTCCCTGGTTTCAAACGAGAGTACCAAGTTCTAACTGCCTTCTCGAGTGTCAAGGGGAATTCTTGGCACATTACAGGATCGGAATGTCAATGCAGCGTCATGGTAATCTTATAGTGTTGGAGATGATCCGAGGGGTCTGCTGAACCATCATAGGGTTTGATTTGGGGCATTCGAAAGTTTGACAGGAGAAGAGCTTCGAGGACCTCTTGAGTGAAGGGTGGGTCCTGAACATTGAGCTTATCCAGGATACTCTGGTTTCGGCACTTGAGTGCTTCGTTGATTCTTTCCTCCATTTCCTCGATCTGTCTGTTAAGGCAGAGGTTGCTCCTAGAGGAGGGGCTCCCTTTGGATTTGATGGTGTGAGGTGGTGTTAACTCCGTCGTGGAACGGTTGTCGATGGGGACCCCACGGCTAGCAGAGCTCGTGTGTCCAGGATTTTGTCGAGAAGGCGTGGGGGAGGGCTGGCGAACCCCTCTGCAGACCTCAGCGGCGAGGTCAGTCACTAGACCTGAGAGTTCAATGAACTGCACTTGGAGCATAGGAATAGTGGGATGCGTTGCGGTAGCCCCTTGGAGATTTTCCTGTGTGTCAATCTCTGTGTGGCGGGGGCATTAGGTCCCAGGAAGGGGCTGTGAGTCGCTGCCAGATGACTTTCATTCGGACATAGTGGGGAGTCTTGACCCAGACCGTTGGCTATGGGCACTATTTTGTATGGGTGCGGTACTAACCCCGACGACTCCTTTGCCGGCATTCTTTGTGGTATTTTTGGGTGGCATGGCAACATATGAGTTTTTTAGATTTCTTCGCTTTTACTGTTAGTGACAGATGGTGGTTTCCCACAAATGGCACCAATCTGTTGATGCCCAAAATATATTGCTAAACTGGAGATTAATGCTTCAATGCTTGCACAAGGAAATATGGGTGAACTAGGGGGTCACCAGAGGGAAAAAAGGGGGTGATTCCTCCGGGGACACTACAACGCTCTTGTCAATACAAGGTCTTGAGAAAATGGGAAGAAATATGATAAGTGCTTTAGTAACTAGTTTGTAAAAACTGAAAATGCTCTGGGTTTGCATACCTTGGACTTTTTATAGCGTTCCGGAGGTGAGGTCGCCCACATGATAGGGATGGTGCAATCCTGGAGATCCCGTCCTCCGCCTGAAGGTCTGGGCACGTGTCTAGGGACGACTGTAATCCCTGTAATCAAGCTTACATGTCTACGCGGGGAGTCCGGGAGTGGTGACGACTACCCACAGTTTTGCCCATGTGTCACTATGTTGTGGGATGATAATGATCCACGTGTCGTCGTGCTATTGGGTAAGAACCACTCACGTGTCGCTATGCTATCGGTTGAAGATTGTCCACGTGTTGTTGCGCTATTAGATAGAAGGGTTGTCCATGTGTCATCATGCCATTGGTGGGTGCGCTTATTGACTGCATCACCCATGAAGCTGAAAAAGCTACAATCCAATCAAGTATTACTAAAATTTTGTTTTGGTCCACAATGAAAAAAGAGTTATAAAACTATTTTCTTTGGATAAAAAAAAATTGTTTATGGGTGAAATACAAATTTTGAGAATTAGTCTTTCTCATATGAGAGGTATGTGATTTTTTTTGGTAATTTCTTTTTCCGTTGAGTATATTGGTCGAAAAATGAGTATAAAAAGTCGATTGCTATTGAGTCATAATTAAAAGAGTTAAGAAGTCAAATTAATAATTTGTCATAGTTAAAGGAGTTAGAAAGTCAAATTAATAATTTAAAGAGTTATGTACAACGAATTAATACTTTAAATATCTACGGTACAATAAACTTTAAAAATTATACTCCCTAAACTATGCAATATAAAAGTTAAATGTTAGAACACCATAATCTTATAATAAACATGTAGGGGCCGGTATAACCCCCCACCATAACAAGTAGTGTTTCCAAAAAAAGCCGCTGTAATCACATTCACTCAACAGTACATATTAAAGTTGTCTAACTCTATTCAACGAACGTTCAAAAGCTCAAACATATAATAAGTCGATCTTAAGTTGTAAACTTCTAAATTAAAATTAAAAATAAACAAAGCATTTAACAACCAAAAAAAAAACATAAATCCAAGTTCTTCACATATTATATAAATAATATATAGTATTTCAAGTCGATTCGATTAAATATATTATTTTACAAAATTCTAACCGTATAAAATAAAATCAAAAGTTTTGGTCAATCATATTTTTAATTTATTTTTGAGATGATTAATCAAAAAAAATATATCAATTAATCGATCAATTAATGATGAATTTTTTTAATCGATTAAGAAATTAATATTAACATTAATATTAATAATATGTTAAATATAATATAATAAACTAAATTTTTTTAAGAATAAATTAATAAAATTTTAATTATATGAATTGTATTGATTAATCGATTAACCGATCATATTAATTTAATTAATTAATATTAAAATATTAGAATTAATTTAATTAATTAAAAAATAATTAAAATTTTTAATCCGTTTCAATATTAACACCCTTGCTAATTGCTGTACTAAGCTTAGCTAAAAGTCTAATTAACATATAGTTGTTGATTACTATATGAGCATATAGACCCAAGATTTCACGTAAAATAATGGGAGTAATGTATCAATAGGACTCAACCTACTCAGCCGCACCTATTTTCTCTATCATCATCATACCCTCTCGATGATAGGGACTTATATGAGATGTGAGACACGCACGTACTATAAATGTGGGCCCAACAGTGTGAGTTGTATTTTCTTGAGGTTGTCGGGGCCCAGACCCAATTAACCCCCTCTTCCCACGTTGGTCCACTTTCACTTCCTTGGCCTCTTACGCACAGTTGGTGGGGCCCGATCTTGCACTTACGGCACAACCACGTGTCCGTCCGATTTATCAGTATTCACCAGCTGATGAAGATCGTCCAACACGTCAACTCCCGTTTGCGGACGTGGACTCTGGGCAGTGGCCTTACACAAGAATTTTCCTATCCTCGAAGTTGGGATATAGCTGTATCTTATCTTTGTCCTATCAGACAAAAAATTTGGATGAAAAAGATAAATTGAGTATTAAAAAAAAAGAGTTAGAAAAACTGTGGAAATAAGTCAGTCATTACGCTTCAAATTTTTTTTTTTTTTAAGTTACCATGTTTTAAGTTAATTTTAATATTTAAATTAAATTATTTTAAATTGACTTGAATTAACAACTCAAATAAAATCACAAAATTCTCATTTTTTTTTTATGTAAAAAATAATAATATTTTTTTTTTGTTAAAAATTATAATATTGACCTTATCAAAAACAGAAAAGTGATTAGTATTGTGATAAATTTTATTCATTTCAACGGATAAAATTGTGAGAAACAATAATATCTCAATCAAAATATAAATTTAAAAATTTAATTAATTTTTATTTAAGAACTAAGTTGTAAAAAAAAATTACAAATTTTTTATTTTCATAAAATAAAATCAACATATATACTAACAATCAAAATCACAAAAAAGTGACTTGTTGCTTCGGATGGCACTCATCACTGGAGAGGCACAAGGGTAGAAGAAACTAAAGCGAAAACGAAAAACAAAGGGAAAGCAGCCTAACAAAAGCTGGTTAGACTTTTCTCATAGTTCCATGAAACGCCACGTGGCACATCTCCAATCAGCTGAAAACCCACGAAAACAATGATAGTTTAATGGCGCGCGTGAAGTAATTCTCGCGGTTACACATATATATTCGATTTTCCTTAAAAGCATCTCTCCTCCCATAAAAAGCTAAAACCAGAAATAATAAACAATTATTATTAAATCATTTTAACTTCAAAAGATTAAAAATCTGTTGGGAAGCCAGGATAAAGCTACCACCAGTGGCCAAGATAAAGCTACCACCAGTGACCGTTTGGAGGTTTGCTAGTTTCTCTTCTTGGACTCTGCGTAAAAGCTGAGTTATATGGAGCTCAGTGCCTTTACTTATAAACCCTTTTTTGTTCTTTTTTAATTTTTATTTCTTCAGGAAAAACAGTGAAAGACTTGTTATATTCATCGTAAGAGAGAAAAAGGTTAGAAAGGAATATACGGTTGTAGTAATATTCTACTTTAGCAATGTCACAGCTTTTCTTGCAGCGAAAAAAGCAACCTATTATTTTATATAATCATTCTTGTTTACCTTGATAGCGAAACACCACAAAACATTCCGTAAGATATATATTTTTTTAGAAGCTTGATAATATTATGAAACTCTATTAATAAACCGAGTTAATAGCTATATTCCGTGTAAGAAGAGTTAATGCTTTATTCATTTATGTTTTTCATAAAACAGAACTTTATTTATTAATTGGGTTTTGAATGATTTAATTGATAAAACTTGTTTACATAGTTTTTTTTTTTAATTTAATAATTAAAAAAAGGTTCATCATACCATTTTAGCACCATGAATGTATAATGTTTCAGTTGGGATTAAGTCAAAATCTGATTAAGTGATATTAAAGATTATATTAAAATAAAAAAATTTTGATTGGGTGGAGGTGAACTAGATCCAATGACAACTTGATTAGTACTGAGATTTTATTGACTCATAATTTATTAGTGTGGGTTTCGAAGCTGCTTGATGTGAAGAACAAACTACTTGGTGAACAAGTTATTAGAGGTTATACATATAGGTATCAAGAGAGGTAGTCTTTCACTCTATTCCTGAAATATGAATAGTTGGTCAGATGTAGAGTGTAGCAAACCAAACACTAATATAACTTGTAAAATAGGGTTTTACAAGGATTTAAGGGTTGAAAAAACATTGAGCGTATTGGAATTTAGGTTGTGAAATTGTGGAGAGTTTTCATACAGTTTTGTCTAGAAAAATTGTGTATTATAGTTCAACGAGTTTTAGCAACTTTTTTCCATCCAAAAGTTGTAAAAAGTAGAATAATAATTGACTTGTAGACTTAGGCAAAGAGTTGTGTCGAATCACGTTATAATTATTATTATTATTATTATTTTATTATTTTTACTATTATGATTATGTGATTGTTGATAAGTACCTGATTCTAATGATTTCTTAGAAAACCCGAAATTGTGTGACAAAATTATTATGGTTTTAAATAGCAATGAATTTTTGCCAAAAAAAAACCGTGGATTTTCACTTACCTACTCCATGACAGTTTTGTATTTACTATTTAGACAAGATGAAAAACATGAAACTAATATAAAATAATATGTTAACTAAGAAAAATAACCCACCGTTTTTTCTTATAATATATGGATTACAAGTTGAATTTAGGTGGTCAAAACATTGTACTATAAGAAAATATTAGAGACCGGGTCATAACCTATATAATATAATTGGGGTTTACTAGAAGAAAAAAAATTAAAAAGAGGGGTTTTGATTGTGAAAAGGTCAAAAAAGAAATTTCACGCTGACTAGGAAATGAGAAGTGCTGAAAACAGAAAAATATAAGCCAAGGAGACCTTATCTATGCAAAGGACACGTGTCGGTTAGAGGAAGTGGGTAAAATGACGTGGCGATGAAATTAAAAGCTACTCAGAGAGTGAGAAGAACTTGACGGAGGTAAAAGTAATGAAAGGTTAGCATCAAAAAACGGGGTTTTCGGCTCTTAAAAAGCAGAGCTCCTCAAAATCTCAACTCAACACAAAAACAAACAACAAATTATTTTATTATAAATATAAAAAGAAGTAGAAAAAAATCTTCAACGGGATACCGTTTCAGTTCCGTTTGTTGAGGCGTCACGTGGAATCCGTAAAAACCTGTTGGGTATTTTTCTTATTGAAAATTTTTTGTTTTCGTAAAATTTATTATTACACCTGTGTAAAAATTTCATCAATAATATTTATATATATTTAATTAATGTTATAAGTAAAATTTTAAAAAATTATTATTTAAGTTTTCATCTCAATGTAAAAACTCATTTTATATTCTGTACAAATAAAAATTTTTTATATATTTTTTATTCGGAATAAAGTTTTTTCTCGACAAATGATAATTTTCTCAATTTTTTTTTTTTACTAATTGAAATTGAAAAGGTAAAACAGAATTTGTGACGCCCACTCATGGGACTTGAAAGTGGAAACTGAACCCATCACCACAATAGCAACTTGCAAGTGATTGTTTGCCAATAGCAACATTTGCTTTGAAGTATTTACTAGTACCAGATTGGTAATATGTTTAACTTAGTTAAACCTTTTTTTTAGAGGTCATTATTATTAAGTCAATTTGTGTAACTTAGCTCCTAGTGCTCCTTTTTATAGGATTTGACCCCATGCAACTGGGGCAAGCATTTAGGTCTAGATATATGGTTCACTTTAAAAATACCTCTCATATTAATCATTAGCCTAAGTTGAAACTAAATTAAATAAGACATCAAGCAAACATTAAAAGCATTTGATTTCTGGCAAATAACATAAATAGTGACGATACTGTGTTTATGAATTGAATACCTTATTTATTATCCATAATATTTTTTTAGTTTAAAGAATAACATCAATAATTTAAAAAAATATATTTCAAGTGTATTTAATGAATGTTATATTATCGATAATGTTAACGTGATATTCATTATATGATACACTTATTTTTTTTTTAAGATACTAAATAGAATCTTCACTTATCTACAAAAAAATCTAAATAGTAAAACTATGTGAATATATGAAAATGATACATTATCAGTCGAGCAGTAAAGATGTGTATTTTTACAAGAATCTCACTTGTTTTCGATAATTTTATCCCTCATTTTTCCATAAGTTTGAGTAGCAACGCTCTTCGTATAAAAATTCACATACTCCATAAAATGTTTGTAATTCTGGTTTTTTTAATTTTGTAGAAATAGTAATAATCACTATTCAATAATTTTTCTAATGCACTTGATCTAATGTGAAATTTAATTTAAGAAAAAAATTAAAATTTGAAGTGAAGTGGAATTGACTATACGAGAAGTTTTGGCAGCAACCAGATTTTACTTCCCCGTAAACGAGTGGTGTAGAGAATTTCAACAGCGCAGCGCTAGACAAAAAATCCCAAAGCAAAAGTTTAACGTTAGACTCGTGTTGTTGAGAGTAGATTTGGATGCCTTGAGTTAGTTAACTTCATGTTGAGCTGGATCCACTCTTCCAGGACTGACCCAGATTTGAATAAAAAAATCCTAAATTAGTACTTTAATTATTAAAATAAAATAACCCAAAGAAGATAGAAATTGCGCTGGAAGCTGAGACAGGCCATGTTTTCAACTCCAATCTGACCAGAAGTATATATAAAATTTCTCCTCTAATAATCGAAAATCTTTTTTCATTTTCTCAAATTCTTTTGAGTATCTCAACTGGGTTCTTTGAATTTCGAACTGGGTATCAGTCTTTTTTATGCCAAGCTCAAGTTCAAGCATGTGATTTAGTATTTTTACGTGCGCATATATTTTCTATTTTTTTTCTTGTTTTGGGATCGAAGTCGTTTTGAGGGATGAATCAAAGTAACAGCAAAGGATCCATATCTCCTGCGTGCTCAACTGCTGCTTGGAAAACTAGCGATGTGGTCTCCGATCAATTCCCGGCTGGTCTGCGTGTGCTGGTGGTTGATGATGATCCAACCTGTCTCATGATCTTGGAGAAGATGCTTAGGACTTGCCTTTATGAGGGTATGATTCGGATTTTCTTCAATTGCAGTTCAATTTCTTTCCTGGGTTAGCTCCAATTCTGTCTTTTGTGTCTCCGCTTTCTTGTTTTCAAGATTTGATTTTGCTTTCTTTCTTGGGTGTATCAGTAGCTTTTCAGTGATCATTTCTTGTGTTCCTTTAGTGCATGATATGGATTTGTTGTGGAAAATTGTTTGTCAATAGTATCACTTCTAAATCTTATCATGGGTTTTGCCGAAGCTTATGAGTTAGTTTATACAACATATTCTGTTAAAGTTTCTTATGATTTGGAAGTAGAGTACTGTTTTAGAGATCTCAGTTTTTGTTTAAATTTATGACTAATTGGAAAGAGACGTGTTTCTTTTTTTGTGGGTTTGTGCCATTTAAAGGTGAGAGGGTTTATAGCTGAGTAATTTGAGGAATGATTGATTCAGTTTGCGTGGGGTTTTTCAGTTACAAAATGCAATCGAGCAGAGATCGCATTGTCCCTGCTTCGAGAGAACAAAAATGGGTTTGATATCGTTATCAGCGATGTTTACATGCCGGATATCGATGGATTTAAACTCCTTGAGCACATCGGCTTGGAGATGGACTTACCTGTTATCAGTAAGCAACCTATGATTTCAACCCCTTCATATAGATTTCACTACCATGAACCCAAATAGTTTGTACAACTAGTTTAGTATTTGATATCTGATTTGTGTAATTTTACAGTGATGTCAGCGGATGATTCACAAAATGTAGTGATGAAGGGAGTCACTCACGGTGCTTGTGATTACCTGATTAAACCGGTTCGTATTGAGGCACTGAGGAATATATGGCAACATGTGGTCCGGAAGAGGAAGAACGAGTGGAAGGATTTGGAGCAATCGGGAAGTGTAGAAGAAGGAGATCGGCAGCCAAAACAAACTGAAGATGCAGATTACTCTTCCTCAGCAAATGAAGGGAGTTGGAGAAACTCAAAGAAGAGGAAAGATGAAGAAGAAGAAACAGAAGATAGGGATGATACATCCACGTTAAAGAAGCCGCGCGTGGTTTGGTCTGTTGAACTCCATCAACAGTTTGTTGCAGCTGTTAATCAGCTTGGCATTGACAGTATGCATCTTCTACCTGCATCTTTAAATTTTTCCGATGCTTCTTGGCTGCATATCCATATGTTACCTCAACAAAGCTCATTATTACCAGCACTACAGAATAGAAAAAAAATAGAAAAATCCATAATCACTGCTTTTTTCATTGTTATTTCATTCTTTTTTAGAACAAGCAAATTGGTTCTGGATCTGACTGGAATTATTATTTTGAGATAAACGGTTCTGTCGAAATTTGATATTATAACTGCAACACGTATCAGATTCAATGCTGCAATTTACAGAACAATTTATTGTTTGAATATACTCATGGATCTGGCCTCTGGATAGAATTAGGTAATCAATCATCTGCTTTATGCTTTGCTTAGCTTTTTTCAGTTCTTTTTTCTTATTAATTTTCTTTTCTTTTGTTTCCTTTGCCAATTTTGTTTACATTTCAACCAAATGTGGTTTTAATTGCAGAGCTTTAAGTTTGATTTGTGTATTTTTTTTACTGCTTTGGTCTTGCTTGTTGCCGTTCTATGTTTAGGTGGTGTCACTGATGTATATCCATTTTCAGATTTCTTTCGTTTGCTTTAGGGCTAAATCCCATTTTTAGTCCTCTAACTATTATGCGAATTCCAGTTTGGTCCCCCAATTCCCATTTGTTTCATTTACATTCCCAAACTATTGATTTTGTATCAAGGTTATCCCTTGGATAGGTCATCTTCAATTTTGCACCGGGTGGAAACTTTACTTGTAATTGTTAGGTAACTTTAATGGTAACATGAATAGGCGTTGTACGGACATTACCAATGAAGTTACATAAAAATTATCAATGAATTTCCACTCGGTGCAAAAATGATATTTTGCACTGGGTGCAGGTGAGAATTTCTCTCAATTTTGAGTAGCTTAACGTCAGGTGGTTTCAAGCTGGCGCTGAGGTGGCGACAGATGATCAGGAATAAGCCCACCTTTGGTTGATTTTATTGGTTATCAAACTGTTCTTTTCAATTATAGCCTTTAGAAGTGAAGGGTTAGGGTTTAAGACTGAAATTGGGGATTTGAGAAAGTTACGTCAAATTAATCCAAAATCTTTCACTTAATCAATATTAACACCACAATTAAACAGTAAAAATCAACCTAAGGTAATAGCCAGTGGAATGGGCAGGCTCGGCGTCACTTGGCGTTAAGCTGCCTGAAGTTGAAGAGGACCTGCTCAGGGGATAACATTGAAACAAATCAATAGTCAGGGGATGGAAATAAGACATTTGAGAGTCAGGGGACCAAAATGGAGTTCGCATAATAATGAGGGGACCAAAATGAGATTTAGCCATTTATTTAGTATATTTACATATTTTCAGTATCCGTCACTACTCACTCCAGGTATATGTATATTTTGTCTCATTTGCCACATGAATCAGATTTTATGTTGGACTTTAGCAATCTATGGTTACTCTTTATTTATAAATGAAATATACTCGAGATAAGCTTGAACGATAGCCTTGTAGCTACTGATTCGCAGTGTCTTTCAATGTTTAACTCTATTTTTTCATTTTCAGTTGCAATATTTCCTCCATGTTACGGTGTTACATTTCATGTGTTCTAAATAATGCAGAGGCTGTTCCAAAGAAAATATTGGAGTTGATGAATGTTCCAGGGCTCACTAGAGAAAATGTTGCTAGCCACCTCCAGGTATTAATTGTATGCATGATTTAATTTTCTTGTTTGTTGTTAATGCCATTTAATGCTTACATTAGCTACTTCGTGGTGCAGAAGTATCGCTTGTATCTTAGAAGGCTGAGTGGAGTTTCACAGCACCAGAGTACTTTGAGTAACTCTTTTATCAGCCCCCAGGAAGCAACTTTTGGGCAATTATCTTCGCTCAATGGAATTGACCTTCAAACTCTTGCCGTCACTGGTCAACTCCCAGCACAAAGCCTTGCCACACTCCAAGCAGCAGGACTTGGTCGGTCGACTGCAAAATCTGGAATATCCATGCCCATTGTTGATCAAAGGAACCTTTTTAGCTTTGAAAATCCAAAGTTAAGATTTGGAGAGGGGCAACAACAGCAACATATGAGCAGTAGTAAGCAAATGAACTTACTTCATGGAATTCCAACAGCTATGGAGCCAAAACAGCTAGCCAGTTTGCACCATTCTGCACAATCCATTGGCAACGTGAACATGCAAGTCAATGCCCATGGAGGCCAGAGTAGCCAAAACGGTGGTCTGCTGATGCAGATGGCTCAGTCGCAGTCAAGAGGGCAGATACTCAGTGAAGGCACCGGCAGTCATGTTCCCAGGCTTCCGTCATCCATCGGGCAACCTATTTTGTCGAATGGATATGCTGCTAATGTCTCTGGAAGAAATGGAATTCCTGATAATGGCAGAGGAGCAGCATACAATCCAG
>CM043699.1:96479535-96489535 GCA_023935145.1 Bretschneidera sinensis
ACCTCAATCGACACGCTTTGAGACCCAACAAACAATATTGGAATACTTGCCCAAGAAAGCTAAAATTCAGATTTTGATAGAAAACCTCGACCCAACGTTTATAATGAAACGTGAACCGAAGGTATAAAGTAATAAACCTCGACCCAATGATTATAATTGAATCACGAACCGAAGGTATAAAATTTGAACGCCATAAGAAAGAATCCCTGATAAGTTCATAAGTTCTCTGAAGAAACAATAAAGGAAGCAAACTTCACGTTTTTTTGATTTCTATTCTATATGTTCATTACAATGAGTGCGTGCTATTTATAACCCTTTCAGCCCTACACCCCACTAAAAAGGAAACTAACTTGGTTACAAAATAAGAAAGTAGATAAAGAAAGAACTAAAAAAAATACGCTTTAGGAAAGTCTAAGATAGGCAAGTCAATCAACCAATTAATTGGTATGGAACTGGAAAGTCAATCAATCAATTAATTGGTATGAAATTAGAAAGTAATTAGCCACTTTCTCCTTCTAATTCCACGCTCCTCAAGCCATAATCAACCGTTAATCCACACCATTGCTAAGGAAATTACGCCCAATTAAGCAAGATTTGCCCCATCAATAGCTTGGATTAAATTTATTACGCCTTTATCTCCCTTTGGGCCAAGCTTGGAATGCTCCATTTTAAAATCAGCCCAAATCTCTTGAATCAGCCCATTAAGTGCTTCTTGGATCTTCTTGGATCTTCCTCTAGTAATTGGCCCAACTGGAATATGTAATGGATCCTTTAATAGTGCTTGTTAATTATTATAATGTCTGTTCAAGTTGCAGTATTGATTCAAAATCTCAGAATGGCAATGCTTTGATACCCTGGTTAATGAAAATCCACCTCCCCCCTGCCCCCCCTGTTTTTTGCCTTTTGATGTTGCTTTTGGGTTGAATCAAAACTTTCATCTTGTTCGTTATTGCTATAGTAACTTTTATCCCCCGTATGGCCCTTCCACTCAGCATCATTAGATCACCAAGGCCGACTTTTGTCCTTGCTCAACAGTTGGGTCTTGCAGTCAAGTTTTATTCTGCCGTTCCGCTCGAGGAAACCTTTGCACGTCTCCATTGCCTTTTCAGAGACCTACTTCCCATACACACTGTCTGCTTCGGATTGTCCCTTGGCCTTGTGGGTCTTGACACAAGGTCAGAATTCTAGCTTTTCTAGAGTAGTATCTCACAGTTGGTCTGGGCTCCCTTGGAAAGAGGCCTTTTTTTTCCTTCCACTTAAGTTGCACAGGAAAAGCCCAAGGTCAATCCCAAGGTACAATGAAGCTTCATAGGGTCTGAAATTCAATCCTTGACAGTATGGGCTTCAGATGGCCATAGTTGGAGTATCTGTTTTGTCTAAATACGTTTCTTTTATTTGAGCCATTCTTGCATTGAGAAACAAGCTATTCCATCAGGATCTATTTGTACTTTGTAGATATACAATCGACGGTAAGCAAGAAGTATAAATCGGGCAGAAATTAAGCACACATCAGAATAACATGCTGAAACTTCTAATTTCAGCGGAGGAGAAACAGAAAAATGAATCGGTGAAATATCATGTATGTAGGATAAGTTCTACAAGAAACGGTGGAAGATGATTCAACAAAAAAATAAGGCCTTAAACGAATGGCAAACTTGAATTGTATAACAAAACACAACCTAAAAGAGGTCTGCATGCCGAGAATGTAAGGTACCAAGCTATCAAAGGTCTGCCTTTTATCCTAAAAAAGTTACATATATGAAAAAAGGATCATGGTAGTTAATATCAAAAATTCGAAATTAATAACCATTTATGGTATACAATTGACTAATTATCATGGCTAACGCCAGATAAAGACCATAAGATGACATTCCTATTATATGAATCATATTGTAACATAAGAGATCATAACAACGTCAAAGACAGTCAGACATCATGAAACAAAGTACAAAAAAAAAATTAAACTGCGCAACCCTAGTGTATGTACACAATATCACATCCTATATTAGTTTCACATAATTTCTACCACAAGGAATGCGTATCCTTTCTGAAAATGCACACCAAGAAAGAAACCACCACGAAGTCCCATGACAACCTGTATGTACCAATCATGGTGTATCCCGCTTCTATAAAGGACAAAGGAGGTTGAGCATGTATCATTCAAACCACTGAAAGATAAAAAAAAAAATCAACAATCCCTACAAAACCCTCCATCCCACTGCTATTGCTGCATCAACATAAACGCCACAACTGCTAGGAGGACTGAAAGAATAATAGCAGAGCCCTTTCTATTACCGTTGCTTGTTGGATATATTGTAGGAAGTGCGCACTCCTCCCCATTGAAGAACACTTTAGTAGGAAACCCATCTCCAGCAGCCACATTAATGCCAGGGGTAGATTTCTTAGTAAACGAGATCACTGACTGTTGTTTCCCAGGCAACCTAGGATTCTTCTGTGGGTCGGCTGCATCTGTTTCTGCCACAAGATAGTTTAATCCTGGAAGACCTTCCATGAATATGGTATTGTTCACACCATCTAGGGCACTTCCATTAAATGAATACATTTTCTCAAAACCAGGGGCTGCTTTATCCAGTTGTACAGCAGCAAACCAATCAACAAAAGCAGTTTCATACCAATTAAAGAGTGTGATCCTTGCACTCCATCCATGACTGTAGCCAGTATATAAATGCCAATTGATACTTACACCGCAGTTATCTCCACAGGGCATCGAGTTTGGCACTGTTAGATGTTTAAGATTAGCCCAAGCAGTAGTCATAAGAGTTCGATTCTCAAACGGAACAAGAAACGCCTCTGGAGGAAGAAGAAGAGCTGGAGCAGTAGTACTACAAGTACGACCTGTGTCACTGGGGCATCCACATGCACAGGTTCTGCATGGGACAACAGAATCATTGAAGTAAGCAGAAAATGATACATTGCATCTAGAACTTGCCCCCTTAGGCTGAGTAATATTGCATACCACCTGCCAACTGGCAACTGCAGTTGTATTTGATGGTAAGCCACTAGGGTCGGGGAATTGGCTAGGGCTTACACGTACTGGAGGGCCACATTTATAATCAGGATTCAGCGTGCCATTGATCTTCCAGTTCTGCGGTGGGGAGACCTCAGATCGGTTGAGATCTGGTGGCATCTTAAAGACATGCATCTGGAAGACTGAATTTGACTTGCTTGGATCCATTGTAGGTGGAAAGATTGTTCCATTTCGGCAACATGATGGGGTCAGCCCAAGGGTTGTGTCATTGGCCTTTGTTGGAGGCAAGTCAGTGTTGGCCTTCTTTCACAATTTAAAACATTGGCAAAGTCTAGCTCCTTGTAGTATGTTCCTTGAGGGCCAAATATGCAATCAGTTGAATCAACAACATATGGATAAGCTCCTTTCATGCTATAGATAAATTCATCTTTCATCCAGTCAAAGATCAACTTCCAATTATCTAAACGCAAGGGGGTTATGGTTTGCAATTGTAACCTGCGCCCAGTAGTTTGACTCGTATGTTCTGGTCACATCATACATGATTGTAAGATCGCCACTTTGGCGGGGCAAAAACTCTTCATCCAAAGTGATTTTTGATTTAAAGTTGACATCCCTGGTGCAACAAACTTGCAGTTCATTTGTACCTAAACCACAAATGGGAAAAGCATGCCCATAAGAATTTGAATGACCTTGTATAGACAAAAATCAAAACCAAGTTGCAATAAAAACCATGTTAATCCTTCTGCTATCAGATTGCTTAGAGAACTACATTCACATTCACAAACAAACACATAAGACAGTACACTGATAATAAAAAACTTCATAATGAACAAGTCCTCTGATAACAAAAAGAACTGAAATAATTCTCTGCCAATATAGTGAAGACCATTCCTATCCTGAGTGAACAAGATTACCATGAATGAACCAAAAAAAAATCGACAGTAATAGAACATCGGGTTCACTTCACATTTTGATGCACTTTTTTGACAATTTTTCAGTAATTGACCTAAAATCTTCAACAATCACAAATTTGACCAGAAACTTCCCCAATAAAAGATCTGCATTGTTGCAAACGTAACCATCTCCAATTGAATTTTGGTATTCTCCAATTGAATTTTATACCAAGAAGCAGGTCCTAGTTCTCACAGCAAAGCACTAAGCAAGCCAAGATTCAGCTGCCATTCTTTTCCCTCGAATTATGTGTTACTCTTATCCAAATTTACATTTTAACCTAAGGATTCTCTTTCCTCTCATCAAATCTAATTCTTCCACTTTAAGAACTAGGAAAAATGAGCCATCAATAGGCCATCACAAAATGCACCAAAAACATTACACTCTAAAAAGAGTATCAGATACCTATATCACAAAATGTTAAATTTGACAACGTCTTGATCCCTCTTTCTCTCTCCCTACCTCCAACACACATAACCCTCTTCATTGTAAACATTGAAATGACTAAACCCACAAAAGGCAAATCCCCCCAAAGAAACTCTTTGAAATAAAACGATCATCAAATACCCATATCACTAAACCCACTAAATCGCCCAAAGACCACAAAACCCAAAACCCTGAAGAAAACTAACAGAGAATCAAAAAACAAGGATAAAATTTACCTTGCTTAGTAGCTCTTGGGCAAACAAAACCATCATTAGCCAGTGCAATATTCGCCGGCAAAGGCACATCCGGTGGGTCCACTCCGAACTGCGTTCCCACAAGCTTAACCTGCACCTGCATCTGGTTCACATCGCCCGCGGTTTCGATCGCCGTCTTCAAGTCGGTCATCGGGAACCCGGCAAAAATGGTACCGTTCCCCACACTCGCAGGGAGTCTAGTCCCATCAGTGAGCACCGCATTCGACGCAGAGACCAGGTACTCCTCGTTGTCAAACCCCACAAAGACCCGCCACGACTTGAGCTCCTCACGCCCGTTGTTGAGCACTGTCAGCGTTGACTCAAACCGGTACGCCTGGTGGGACCCGTCAGTGGGCGCGATCTTGGATCCGCTCTCGTAGTTGTACGACAGGAATATGCCGTTGCAGGAATCGGCGGCCGGTGATGGCGCCTCCGTTTGCGAGGTCGTCAAGGGTATTAAAGTAAATATGATGGTCAGGATCTTGAAGAAGATGAAGAGTTCTTGATTGTAGTTCACAGCCATGCTTGTTCTCCCTCTTTTCCCCCTTTTTTTGGGTTTTGTTTTTTTGCAAGTAAAAACTGAAGCTTTGAAGTAATAGAGAGAGAAACGCGTTAGGAGGACGGAGTTGACAGCTAGTAGAAGCCGTGGTTTGAATGTAAGTTACTAATTTATTAAGTACTATGTTTTTTCTTGTTGCAGGTGGCAAGCCGAGTTTGAGTGAATCAAAGGGCTCTCAAGGGTTGGTTTTGATTTGGATGCTTTGGTTTTTGAACTTTGTTAAAAAAATAAAAAAAGGAAAATAAAATAAAATGGACATGTTTAAATAACATATTTTTATTTTTAATTTTTAAAAATAAAAATTGAAAACAATTTTATACATGTTGATAACTGTAATTCGAAAATTGTTTTCAAAACAAAAAAAACAGTTAAATATTATTTAGATAATTTTATTTTGAAAACTGTTTTGATATACTTTGTAATTATTTTTAGTTTTAAGTTTAAATTTAAAAATTTATATTAATTTTATTTCTTATATTTACTAAATATTTAAAAATAATTAATATTATTTTATTTTTAAATTTTAATATTTTATACAAAAAAATAAACATTAATTTTAAAGATATTTTTTAAAAATTATATAAAAAAATCAATTTAGAGTTTTCAAAAAACAGTTTAATTTTGAAAATGGTTTTAAAAATTACTTTTAAAAAATATTTTTTAAACATATTTCAAAATTTTTAAAATTATTTTCATTTTTCAAAAACCTAATATTTTTGAGAAATGCTTTGAATGCGAAAGGGGTCTTTTTTGTAAAAAAGAAAGTTCCCTTGTGTTAATGGGAGGTTCCTTTTTTACCCTCTCTCTCTCTCTCTCGATTTGAATTGAAGCTGAAGAGTTGGGCTGCCATGTCATCATGTGCAGGGGTGTCGTGAGGTGGAACCCACTTAGGGCATATCTAACGGAGGATATAACGTGGTCAGAGTGGGACCCATTGGACTAAATCTTGTTGGTTGAAGAATTATTGGATGGTGAAGTGAATTTTTAATAGGCAAATTCACATGCGAGAGAAAAACTTTTCGATCGATAGGACGCACTTAACTGGCTTGTAGTTGCGACTTGCGCGCATCAGTGTACCCAAAGCGTATATTAACTAAATAAGGGGGCCACTCGAATGTGTGGGGTCACAATGTTTTTTTCTTACGGTCGTCAGTGTGGTTTGAATAATATTTCGAATAAAGATTAAGGTAATTTTTTGAAAAAAAAAATTAATTTCAACTTAAATCGTTTAGTCATTATCTAAACCCGTCTTATTTCTTGGAACATTAAAAAAAAAAAATACTTAGGAGCATGTTTGGTAATAGTTTTCAGTTTTCAACGTTCGAAAACTGTTTTCCAAAAGAGTTTCTGAAAACAGTTTTCTGATGAAAACAGTTTTCTGATGAAAACATGTTTAGATAATCAGTGTTTGAAAATTGTTTCCAAAACAGTTTTCAGTGAAATGTTGTTTGCATAATCAGTATTCGAAAACTGTTTTGAAAATAGAAAGCTGTTTGGATTACACCTTCTTGTAATTGTTTTCAGTGTTCAGTTTAAATTTTAATATCTAAAATTAATTTTATTTCTCATATTTACTAAATACAATTTTAAGCACACACCAAATACTTGAAAATAATTAATATTATTTTATTTTTAAAATGTAACTCATCAACCCATCAAATACAATATTCAAGTTTGTTCAATATCTGAAAGATTAGAAACAAATTTTTAAAAAAATTATGAAAAACACAAAGAAACAAAAAAATCTAAACAATGAAAAATGATGAAAATAAGTGTAATTTTTTCTATTTATTCTCATGATATTCTCTTAGACCTTTGTCCATGAGCAGCACTGCATCTTTAATTACCTTTTTTTTAATGAGATCTGTTTTCTAAGTTTACTTAATTGCAATTTTTCGATAATATATACATAAATCATATGCACCATATGCCAAAACAATTCTTTGGACGAACCAATCACATAAAATCAAGCATAGCTACATTCAATTAATCGAATTAGGCTCAATTCTTAGAAATTCAATCCATGACATAAAGCCACATTCATCTACAACCAAGTTAATCAAAGTTCAAGTCTATCCAGATAGCTGGTTGATGGTGATGTTGTTCCCTGAACCAACAGGTCACCAACATTAAGCTTGAAACTTTGTTGGTTTGCTGTGCTTGCACACCTTTCAAACTGTCTTGACCTGAATGTAGTGCTTAAAGCCTACACAAAACACATCATATGTTATAAAGTAAAAAGTGGCTTTTTACAAAGCAGAAAAAATAATTGGCAGATATAGTTCAAGCCACTGTGGAAGAATCATTCCATGGCACATTCTCCAGTCTTTGGCATTCAAAGCCAGACAGAATCAGTACTGAGAAATAAAGGATTATGGCTCACAAAGTTCAGTAACCTGACAGTTCTTTTATCAATCCAAATCCACCAGCAAAACAATTTAAACCATGCAAACACATCCAACCGAATATCTATGGCATGCATGCACGCCTACATGCAGGCATTTTAGAGAAAATTGTTCAAAATAGTCAAAATCCATGCTTTGAATGAATTTGATATCTTATTATGCTTGCTTTGAACAGATTAAAAAAGAAAAGAAACAAGCTAGTAACATTCTTCCATTATTTGGAAACCTAGAATTGGGCAAACACATTCAAATCATAGAAACCAAATCAGGCAAAACATAAGCTACAGCCAAATTAATTTTGGTACATACCCCAGTTTCTCCTTCTGATTCCATTGCCACATGTTTCTCTTCAATACAGATGTGAACAATGGATGGAAATGCTTATTCACTATCAACCAGATCTAGGCATTCCTAAATGGAACAAAAAAGTAAAAAGAATCTGCTTTTTTTTATTCTTCCATTTCAAAAGCAAGCTTCTTTCCAAATAGCTAAAGTGAAAATCAGGATCTGCAAAAGAAATTGAGAATCATCTTATCTCCCTCAACAAGCATTCACTATACATAGAGTTTTCCATGATGAACCTGCAAGGCATTAGAGGGAATCATTTTGGGAAACAACCTGTACTTTCATGGCTTCAATTGGTTTTATATTATTTAGCAAGTTAAATCATAAGTATATGATGAACTACAATCCATTGTCCCTTTCAATCAAGTCAACAAATCACTAAACATGGCAGCTAATAATCTAATTAAAAAAGATGAATTAATCAGTGTAGAAAATTTTCCAGTGAGGCAGAAAACAAAACACTAGCCAGACTCCAGAGCAACATTGTATTCTTGCTTTTCAAATTAACCAGATAAAGGAAATTAGTTAAAGGGACAATACTAATGAGAAAATAATTCAGCTAATTTGAAACTAGAGTCTGCTTGAACATATTCTCAATTAATTATTGAATCCTATATTCAATGGATATTGATGCATGAGTAGGTGAAATAATCAACCATACCTGGATGAAGTCTCCTGCTTTGGCGACAATTCTCTTAATGAAAACATTTTCGTCTCTAAGTCCAGGTTGTTGTAGGTCCAAGTTGCTGTAGGCAAACCAACAAGATAATATAATTTTAATGTAAGACTAGTCACTACAAGTGCAAGCATTTAGGCAATTTCCATACCACATCAACAAACCTGGTTTTGCGCTCGGAATGTTACAATTTCATTTATAGCAGGACTTCTGATGTAATATAAGGCCTGAAGAAGTGAAGAAGCAAGCACAATAGCAATCAAACTTTGATGTAAATAACACTAACTAACAGTAATATGAACAATGAAAATCAGTCAATAACCCCTAATGGAGTAATACAAATTAGCATTTTATCCAGCATAATCAGATTCCAAAATAACAAACTGCAAGTGGTAGAAGCTGATTAATACCGAAACAAGCACAAACAATATGCATAAATATCAGAACAAGTAGTCCTTTCTCAAATATTTCTGTCCCTGAAAATTCTTCTTAATTACTGCCTATGAATCTATCAGTAGCATAAATATTTGCGAACTCATTCAGATAATATAACTTCCACTTTGTCCAGAATGCCTGAGTCTTTCATGGATTGCAACTCTTGTGCGATATCAAAGCAAGAAAACTAACAAGGTTCTTTGGTGAATTAGCAAACACATTCCTATTTTATTTCACAAGAATGGAGCTCAAAAACCTTGAATCCCATATTCCACCATAATTAGAACCCAATCAAGCAAAAATTTCACTAAATTGAGTCAATCAAGTTTCTTTCCCTCAGTTTCTCGGCAACCAAACAAAATAATCAGTGAAATGCACTACAAACTAACACAAACAAGAGCCTCAAATTCAGTTCTTCGACATCAAATTAGAGAAAATAGAACAAAATATTGAAAACAAAGAATTTTTCTGTTACTCCTTTAAGCGAGTTCCTTGCCAGCCAAACAAAATAACCAGCGAAACCCACTAAAAATTAACACAAGTGCTAACCTTAAATCCAGTTCTTACACTAAATCATACACACAAAAAAACTATTCAGAAATTTTACTCTGAAAAAGAAAAAACTCTCAACACCCAAGTCAACTAGTAAAATAAAACTCCACAAGAAAGATCAATAAACCAAATATTGTTAACTCTTAACACCCAAAAAAAATTAAGAAAAAAACTATAAAAGTGAAATAAAATTTGAGAGAGAGAGAGGGAGAGAAGTACCTGGACGATGTCGTCGCCAGAGGTACAGGGGAGGAGAACCGGACCAGGCTGGGGCCGGTCTAGGGTGACTTGAACTGGGACGCCGAAGCCTTTACGGGGCCCGATTTCTTGGAATTTGGGTTTGATGGCTATTACCGTTACTATTAACGTCGTCTTCGTCTTCGTCTTCGTCTTTCACTTCGTGGTCTT
>CM043699.1:96494535-96692035 GCA_023935145.1 Bretschneidera sinensis
GTTTGACGTGTTTCACAACTCTTGTGAGGATAACATCACAAACTCAACTTATTTAAGTCAATTTTTATTTTAAAAGTCAACCCAAGTCCAATCCGAGTTTTCATTAAGTGATAAGTGTTGAATACTGAATGGACATCTGAATAATGTTGAACCAATAAGAGGTGTGTCTGAAAGTTGAATGGTTAAGTGTTTAGACTACTTGATAACCGAATTGATTGAAATATTTAAATATGCGTATTTTCCCTTTTTAACCCCTCTTAACTGTTAAGAACATGATTATTTGTTGCAAATAAGAGTTAGTTGCTAATCTGAACAAAGTTTGTAATTTTCATCACAAAAATATTCTCAATTGTTTTTTTAAATGGATTGAACCATAATCTCGGTTTCTTTAAATAACTAATTTAAATATAAAAATAGTCTGAGTTAATAATAAATACATATTACTAATTTAATGCTTAAATAGTCAATAAAATTAAATAAAAATTCTATCCGACGATCAAACTTGACTAAATGAATTGAACAAAACACAATAAAAGAGACATGAATCAAATAGTTTTTTTTTCCAAAAATTTGTCAAACTGAATTGATATTCTTACAACATCAAACTTCATTTTGAAAGACATCAATGTTTTCATAGACGAAAGCGTTGGGCGAGACGTTTTATCTCAATGAAATGAGGTGTAAACCCTGAGACATAAACTTTCTAGAACATTTGGGCATTTCAAAATTTTAATAAAATAATAAAAATTAATTAATTGAAATTATATAAATTTAATCATTTAAATTTAAATTAATTAATTTCCAACAAACTTTAATACTTTTATTAACTTTCTAGAGCATATAAATTCTAATTCTAATTTTAAAATATTAATATATATTTTCTATATAATTTTTTATTTTTATATTGTTGTAATTTGTAAGTGATTAATTAAATAGTTTGTAGTTATTTTAAAATCATATAATATGTGATAAATATTTATGAAGCGCGATGATATCATTACAAGAACAACTAGTTTAATCTTAAGATTTGTATTCCTACTTATTTGGGTGTGGGTTCAAGTTTTAAATTTGTATTTTTTATGATTTAAAAAAAAAAACATTTCAATAGAAACGTATGCCTCGATCACACGCTCAGAGCAAAAGTCGTGCATCCAAAAAATGTCTTTAAAAAACAACTATTAAAATTACAACATTCGCCTACAACACCAAACTTAATTCTTCAAAAAATGAAATGCTAATTTTCTTAGGTTCATAAGCCATTTACACAACCATTTAACCCATTAATCATCAAATATTAATAAAAGAAAGGAAAGAATAAAAGATTTAACAGTATATAACCATTTAAGATGTAACTCTAGCATCTCTATGTGACACTATACTTAATAGTATTCTATACAACCTCACAGTCTTAGCTACATACAGTTTAGCCAACTTTTTAGAACTCCAATTTGTTTTAGTTGGAAGAAATTGAGATGACTTAGAAAGTCTATTTACTATCACTTACACTGTATCGTGATCTCTCTGGGTATGAAAAAATCCAGAAATAAAATCTATGCTAATATTTTTCTATGGTCATTCGAGCACAGAAAGAGGCTGTAGTAAGCCTCCCAGATGTTTATTCTCTAATTTCACTTACCGACAAACCAAACATCTAGAATTATATTCAGCTACATCCCTCATCAATCTTGACCGCCAGTAATTTTTTCTCAACCCTCTTTACATCTTATTGTTACCCGGGTGCATCGAATATACATCATCATGTACCTCTCTCAATATATTCTTTCTCAACTCCGTGTCATTGGGAACACAATTCCTATGTTCCAATACCAAAATAGTCATTTCAAATTTTGAACTCATATTGCTTTCTAGTAAGTACTCAATGTTTAATATTTTTTATCTCTTTATTTCTACATTGTATCTCTAACAAGTATTTTACTATGGATGACTGTACAACCATATTTGTTAACAATGATTCTCTATCACTGATATTCAACTTCATTCTTATCTCTTTAAATATATCATCAATTACACATCATGACTTTCAATAGCAGTCAATCTTCTTGTAGATTTTCTACTCAATGCATCAGCTATCACCTTCACATTTTTTAGATGATAGTGAATTGTACAATCATAGTCACTAATCAACTCCATCCACCATCTTTGCCTCAAATTCAACTCTCTCTGGGTAGGTAAGTATGTCAAACTCTTATGATCAATGAATATCTCACAAGTGGCTCCATACAGATGATGTCTCCAATCTTTAAAGTAAACACTATGACACCAACTCTAAGTCATGGGTAAGGTAATTTCTCTCATGATTCCTCAATTTCCTAGAAGCACATGCCATTACCTTTTTATGTTGTATCAACACACATCCTAACTCTTGATGGGATGTGTTGGTATTTGTCCAAGGATTAAACTGTTGCAAGAATGGAGTAAAATCAAGCACAAGGTACAAGTGTGCGTCACACCTTAGAGGTGTGTGCCTCAGCGCACAACAAGACAAAAAGGGAGCAGCACCAGGCCAGGCCGTGGTGCCCACTATGGAGACAGCCTGGAGGAGGTGTGCGCCGCGACTCAGCCTCCCCCAGGCCGCGACTCCCAGAAAGGTGACAAGAGGAGATGTTTCAGCCCTGCCTTAAGCCGCGACCTGCCCTGTTTTGGGCCGTAGCTTGAAGGCACACTTAGGATTGATGGAAGGCTAAGGTTGATTGGTCCTCAAGATCTAATTATGGATATTGACCCTCAAGATTGGTCAAGAAGTTGGTGCACTATATAAAGGGTCACCTAGCTTCAAGGATAGATGTGTCAATATGATAAAAGTGTGTGAAACACAAGTGTGACATGTGAATGAGAGTTGTGTGAGAGTGCAAAGACACTAAACACAGGAGAGATCTCATTATAGAGAGGTTGGTCGTATAAAGAGAGAAGTAGTATAGATTGTGGGTAGAGTGCTTTTGTAATAGTTCTATCACTTTCTTTTTTCTCTTCTTGGTTCCTCAAGAAGTTGGGTTTCTTGAAGAGGTGTTACCGATTGTAAAGAACTCCATTGATAAGATAGTGCAGAGGGCTCGGAGGAGCTCACGGGGACTTAGGCATATTGCCAAACCTCGATAACAAATTTCTTGTGTTCTTTTCTTTTTTACTTTGATTGGTTGCTGTCTATTTTCTTTACAAGTTATTCTAGACTTGGGTGTTTGGAAGATCACCTCATGGGTATCATTGAAAGTGGTTTCCCAATAGTGGTATCAGAGCTTTGGACAGCGAGATTAGAGCTAAGATTGGTGGGTATCGGAGCAAGGTGACAAGAATCAATGGTCAACTTCTTGGGTGATTCAAGAACGGAGTTAAGATCTATATCTGATCATGTTCTTAAGGTGAATCAAGAACGGAGTTAAGATCAATATCTGATCGTGTTCTTGATGGTGATTCAAAAATGGAGTAAAGGTCAAGATCTGATCGTGTTCTTGAGGGTGATTCAAGAACAGTATTGAGATCAAACTTTGATCGTGTTCTTGAGGTTTAGAAGAAGTTGGAAAGCATTTGTGGGTGCTGCACAAATCTGGGATCATCTCCGCAAGATGGGTTCAAATTTTGTTATTGAGAAGTTTGATGGAAAGGGAGATTTTTCCCTGTGGAAGCGAAAGATCAAGGTTGTTCTTATGCAACAGAAGGTGGACTTGGTTATTGGAGAAGATGATGCTTTTCCAGCAAGTATCATGAAGGACCAGCGAATTGAGATGAAGAAGATGGCATACAGCACCATTTTCTTGCACATGTCGGATAGTGTCACAAGGGAGTGCGGAGACTTGGAAGATCCTGCTGTCATATGGAAGAAACTAGATGAGTTGTTTCTTACCAAAACTCTCCCTAACAAGGTTTATCTTCTTAAAAGAATCTTTGCTTTTAAAATGGATCCTAATAAAGAGTTGCAAGATAATCTTGATGTTTTTAATAAACTAGTTCAAGATTTGGTTAGTTGTAGAATTAAATTCCCAGATGAACAATTAGTTGTTTTGTTATTAAATTCTCTTCCTGATTGTTTTGATAGTTTAATTAATGCAATTGAATATGGAAGAGATACACTAACCAAAGAAATTGAGGTCAGTGTTATATGGGCTCATGATTTCAAAGCCAAAAGTAGGAAGACATCAAGTGGGGAATGGCTATTCATTAGAGGAAGGCCATCAACTCAGTATGGCAGCAACAATGGCTACTACCGGGACAAAGGTAGAGGAGAAAGTCATATGAGAGCGCACTTTAAACCAAGGGTTGGAGGAAGGAGATGCTACTACTGCCATGAAGAGGGTCATTTCAAGAGAGATTGCAAGAAAAGATTAAGGGATGAGGGAAGAAGCCAAACCAAGAATGGAGAGGCTTCAGTTGCCAAGGGAGAACAACAAGGTGATGATGTTCTTGTTGTGTGCTCAAATGTGAGCAGGGGGCAAAAAGGCAGCGGGAAATGGATCTTGGATACCGAGTGTACTTATCAATGTGCCCTCACCGAGATTGGTTCAAGAATTTCAAGGAAACCAATAATGAAAGGGTTTTCTTAGGGAATGATATTTCTTGCCAAGTGAGGGGGATAGGAGACATCCAGTTGAGGATATTTGATGGAATAACAAGGCTGCTGCATAATGTGAGGTATCTCCCAGATTTGAAGAGGAATTTGATCTCATTGGGGTAGCTGGATTCCATGGGATATACATACAAATTAGAGGGAGGAAAGATCAAGGTAACCAAGTGATCTTTGATAGTGGTCAAAGCAGTAATGAAGGATGGTCTCTATGAGATGATTGGAGACACGGATATCAAGGATCAAGCAGCAAGCTTGATGCCTGAGATGGAGAAGGCAGCCCTTTGGCACACTCGCTTGGGACATTGATGAGAGTCATAAAATTCATCTTAATAGTACTTAATTGTTATCATTTTAGGGTTGAACTAGGTTTTAATTGCACTTTTATACGTTAACAACTCTAAAGTATCATTCTTGGATCATTGATATATTTCGGTGCATTTTCAGGTACTTTAAGCTCAAAAGAGGAGGAAAAGTTATCATTGCTTGAGGCACAAAGACTCGAGGCATACTGGAGTGAAGGATTGCTTCTGGAAGGACAAGATGAAGGGCTTAAAAGAGCAACAGCTGCTGCCCGCACTGGAAAGGAGTTTCACTAAATTGCTAGAATTACCCGTACAGATCAATCATCTTTGCAAATTAAACTGTATTGATACAAGAAGAACCAGGAGATGAGCCATATATTCTTAGAAAGATCCAGAAGTCTATTTTCTGGAGAATTTTACGGTTCATAAAAATGATTTTTCTAGAGAAAGTTATGGCAGTTTAAGTAGACAAAGGTCAGGCTGTGCGGGATTTCAGTGTGAAGGGCATGTGAAGGCTTAAATCCCACATCCCACATCGGTTGGAAACACATTTCTATATCCCAAATCCCACATCAGATTGGAAACACATTGTAATCGTGGTATTTGCCTATATAAGACCCACTCCACTCCAGCTTTAAGGATCAATCGGAGCTCATCTGAAATCATCAGAGAGTGAATCCAGAGGGCCTTTAGGAGCAATCCAGAGGGCCTTTAGGAGGAATCCGAAGTATACTTTTGGAGGGAAAGCTGAGGAATCACCGAAGCTTTCGCTACCAAAGAAGAGATGATTGTTGAGAGGCCGGAGGCAACTCAAGGAAGCATGAGCTCCATGGCCGGCTAGTCTCCAAGCAAGGCGAAGGGATGAATCCTTAGGTGTAGTTGTTCTTATTTTCCTTTATTTGATTCAGTTGTAGTTTGGTATTATTTTCATTAAACATTGTTATGTTTTATTCTTTAATTTAATTAGTATATTTCTTATTAGTCCGGTGATTGCATGTTTCTTTTCCATATAAGTCTAGTCATGCTCTTCTTATGTGTATTTGTTTGGGTGTGATTGAGTCCAGTAGATCTCTTTTATAGATTTTTTCATTGCTGCGGTATTGTCATTTGGATATATCGTCATCTCTTGATAATTTATAAGTTAGGTCATGTGTGCTTGAAAGTAAAGAATAATTCATATCAATTACATTAGGGTTTATACATGCACTTTAATTGAATATTTTTCGATTGTCTGTTTGGGATGTGAAATTTGCAATCGAGATAAAAACAACTGAATCAAGTTAGGATTAGGGCAACGAACTTAGGGAGGATTTCCGGAGCCTTGTTGTTTATTTATTATCCATCAATTATTTACACAATCCATAATTCAGATTTTATCACTTTAACTTTTATCGTTTGTGTTGAGGTTTACACCTTCTTGTGTAATTAATTTGTTTCCCTGTGGAATCGACACCTCAAAGCTGTACTACAATTACCACGTTATGTTTTGGGTGTAATCAAATTTTGGCGTCGTTACCAGTGAAACGCACTTAAGTACAAAGAAGATTGTCAACTTTTGACCTGACGGCAGAAGAGTTGTAAATAGTTTTTCTTTTCAGCAGCTGTAAAGGCGATAACTTCGTTCCTTCTTTTAGCTTACTGCATTAATTTTTTATTTTTTATTTTATTTGACTCTTTTTTTTTATATAGTATTTTTATTATTTTGTTACCTCACATGCACAAACATAGAGACATTGTGGGTAGATTTGGTTGCAAGCCTATGTTAGAGTCAGAATTTAATTCTTTTTCAAATCCTTTATTTGACAATCCATCTAGTCCCGAAGAAATGAGTGAACACGAAGATCAACCCCCTAGGACACTTAAGGATTACTTGCACCCTAACCGTACAGCCACACCATCGTGTATCATGTTCCCCCCTAATGTTCAACAACCTGATTTTAAGCCGAGCATGATCTAATTGCTACCAACTTTCCATGAGTTTGAGAATGAAAACCCCTATATCCATATTAGGGAATTTGAGGAAGTAGTAGCTGCTTTTCACAGTAGGGCTGATATGATAGACTCCGTCAAACTTCGATTTTTCCCTTTTTCACTTAAGGAAAAAGCCAAGGCTTGGCTGTACTCATTAAGGCCTAGGTTCATAGATAGTTGGGATGAGATGACCCGAGTTTTCTTTCAAAAACACTTCCCAACCCTTAAGACCAACAACCTCAAGAGACAAATCTCAAACTTTGCACAAAAGGAGAGTGAAACCTTATATAAAGTTTGGGAACGTTTCAGGACCTTTTGAATTCTTGTCCACACCATAGGTATGAGAGTTGGCGGGTAGTTAGCTATTTCTATGATGGACTCCTAAGTAGGGAAAGGCGGTTCATAGAAATGATGTGCAATGGGAATTCTCTTCAAAAAGATCCCGACCAAGCCATAGATTTCCTAGATGACCTATGAGAAAAAGCCCACACTTGGACTGAACCAAATGTCATGGAAGGCACTAGGAGAAATCAACCCGCTGGGATTTACCAACTTAAGGAAGAGGACAGCCTTAAAGCTCGTTTAGAGGTCCTAACTAAGAAAATTGAAGCCTTCAAAACCAAGGATACTAGAACCCCTAAACTGGTTGCTAGGGTAGAGTCCTATGAGCCTTGTTTCATGTGTAATGGGGTAGATCATTTACCTAAGGATTTTCTAGTTTATTTTGAGATGAAGGATGAGTGTAATGCTATAGGTATACCCTGGGAAACCACACTCACCCTACTCTAACACCTACAATCCCGGTTGGAAGAATCACCCTAATTTCAATTGGAAATCCGACATACAACTCCCTCCCTGCCTACTCTAGTACCCAATGGCAACCGGAAGCAACCTCATTTAATGCACCTCAACAATCTTTACCTTTGGAAGATATGTTTAAGTCATTTATGCAGGTATATGTCAAGAGTGTGGAAGATCAAGGAAAAATAAATCAACGGTTGTTAAAGGTGTACAAGCGATCAAAGAGTAACAAAAGGTAATAAAGAGTCAACTCACCAAGTTGACTAGTTTCTTGACGATTCAAGAACAAGGTCAGTTTCCTTCACAGCCACAACCTAATCCAAGGGGACAACATATGGCATAAACCTCCAATCCTGAAAATCAAAACATTAGAGAGGCTAATTCCATAATTACTCGTAGTGGTAAGACAATTGATGGTCCCACTCTACCATCACACTTGATTCCTAATACTGTAAGCAACAAGGATAAAGCCCCTAAGGAACAAGAGGCTCTTGATGTTTATCCCCCACCGGTGCCTTTCCCTCAAGCACTCCTTAAACCTAAGGAGATAAATACAACATTAAAATGTGAGATTCTTGAATAACTTCAACATGTTAAAATTAATCTTCCTCTTCTTTATGTCATAAAACAGATTCCCAACTATGCTAAAGTCATCAAGGATCTATGCACACTCAAGAGGAAGCACAGTGTGAAGAAGACGACATTCTTAATGGTGCAAGCAAGTGCTGTAATTAACAGCGAGACACCACCCAAATATAAAGATCCGGGCTGTCCAACGGTGGCTTGCCAAATTGGAAATAAACCTTGTGGCCAAGCATTGCTAGATTTGGGTGCTAGTGTAAACCTCATGTCATACTCCATGTACTTGCAGCTCGGTCTAGGTGAGATCAAACCAACCTCCGTGGTGCTTCAATTAACGGATAGATCGGAAGAAAACCAAGAGGTATTGTAGAAGATATTTTGTTACAAATTGATAATTTCTACTATCCTGTTGATTTTTTGGTTTTAGATACTATTTTTACTATAAACACGGAGTCCAAAATTCCTTTGATACTTGGAAGACCATTCCTTGCCATCGCCAATGCCCTCATTAATTGTAGGAATGACCTAATGACATTATCATTTGGAAATAGGACTCTAGAGGTAAATGTTTTTCAAGTCCCATGGTAGCCACATGATGAGGATGAGTACATCAAAGATAATTCTAACTCTTCAGAATTCATTCCTAATAATCTTGAGTTCAAAGATTCTTCAAATTATCCCCATGCCGTTAATGTTGTTGATGTTTTTGATAAGCCATAGGAATTTATTAAGACATCTTGCCAACTATGCTTTGAGAAGTTGCTTGAAAGAAGTCACATGGATGCGGGAATCAAATACCCTACTGCTGATAGTAAATAGGCATCACCAAAAACACTTGAGCCATATGTGGTGGATTTTAAGTATTCCTTGCCATCGCCAAAGCATGCATGCACCGAATTTAGCAGTGAAGCAGTGGCTGGTGCATTCAACCTATGTTTTTCTAGGAGGGAATAAGAGCGTTTGGCTGAAGACATAAAACTTAGTGCTCATGGGAGGCAACCCACAACATATCCTTTTATTTTTACTGTTTTTTGTATTTATTTTTTCTTGTTTATTATCATTATTTTGCTATTTTCCAGTTTTACTTTTGTATTTCTTTTTCAGGGACAAATATGCGCATCAATTCAATTGGTCGTGTACAACTTTCAGATCCATGCACCTTTGGTTAAAAAAGGGAGTTTCCTTAAATTTTTCTTTTACATTGAGGACAATGCTTATCTTAAGTGGGGGGTGGAGGATACACAATTCCTATTGCATTACATTGAATTGTTGGGTGTCATTTCCCCTTTTGTGTGTTTTTAGCATGCTTGGTGTTAGCCTTTGAGTTAATTCACATGTCAATGATATGAGCTTAATTGAGATAGCATATAGCATTTAGAAGAAGTTAAATCTTGCTTCAGTTTGAGAATAATTTAAGTGTCAATGTTCATTTGGTTTGAGACTCTAGTTTGCGATAAGATTGTACGATTAGTCTAAAACATTTAAAGAAGTTTTATGTGTGATTACTTTGTGAATAATTTTGCGGTCTCGACAAGCTCTAGAAATTACTTGATAATCACTTTAGGCGAATTCCTAAAATGCACATTACTTAGGATATGATATAGGCTATTTTTGGACCGTTTGAGCCTTTCAAACCTACCATTGCTATATTTATCACTAGTCACCTATTTGAGCATTTTTCTTGAAAAGAAAAATTGAGCCTTGTTTCTTTCGATAAACCATTTACTTACCTTTATGAGACTAAAAATATTTTATCCTTACCTTTCTTTTAAAAGAACTTAGTTATACACATGTTGTGAGAAGCACTTAAAAGGAGTAAGGGTGGAAATATGAAAAAAAAAATATTACTACCACAACCCAAGTACATTAAAGGAGATAAGTTGGGGGTTGTGGAAAAGAAAAGGAAAAAACGATGAAAAAGAAGGTGAATGGTTATGTGCCAAAATAAATATAAAAAAATTGAATTATGGCAAAGAAAGAAGAAAGAAAGAAAAAGAAAAAATGGTGATTTATTGAGAGATATGCTCTTATAAAAAAATGGTTGAAAGAGTTAGGTGTTGAAGTAAGGTTATCCAGTGCTTAAAGAGTTGTGTTCAAAACTAAGAGATTAAGATCTTTTACTTGTTGAATCATTCCCGTTCTTTCTTAACCTTTACCTTAGCCTAACGTTACAAGCTTAGTAAAGACCTACTGATCCAATGTAGTGTGATTTTTTCTACAATAGTGGAGAGTGGTTTGAAATGTAAGCATATGGAGCTTGTTTTTGTGATTGACGTCACGAAATTTATCATGTTTTAGAGGCCAAGACTTGTATTCACGAATCTCATGCATAAAATCATCCAGGTGTTTAGATTAATGGATTCTAGTAAGATGGATGTTAAGAGTCAATAACGATTTTAAGATTGATGTTTGGATTACTTTTGGATTTGGGTAAAATTTAATGATTCTTTGTGCTGTGTGTTACGTGCAATTTTTGAGACCAAATGTGAGTTACTCTTGGTTAACACTAATATTGCTTTTCATTTACTTTGACTCTTACCGTAGAATTCATCTATTGTTTTCGCTTGAATTGCTAGGGACTAGCAATAAGCTAGTTGGGGGTTGCGATGAGAGTCATAAAATGCATCTTAATAGTACTTAATTATTATCATTTTAGGGTTGAACTAGGTTTTAATTGCACTTTTATACGTTAACAACTCTAAAGTATCATTCTTGGATCATTGATCTATTTCGGTGCATTTTCAGGTACTTTAAGCTCAAAAGAGGAGGAAAAGTTATCATTTCTTGAGGCACAAAGATTTGAGGCATATTGGAGTGAAGGAATACTTCCGAAATGACAAGATGGAGGGCTTAAAAGAGCAACAGCTGCTGCCCGCACTGGAAAGGAGTTTCACTAAATTGCCAGAATTGCCCGTACAGATCAATCATCTTTGCAAATTAAACTATATTGATACAAGAAGAACTAGGAGATGAGCTATATATACTTAGAAAGATCCAAAAGTCTATTTTTTGGAGAATTTTACGGTTCATAAAAATGATTTTTCTAGAGAAAGTTATGGCAGTTTAAGTAGACAAAGGTCAGGCTGTGCGGGATTTCAGCGTGAAGGGCATGTGAAGGCTTAAATCTCACATCCCACGTCGGTTGAAAACACATTTCTATATCCCACATCCCACATCAGATTGGAAACACATTGCAATCGTGGTATTTGCCTATATAAGACCCACTCCACTTCAGCTTTAAGGATCAATCGGAGCTCATCTGAAATCATCAGAGAATGAATCCAGAGGGCCTTTAGGAGCAATCCGAAGTATATTTTTGGAGGGCAAGCTGAGGAATCGCTGAAACTTTCGCTACCAAGGAGGAGATGATCGTTGAGAGGTCGGAGGCAACTCAAGGAAGCATGAGCTCCATGGCCGGCTAGTCTCCAAGCAAGGCGAAGGGATGAATCCCTAGGTGTAGTTGTTCTTATTTTCCTTTATTTGATTCAGTTGTAGTTTGGTATTATTTTCGTTAAACATTGTTATGTTTTATTCTTTAATTTAATTAGTAGATTTCTTATTAGTCTGGTGATTGCATACTTCTTTTCCATATAAGTCTAGTCATACTCTTCTTATGTGTATTTGTTTGGGTGTGATTGAGTCTGGTGGATCTCTTTTATAGATTTGTTCATTGTTGCAGTATTGTCATTTGGATATATCGTTGTCTCTTGATAATTTATAAGTTAGGTCACATGTGCTTGAAAGCAAAGAATAATTCATATCAATTACATTAGGGTTTATATATGCGCTTTAATTGAATATTTTTCGATTGTCTGTTTGGGATGTGAAACTTGCAATCAAGATAAAAACATCTGAATCATGGTAGGATTAGGGCAACGAACTTAGGGAGGATTTTCGGAGCCTTGTTGTTTATTTATTATCCATCAATTATTTACACAATCAACAATTCAAATTTTATCACTTTAACTTTTATCGTTTGTGTTGAGGTTTACACCTTCTTGTGCAATTAGTTTGTTTCCCTGTGGAATCGACACCCCAAAGCTGTACTATAATTACCATGTTATGTTTTGGGCGTAATCAGACATATAAGTGAAAAGGGCCTACAAGTTCTCAACAAGTATGTGTTACTTGATGGTGACAAGGTAGAAAGACTCGATTTCTGCAAGAGTTGTGTTCTTGGGCAGCAACATCGGGTTAGCTTCAACACCGGAATGCACAAGTTTAAAGGCATTCTTGACTACATCCATGTGGATCTTTGGGGACCAGCAAGGACACCAATATAGGGAGGTAATATGTACTTTCTGTCTTTAATTGATGATTATTCAAGAAAGGTTGGGTTTATTTAGTTAAAAATAAATCAGATGCTTTGAATAAATTAGTGGTGTGGAAAAGGCTAGTGGAGACTCAAAAGGGCAGGGTAGTTAAGGGGATAAGAACCAATAATGGCTTAGAAATTTTTAACCAAGAATTTGATAAATTCTGTGAATTAAATGGCATTCTAAGACATAGAATGCTTGTGAAAACCCCTCAGCAAAATGGAGTTGCTGAGAGGATGAATAAAACCCTTATGGAAAAGGTTAGGTGGATGTTAAATGGATCCGGATTACCCAAATGTTTTTGGGGAGAAGCAGTGTCTACTGCTACGTATTTGGTTAATAGATCACCCTCTAGAGCTTTAGAGCTCAAGATTCCCGAAGAGATGTGGAGTGGAAAACCCCCTGAGTTGGACAACCTTAGGACTTTTGGGTGTGCTGCATATGCACAACAAAAGGATGATAGACTTACCCCAAGGTTTAGAAAATGTGTGTTTCTAGGATATGGGGAAGGGGCTAAGGGGTATAGGTTGTGGTCCTTGGAAAAAGAATGATTGAAACTCATAATAAGTAGAGATGTTATTTTTTGTAGCTCGAGGTTTCAACCCAAGAGGGGGGTGAATTGGGTTTTTAAAAAACTTTCGCGGAATTTATACAAGTTTATAAAAACTGATAAGCAACAAATAATTAATACAAGTAGAAAGCTGTAAATAAAGAGTTTAAGGAAAGAGGATGCAAACACAGTTATAGTGGTTCGGCAATATCGGATTCGTTCCGACCCTACGTCCACTCTCTTCAAGGAACTCCTTGAAGTAATCCACTAAGAAAACTTAGTCGCACAACTTAGCCGGGTGTTGCACAAACCGTACACAAGCAATTTACAGGAATTGCTTAAACCGAAAAATCCCCTTCCTTTCGGAAGTTTCCCCTTCCTCTCGGAAGTAATCCCTTTACAAAGATGGTGTAAAGTAAAAGGTAGAGAGACAACAAATGAAAGCTTATTACAACAGAAATGTCTCTCTTTCAAAGTAAAGCTTGAAGAAATGGCTCAATAAGATTATTTCAAAGCTTTTTGTGTTTCAAGAGTATAAAAACTTGATTATATGAGATCAACTCTTTTTGAATATGTGCTGCTTGTTATTGAATGCTTTGCTGAGTGGGTTTATATAGCAATCAATTAATATGGCCGTTTTGGACTTTAATTTGAAAAAGATTTACTTTAAAACGTTCAGATTTGGAGTCCAACGGTCATATTTTTGAACTACCAGTCGACTGGGTCGAGATACCAGTCGACTGGGTTCACTTGAAAAATATACGTTTTCAGACCTTCTGGGTATCCAGTCGACTGGTATATATCATCCAGTCGACTGGGGACTTTCTGTCCATTTTACCAGTCGACTGGGTTGATTCATCCAGTCGACTGGGAAATTACTGGTCAAAGTACCAGTCGACTGGGTTAATTCATCCAGTCGACTGGGTACCTTCTGACCCATATACCAGTCGACTGGTATATGTACCCAGTCGACTGGGTTGTCTTCCAACCCAGATTTTCTTCAGTTTTTTTTTATTAAAAACATTAAAAATAAATGGTTTTAGAAAAACCTTTTGTGTTTGAGCCATTGAACAAGCTAATACAATGTATGAGTGAGACTTACATTGGTTCTAAACCTTAAGACCTATACTAGATCTTCAGTCTTTACTTGATACTTGATTTGGTTCGAGTTTTTGCACTTTGTTCCTTGGTTGAATGTGTTTGATCCTTAATACAACTTAGTTTAAACATGTTAGTTAAATAACAGTTGTGTTTTGCCACCATTAAAATACGGGCAGGGGTCAACAATCTCCTCCTTTCTGATGATGACAAAACTAATAATGTAAAAACAGTTTTAAAAACTAAGTGTTAAGATTTTACAAAAAATTGGACAGAGTCTCCTCTGTTTTTCGAGTAAAACCACCATGTAAATAAGCAAACACAGTTTATATTTCTTTCAACCAATCTAAAATTAAACTCAACCAATCAATAAACATTTTTACACAAATATGGAGCAATGCTCCCCCTAAATCTATGCATTGGTTGCGTTTTACTTAGATTTTCTCGTTTTTTTTTTTCTCATTTTTCTCCCCTGTTTTGACAACAGCAACCAAAGGGGGCATAACATAAAAAATAAGCTAATTAGCCAATACAGTCAAATAGGTTATAAGAATACAAATATGTACGCGAAGATGTGGCTTCATTTGAATTTCAGAAGCCTTCCCGGGAAGAACCGGAAGTTTTTCAAGCATATAAGCATTTTATATCAGATTTAGTGACTAAACAGATATTTAAAACAGTTCTAACATATCACAAATAGCGTAAATAAATGCAATAAATATGGTTAATAGTATTACATCATTATAGAGAAAAAGTCAATACAAGTAGGGCCTCATAGAGCCATAACTAAGAAAAACAAACATGAGATGTCCGTGCTATGTGACAAAAACTGGAAAAGTGCTAAGAACTGAGAGACTCATGGTGCGGGAGAGTCCGAGCTGTCACGAAGAAGTTCCCTAATCTCAGCTAGGGAACCCTCGGTGTGCTCTCGATGTAACTCGAAGTCATCCCGTAGGTGGTCTATGGAGGAGCTCAGCCTCTGATAATCGGACTGCATGGACTGAAAACCGGACTCCATCGTCATCTGAAGACTCGCGATAGCTCGTAGGATGTCACCATATCCAGTCGGACCAGTACTCGAGTCACCAATGGGAGGTGCTCGGGTATCTGTCTCCATCTCAGCAGCCGTATCAGCATCCTCATCACTGTCACTCGCATCCTCTCGAATCCTTAGGCGCTTTCCGGCCTTAGGATAGAGAAACCCTTCACGAACAGTACATCCCATCTTCTTTAGAGATGAGATGTTGATGATATCCGTCAATCCGATATCCTGAGCCTCGGAGGCAGGCAAAGGTACCCGGAAGTGCTGGAGGATGAGTGTAATGAGCATCCCATAAGGAAGACACCCGGAGTCGTTTGCTTCACCGTTTATCATGTTGGCGAGCAGCAGAGGATATATATTGAAGTGGTGCCCAGATTTTAGGCACCAAATCAATACCGTATCTATTTTAGATAGATACCCTCGACTCTCGAGTCTCGGGTGGATGGTCCAACTGACAATCAATTGAAACATTTTTGAGTCGAGGGGCAAGTCACTACATGTGTGAAATGTAGTGGGTCTGTACACATAGTTAGGGTCGCCCCTGACTATCCGACAGGCCTCCTCAACTTCAAAGTTGTCTGGCCATCCATCCAGACTCCATTGAACCCCCCTTATAGGGATTCTCAGAATGCTCATCAAGAGGTCAGTGTTGACCTCAAACTCCACACCGCTAACTCTGGTTCTGAATCTCAGAGCCAGAGGACTGGGTTTCACCAAGTTCGCATAGAACTGGTGAATCAGTCGCGGGTAATATTTTTCATGAATACTGACCAGTGGGGTCAGATTTATTGCCTCAAAGGCTGGTAGAATATCGAAATTACCATGACGAATGGAGTCGAAATCAACGATTCTACCCGTCATGATTTTCTTGTGACGGATTATAGAGTTATACCTCTTATGAGCAGCTGGGCTGAAAAACAGAGCCTGCTCCAACTCTGTTCTGGGCTCCTTGCTGGATGACCCTGCTACTCCCTTCCCTTTTGATTCCGAAGCCGAAGGTTTTGAAGACCTAGGCTTTTTGGGCGCATTAGGTCCACTTGTTGTGAGTTTTATACGGATTTTGTCACTCATTTTCGAGAAATTTGAAGTTTTTGGAAAAAGGAAATTTGGTAAAAATGAGAGATTTTAACCGTAGAAAGTTAAAAATCTCTTTAGGAATGAGTAGATCGGTGTGTTTAGAAGTGATTTGGATGGTTTTTAGATCAAAAAGATGAATTTTTTTAGAGAGAGAAAGCTTGGGCTCTTTGAAAATGGCGTAAGAATGGCGAAAATGAACAGTCCCTTTTATAGAAACGCGATACCAGTCGACTGGGTAAACTTACCAGTCGACTGGGCCCCTTTGAAAAGATGAACAGTTTCTCTTACCAGTCGACTGGGTAAACGTACCAGTCGACTGGATCAACTGACAGTGAGATACCAGTCTACTGGGCTATCGTTACCAGTCGACTGGGGGTTCAAAAAAAATGAAAAAATTTGGCTCCAAGCATGATTTGATTTTATAGACGACTGGAGAAGACTTACCAGTCGTCTGGAGTTTTTGGCAGAGAGTTACCAGTCGACTGGGTTAAAATTACCAGTCGACTGGACAATCAGGCAGTGACTTACCAGTCGACTGGACCATTAGTAAAATTTCCAGTCTTGAATTTTTAGCACGAATTTGTTTATCTATGACATTTTTGAGTGAAGGGAATAATTAAACATGGATTAATACTCTATCACTCAATGTCAAACATGCAAATGATGAAATGAGATGCAATCAAACATTCAATTTATCAAAATCAAGCAATCCCATCAACTTTCTTATTTTGCAAAAACTAGCTTCACTTAAGGGTTTTGTAAGAATATCAGCTATTTGATCTTCTGAAGGTATAAATTCTAATCTTATATCACCTTTTTGAGCATGGTCTCTTAAGAAATGATGTCTAATCTCTATATGCTTGGTTCTAGAGTGCTGAATAGGATTTTTGGTTAGGTTGATGGCACTAGTATTATCACAAAATATAGGAATATTTTTGAGACTCATGCCATAGTCTTCTAGTTGTTGTTTCATCCATAGTACTTGGGCACAACAACTGCCAGCTGCTACATATTCCGCCTCAGCGGTTGATAGTGCAACTGAATTCTGTTTCTTGGAGAACCAAGAAGTTAACATAGCACCTAAGAATTGGCATGTTCCACTTGTGCTTTTTCTATCTAACCTACATCCAGCAAAATCAGCATCCGAATATCCTACTAGCTCAAAAGATGATTCTCTAGAATACCATAATCCTATGGTCTGGGTCCCTTGTAGATATCTAAGGATTCTTTTTACTGCAACTACATGTGATTCCTTAGGATTAGATTGAAATCTAGCGCACATGCATACACTGAACATTATATCAGGTCTACTTGCAATCAAGTACAGTAAAGCACCTATCATGCTTCTATAATATTTAGAATCTACAGTTTTACCTCCTTCATCAAGATCAAGTTTGGTGGTTGTGCTCATAGGCGTTCCAATTGGCTTTGAGCTTTCCATCCCGAACCTCTTTAGTAGATCTTTGATGTACTTTTGTTGATTGATGAAGATACCTCCTTTTAGTTGCTTGATTTGCAGTCCAAGGAAGTAGGTAAGTTCTCCCATCATGCTCATTTCAAATTCACCTTGCATGCACTTTGCAAACTCTTGACACATAGATTCATTAGTAGCACCAAATATAATATCATCAACATATATTTGAACTATCAAAGTGTCATTTTTGTGAGTTTTTGTGAAGAGAGTTGTATCTATTCTTCCTCTTACAAAATCATTATCAATCAAAAATTTGCTTAGTCTTTCGTACCATGCCCTTGGAGCTTGCTTCAGCCCATATAAAGCCTTAGAAAGCTTGTAGACATGATTTGGAAGACTAGGGTTTTCAAAACCAAGAGGTTGTTCAACATAAACCTCTTCTTCTATAAAGCCATTTAAAAAGGCACTTTTCACATCCATTTGAAATAGCTTGAATTTATTAAAGCATGCAAAGGCTAATAACATTCGAATAGCTTCTAATCTAGCTACGGGAGCATAGGTTTCATCAAAATCTATTCCTTCTTCTTGGTTATATCCCTTAGCAACTAGTCTAGCCTTATTTCTAGTTACTATACCATTTTCATCCATTTTATTTCTATATACCCATTTAGTTCCAATAATTGAATGATCTTTAGGTCTTGGAACTAGTTCCCAAACATTGTTTCTCTCAAATTGATTTATCTCTTCCTGCATTGCAATTATCCAATCATTATCTTTTTCAGCTTCTATAAATGTCTTAGGTTCTACTTGAGACAAATAAGCTACAAAATTACAAATATTTCTAATGGAAGAGCGAGTTCTTACCCCTTGTGAAGGATCACCAATTACTTGATCAATTGGATGATGATTTACATACCTCCAATCCTTGGGTAGATTTTCCTCTTGTTGACTTGAGGATGGTTGGTCCAAATTTGGAGTTGCCATCCCTTCATTTGTTTGAGAAGAACTCACTTTTGGGTCAACAATGGGAGTAGAAGTTTCCATTCTTGGAATAAAATCTGCATCATCTTTAAAGGAAACTTCTCCACTACTCATTGGGTTAGATTCATCAATAGTTACATGCACAGATTCTTCTACTACTAGAGTTCTCTTATTGAAAACTCTATAAGCCTTACTAGTAGTAGAATATCCTAAAAATATCCCTTCATCGGTCTTGGAATCAAATTTACCCAAGTTAGTTTTATTGTTATTTAAGATGAAGCACTTACTACCAAAGGCACGAAAATAGGAAATATTGGGCTTTCTCCCTTTCCATAGTTCATAAGGAGTTTTATCAAGCAGGGGCCTTATCAAAATTCTATTTAAAATATAGCAAGAAGTATTCACGGCTTCAGCCCAAAAATATTTTGGTAAATTATTTTCACAAAGCATTGTTCTTGAAAATTCTTCTAGAACTCTATTTTTCCTCTCAACAACTCCATTTTGTTGAGGAGTTCTAGGAGCTGAAAAGTTGTGATTAATTCCATTTTTATCACAAAATTTTGAAAAGCTTTGATTTTCAAATTCTTTGCCATGATCACTTCTTATGCTTGAAATACAAATTCCTTTTTCATTTTGTACCTTTTTGCAAAACTTTTCAAATCCTTTGAAAGCTTCATCCTTATAAGCAATAAAAATAACAAAGGTATATCTTGAATAGTCATCAACAATAACAAGAGCATATTGATGGCCACCTAGACTAATGGTACTAATTGGACCAAATAAGTCCATATGCAAAAGGTCCAAAGGTCTAGTAGTTGAGACAACATTTTTTGCTTTGAAAGATATCCTTGATTGTTTTCCCATTTGACAAGCATTGCAAATTTTGTTTTTCTCAAAATTGATTTTAGGAAGACCAATAACTAAATCTTTTCTTGAAACAATTTTTAGCAAGTTCATGTTTACATGACCAAGCCTTCTATGCCACAGCCATTGATTTTCACTAAAAGCAGGAAAGCATTTTTCATTATTGGAATGTAAGGATTTCAAATCAACTATATAGACATTTTCATGTCTATGGCCAATGAATTTGATCTTGTTGCTCTTGATGTCTATAACTAGACAATGAGAGGTTTCAAATGCGACTTTATATCCTTTGTCACATAATTGACTAATGCTAAGTAAATTTGGCTTTAAGCCTTGTACTAGCAATACATTATCTAAAGTTGAGAAATCATTACCGACTTTTCCATGCCCGATGATCTTTATTTTAGTATTGTCTCCAATGGTCACAAGTCCACCATCTCTTAGAGTTAGCTCCTTGAATACGCTTTTATCACCGGTCATATGCTTCGAGCAACCGCTATCAAGGTACCAACAGTTACCTTTCTCCTTGGTGTGAAGGCAAATCTACATCACACAAGGATATACGATAGCATTTTTAGGTACCCAAAATTTCTTGGGTCCTTTGGGGTTAGTCCTTGAAAATACGGTTCCTTTTGGGACCTATACTTTCTTAACAATATATGGTGCTCTATGAACATGTTGATGATGCACAGACCTATCATTATAGTCATAGAAATTTCTAGGAAATTTTACATGTGCATTCCTATAATCCTTAGGATGATAGTTCCTAGGATACATGATTCTATGGTAAGGGGTATGAAAATGCATGTCATTTCCAGAAAATGAACGATGATGCATTCTAGGATACATGCTAGCATATGTATGCAAGTTATTTCTAGAATAGCTATGATGGTGATTCCTAGGTTGAGCATGAGCAGAATGCATTCTTTGATTATACACATTGTTCCTAAAATGAGCATGATGATTATTTCTAGGATGTGTATGAGCATTTCTAGAATGAGCATACAAATAAGCATGAGTATTTTTAGGATGCTTCAATTTAGTATGATCATTTAAGTTTCTAGAGTTCCTCGGATTTATTAAGGGAGTGCTTTTAACAAGGTTAGGAGCTTTCGAAGTAGAAGCTCCATCTACACAAGAGGCTTTCATGAATAAGCTCTCTTTTGTTTTTTGTTTTCCCAATGGAGAATATCCTACACCAGATTTCCCTCCACTTAATCTTTGGGAAGAAAGCACTTCATCAAGTTTTTCTTTACCAAGCAGAAGTCTAGATACAGTGCTGTTTAATTCAGAAATTTTATTTTTCAAATTTTCATTTTCATCTTTAAGAAAATCTTGAGACGAATTATACAGTAAAGATGATAATTTTTCTTTTTCTTCTCTAAGAACTATCATTTCCTTAGAAAGAGATGATACTTCTTTCTTAAGAACAGAATTTCTAGAATCAAATTTCTTTAATTCTTCATGCATTTCATTTATGACTTCTAGTAATTCTTCACTACTAGTAACAATATTATTTTTTGAAGAGGGAGAAGATGTTACCTCACTTTCATCATCGATTGCCATTAAACAGAGGTTGGCAATCTCTTCGTATCCAATTTCTTTGTCTGATGACTCATCTTCTTCGTCATCGCTCCAGGTAGTTGCTACCATAGCTTTCTTCTTGAAGCCCTTGTATGGTTTGCTTGAAACCGGACAGTCAGCTTTTATATGTCCTGGCTTCTTGCAGCCATAGCACATAAGTGGTTCCCTTTTTGAGGTGGGATCCTTTGAGTAAGGTTTCTTGCTTTTCTTCAAGAACCTATGGAATCGTCTGGTGATTAAAGCCATTTCACCATCCTCTTCACTGCTCTCTGCTTCTTGTTCTAATTCCTTTTCTTTGTTGCTCGTAGAAGCTTTGAGAGCAATTTGCTTCTTCTTCTTCTCATCATCATTGACGATGGGAGTCATTTCTTCCATCTCGTATGTCAATAATGACCCAAGCAGCGTCTCAACATCAAGCTTGTCAAGATTTTTGGCCTCTTGAATGGCTGTCCTCTTTGGTTTCCATTCTGGAGGTAGAGATCTTAAGATTTTTCTGGTTAGTTCAACTTCCTCAATATTCTTGCCAAGCAGTTTTAAACTATTTATAATAGTAGTAAATCGTGAGTGCATTTCAGAAATGGTTTCGTTAGGAGACATCTTAAAAGATTCATATTCAGAAATTAGCATGTAAATTTTAGACTTTTTTACTTCACTTGTTCCTTCATATGTGACTTGCAATTTGTCCCATATTTCTTTAGCAGAAACGCATGCAGATATTTTGTTATATTCAGAAATATCTAATGCACAATGTAGCATGCTTGTTGCTCTGCTATTGAGAGACATCGTTCTACAATCCTCGTCAGTAAACTCAGTTTTGAGTTTAGGCATTGTATGAAGAGTCTCTCCAATAACTATTTCTTTTGAGGGAATTTTAGGTCCCTCTTCTATAATTCTCCATAGATTGTAATCTTGTCCTTCGACGAAGATTTTCATTCTATTTTTCCAGTAGTTATAATTTGATCCATTGAACAATGGTGGTCTAGTATAAGAGTGTCCCTCAGAGTAGCTATTTGCTGCCATTGGATCAACTCTAGGAATTTAAGCCTTATAAAGAGAACGAGGCTCTGATACCAATTGTAGCTCGAGGTTTCAACCCAAGAGGGGGGGTGAATTGGGTTTTTAAAAAACTTTCGTGGAATTTATACAAGTTTATAAAAACTGATAAGCAACAAATAATTAATACAAGTAGAAAGCTGTAAATAAAGAGTTTAAGGAAAGAGGATGCAAACACAGTTATAGTGGTTCGGCAATATCGGATTCGTTCCGACCCTACGTCCACTCTCTTCAAGGAACTCCTTGAAGTAATCCACTAAGAAAACTTAGTCGCACAACTTAGCCGGGTGTTGCACAAACCGTACACAAGCAATTTACAGGAATTGCTTAAACCGAAAAATCCCCTTCCTTTCGGAAGTTTCCCCTTCCTCTCGGAAGTAATCCCTTTACAAAGATGGTGTAAAGTAAAAGGTAGAGAGACAACAAATGAAAGCTTATTACAACAGAAATGTCTCTCTTTCAAAGTAAAGCTTGAAGAAATGGCTCAATAAGATTATTTCAAAGCTTTTTGTGTTTCAAGAGTATAAAAACTTGATTATATGAGATCAACTCTTTTTGAATATGTGCTGCTTGTTATTGAATGCTTTGCTGAGTGGGTTTATATAGCAATCAATTAATATGGCCGTTTTGGACTTTAATTTGAAAAAGATTTACTTTAAAACGTTCAGATTTGGAGTCCAACGGTCATATTTTTGAACTACCAGTCGACTGGGTCGAGATACCAGTCGACTGGGTTCACTTGAAAAATATACGTTTTCAGACCTTCTGGGTATCCAGTCGACTGGTATATATCATCCAGTCGACTGGGGACTTTCTGTCCATTTTACCAGTCGACTGGGTTGATTCATCCAGTCGACTGGGAAATTACTGGTCAAAGTACCAGTCGACTGGGTTAATTCATCCAGTCGACTGGGTACCTTCTGACCCATATACCAGTCGACTGGTATATGTACCCAGTCGACTGGGTTGTCTTCCAACCCAGATTTTCTTCAGTTTTTTTTTATTAAAAACATTAAAAATAAATGGTTTTAGAAAAACCTTTTGTGTTTGAGCCATTGAACAAGCTAATACAATGTATGAGTGAGACTTACATTGGTTCTAAACCTTAAGACCTATACTAGATCTTCAGTTTTCACTTGATACTTGATTTGGTTCGAGTTTTTGCACTTTGTTCCTTGGTTGAATGTGTTTGATCCTTAATACAACTTAGTTTAAACATGTTAGTTAAATAACAGTTGTGTTTTGCCATCATTAAAATACGGGCAGGGGTCAACATTTTTAATGAATTGTTATTTTCCTACTTAGAGAAAACTAACCCTGCAGGGGATAGTAAGCAAACCAGTTCGGTATTTGTGGAGCATAGCATCAAGGAAAATTCAGTTCAGGTAGAGCAAGGAAGGCAAGAGGGTTCAGATCAGGTAGAGCCCATCGAAGAAGGCCAAGCTCAGGACACTCATGAGGAGGCTGAACTAGAAGGGGATGATGCAGCAAGTCAGAATAACTATCAGCTCACAAGGGACCGGGAAAGAAGACTGGTCAGACCACCTTCAAGATATGGGTTTGCGGATGCTATTGTAGCAGCTCCTTGGACAGAAAGAGGGATAGATGAACAAGAGACTTACATTGAAGCCATGAGATGTAAGGATTCACCAAGATGAAAGCTAGCTATGGAGGAAGAAATGGATTCTTTGAGTAAGAACAACTTTTGGGAATTGGTGCACATTCCAGGAAAACAGAGAGTTATGGATTATAAGTGGACTTACAAGATCAAAGAAGGGTACCCTCCAGGGGATGAAGCCCGGAACAAGGTTAGGCTAGTGGTGAAGGGATTCATGCAAAAAGGAGGCATAGATTTCACAAAAAACCTTCTCACCTGGACACAAGGTAGAGGAAGTGGTGAGTATCCTTATCTATGCTAATGATATGTTGTGGGTTGAGAACAGCAGGGAGAGGATGGAAAGGTTGACATTTCAACTCAGTGAGGAGTTCGAGATGAAGGATCTTGGCCTTGCACAAAAGATCCTTGGGATGAGTATAATCCAAGAAAAGGACAAAAACAGGTTAAGGGTTTCTCGGGCAATTAGTGTTCTCAGCAAAATTGTGAGTAATCTCGGAAAGGAGCATTGGCTTGGGATGAAGTGGTTGCTGAGGTACTTGAAGGCTCAATGGCAGTCGGTGGTAGCACTCTTAACAACCGGGGCAGAATACATAGCGGCTAAGGAAGCATTAGACAACTTCCCACACATCAACATTTCAATGATGCAAACAATAATTAAATCAGATGTCATGCATGAATAATTATGATGGGAACATCTTCCCACCTGTCGACAAATTATTATTATCTGAGACTGGCCCCTTCTCAATTCTTTACAGCTTATCCTAGCTGTCACAGAATTTATTTATAGCATATACCGGCTGTCACGATGTCCTTTTTATTTCCAGCATATACCGGCTGTCACGGTTATTTCATTAGACCGGCCCCTTCCCGGTTCTTTCGGTTATCTTATTTAATGCATATGCATATGAAAAATAATATGAAATATGCATATTAATAGTAATATAAAAACAACATAAATTCAAAACACTTAAATTGGCTATCCTGATTTATCTCAAATTTATATAACAAAAATTTCACTAAATTCCTCTCATCCCAAATCACATCAAATCATCCATTAAAGCTTGCCAAGATCCATTAAATTTAATCGCAAATCACATCAAATCATTCATCAAAATTGGTCAAGATTCACTAAAATTCATCTCCTCAAAATTCGTATCAAAACATCAGCCATAGCTCATTAAGAATTTTACTTATCGCTTTTATTATTAAATCAACTTATTATTTCAAAAATATCTTTTTTCACATAATACTATTCTACATGTCCAATATTCATATCATATCTATCAACCAAATCTTTATCTATCACCAAAACATAAGCTAATAATTTATTTTAATATTATCCCTAGATTTTTCATTTTTATTTAGATTACTTAAAGTAAATCCAACTCACCACGTAGCTCTTAAAGCTACCCGTGGATCACCTCCTTGCATTTTCCGTTTCTCCAAAAATATTTCCCCAGTTGTAGATTGTCAACACTTGACATTGTATTTATATTAAATTTATAATTTATTCTTCAATTCGTTATAAACCACACACTTTGAAAATTCCCACTTTGAATTCAGAGAAACTTCATAAATGCTAAAACTTCAAAAATAAACACTACATTCTTACCTTATGTTTTTCTGATAGTTTCTCGTGATTCTCTATGAAATTCCGCAATAAACCCCTTCAAAATTTTGCTCTTTCAACACTTTTTTGGGCCCCTAAATGTTTAAAGAAAATGAGTGTTTTAAAATAAAACTAACAAAATCATTAATCATATTTACAATTACCTAATATATATATATAAACAAGACCAAAGTTTGGTTTTGTAAAGTCTGCAGCCCCCCCATTTCTCTTCCACGTACAGATGTGTTGGAGGACATGCAATTGTCTAATTTTACACTTGGCAGCCTTCAAATAAAATTGGCAGTAGTACTGCCACATTTTGCTTTGTATTTTTTTAAAAACTTAAAAAAACTTTTTTTTTCTTGTTGGACGTCTCTGACGTGCAGATTTTTTTTTTCTTTTTGTAATTACGCCTCATGCGTCCATTTTTTTTAAAAGAATTATTTTATTCAATATTAAATCCTTCGCGTAAAATATATTATTTTAATTTCCTATCATATTTATTAAATTACTTATTTGCCCTTACTTTACGATTACAGGTATTACAGGTAGGCCCCTAATATTTTGACAAGTCAAGGTTGAGTCTGAATCTGTGGTTCCTAGAATGGAACATGTTGACAGTATAATTGATATTAGTAGAGGTGTGAGATAATCTGAAGTTGAAAAAGATGAGCTAAGATAAGCTCTTACACATGCTCTTGAGAAAATAAATGTAACAGATGATAGAGTTGATAGCCTACAGCATAGACTTGATGAACAAGCTAGAGTAGTGACTGAGGTTGTTGTAAATCCAATAGTGGTAGACGTTTAAAAAAGGGGAAATGTGAGTTTATGCATGAGATGCAGGGAGATTGTTTTGTTAAATATATTAAGTTGAATGCTTTGTTGTTTAAAGGATTTATAAATCCTTTTAAGCTTGAGTTATGGGTGAAACATGTAGAGAGATTATTTGATATTTTACCAATGACTGACAGGCAAAGGGTCACATTTGCTACGTTCAAGTTAGAGAGGATACTCTTTCCAGGGTAAGTATATATGTTGATAAACCCTTAACTTGGAATAAGTTTAAGGAGGCTTGTTCTTTTATAAATATTTCTCATATACTTTCAGAGCCCAAAAAAGAGAGATTTCATTTATTTGAGGTAAAAATATGTTGACTGTGGCTCAGTATGATAACAGATTTGTGGTCTTGTCAATGGTTGTACCGAAAATAGTAGACCTAAAGGAGAAGAAGTGTAAGAGGTTCAAAGATGAACTATGTTTTAAGATTTGATCGAAACTATCTTACATGAGGCATATAAATTATGTCAGGTTAGTGGATATAGCACTTCAAATTGGGAAGGATCTTATGAAGTTTAGGAGAAAGAGAAAGAGTGGTTATATAGGCTTAAACATGAAGGTTCTAGAGGTAGTGGTCGTATCAGTGTACAGGGTGAAAGACCACCCCAGATGGGGCATTTCTTGTCACAAAGAACTGTAGTATAGAGTCAGAGGCAAGCAAGATCTGTTGCTTTTGTAGCTCAAAATAATATTGGTAGGATCCCTAGATTTGAGAGATAGGTTATAGGAACTGGAAGTTATGGTAAATGTGGGAGTGTACTACCTAGAGGATGTGATAACGTGATAAAAATACTAGAACGTGTTATAGATGTAATCCGATAAGATATTTATCCCATAATTGTTCTAATTTAAGGTGCTTTGTATATAGAAAAGGTGGACATATCAATGTTGGTTGATCTTGGTGCAATCCATTCTTTTGCATCTAATGTATTTATGAAGTCTATTGATGCATGTATTAATTCATTGATACATAATAGTATTGTTGAAGTTCCCACTAGAGATAAAGTGATAATCATAAATGTTTACAAGGGTTATGTGATTCATATCAGTAATAGAGAATCTGAAGCTGATTTATTATCTTTGAATATGGTTTATTGTTTTAGAAAGAATATAGTGTTCAAGACATGGACATGAAGAGTTTATCTTTCAAGGAGAACATAAGATACTCTCGAACTATCTTATTTTGCTCTGACTACTAGTAGATGATTGAAGAAGGATTGTGAGGAGTATTCAACTTACATAATGGATTCTAAAAAGGAAAATAGGAAGTTAGAAGAAATCTTAGTGGTGAAAGATAATTCTAATGTATTTCTTGATGAGTTGTCTAATTTACCTCATAGTAGAGAGATTGAGTTTTTCATGGATGTGATTCTAGTTTCTAAACCTATTTTAATGGCACTCTATAGAATAAGACTTGTTGAATTAAGAGAACTGAAAGTTCAACTTTAAAAATTGTTAGACAAATAATTTATTCGACCAAATGTGCCACTATAGGGAGCCTTTGTATTGTTTGTGAAGAAGAAAGATGGAACGATAAGGTTATGTATAGATTACAGACAGCTGAATAAAATAACCATTAAGAAAAATTATCTTTTTCCAAGGATGGATGATTTGTTTGAACTGTTGCAGGGAGTGGGAGTGTTTTCTAAGATAAACCTGAGATCAAGTTATCACCAGTTAAGGATAAAGGAGGGAGACATGCCTAAGACTGCTTTTAGGACACGTTATGGTCATAAGTTTCTTGTGATGCCATTTAGGTTGACTAATGCTCCTGCAACATTCATAGACTTGATGAATAAAATGTTTAAACTATTTCTTGATAGTTTTGTGGTTGTGTTGAATGATGACATCTTAGTGTATTCTAAGACTAAGGAAGAGCATGTAAAATATTTAAAAATTGTGTTGGAGATTTTGAGAAGAGAGATTTTATACTATAATACCCTAAATCTAAATTTAAGATGAATGAAATAACTTTATTAGGGCATTTAGTAGCTGGAGATGGTATAACAGTTATTCCACAAAAGGTAGAGGCAATGTTGAGTTGGGAGAGACCAACTAATGTGACTGAATTAGAATCTTCTTGGGGTTAGCTGCTTATTATAGAAGATTCAGAATTTTCTATTATTGTAGTACTATTGACTAGAATGACCAGAAAAAATGTTAGATTTGTACGGTCTCGAGAGTTTGAGAAAAGCTTCCAATTACTAAAAGAGAAATTAACTATAGCTTCAGTATTGGTACTTCCTTCTGGTTATGAATAATTTGTGGTGTATAGTAATGTATCCTGTTGGGAAACCACCTTCAATGATTCCCAGCTTCAAGGATAGGTGTGTCAATGTGATAAAAGTGTGTGAAACACAAGTGTTACATGTGAATGAGAGTTGTGTGAGAGTGCAAAGACACTAAACACAAGAGAGATCTCATTGTAGAGAGGCTGGTTGTATAAAGAGAGAAGTAGTATAGATTGTGGGTAGAGTGCTTTTGTAATGGTTCTATCACTTTCTTTCTTCTCTTGTTAGTTCTTCAAGAACTTGGGTTTCTTGAAGAGGTGTTGCTGATTGTAAAGAACTCCATTGATAAGATAGTGCAGAGGGCTCGGAGGAGCTCACGGGGACATAGGCATATTGCCGAACCTCGATAACAAATTTTTTGTGTTCTATTCTTTCTTGCTTTGATTGGCTGCTGTCTATTTTCTTTACAAGTCATTCTAAACTTGAGTGTTTGAAAGATCACTTCTTGGGTATCCCAATACATTGTGATAATACTAGTGTTATCAACCTAACCAAGACCCTATTCAACACTCTAGAACTAAACACATAGAAATTAGACATAATTTCTTAAGAGACCATGCTAAAAAAGGTGATATAAGACTAGAATTCATACATTCGGAAGATCAAATAGCTGACATTCTTACAAAACCTCTAAGTGAAATAAGTTTTTGCAAAATAAGACTGTCAATGGGATTGTTAGATTATGATAAACTGTATGTTTGATTGCTTTATCATTCATCATTTTGCATATTTGACATCTAGTGAAAGAGTATTAAACCTTATTTAACTCACTAAAGATGGCACAGATAAACAAATTTCGTGCTAAAACTTAAGACTGAAAATTTTCTTAAGGGTCTAGTCGACTAGTAAGGCTATACCAATCTTCTAGTAATCAAAAACCTTGTTTGGAGCCATTTTTTGAAAATCTGTTAACTACCCAGTCGACTAGTATCATTCTACCAGTTTACCCAGTCGACTGGTATGCGAAACTTTTCAATTCTTCAAAGAACCCAGTCGACTGGTACCTTAACCCCAGTCGACTGGTATCGCGATTCTATATATAGACTCTTTATTTTTTCCAGATTTTTACGCCATTTTTAGAACCCTAAGCTTTCTCTCTCTACAAAATCTCGTCATTTTGATAAAAAAAACCTTCAAAACACTTCCTAAACACCTCGATCTACTCATCCAAACCATTCATTTCAACTTTCTATGGTTGAAATCTCATTTCTTACCAAAAACTCTTTTTAACCCAAAAAGTCATTTTTTAAAAATGTCTGACCGAATCCGCATAAAAACCACCATTGGAGGACCACTTGCGCCTACTAGGAAAAGGTCCACCAAATCCATGGCTCCAGATTCTCGAGGGAAGGGCGTGGTGGGCTCATCAAGCAAGAAGCCCATAACAGAGCTGGACGACTTTCTGTTCTCCAGCCTGGAGGCGAAAGATGGGTATACATCCGTTATCCGCCATAAGAAGATCATGACGGGTAGATTCGTCGACTTCAAATCTATTCTTCATGGTAATTTTGATATATTACTTGCCTTCAATGCCATTAACTTGTCCCCACTGGTCAAGATACATGAAAATTTTTACCCGAGACTGATTCACCAGTTCTATGCGAACTTGGTGAAACCCAGTCCACTGGCTCTGAGGTTCAGAACTAGTGTTATGGGTGTGGAGTTTTAGGTCAACACTGGCCTCTTGATGAGTATCCTAAGGATCTCTGTGGGAGGGATCTAATGGAGTCTGGACAGATGGTCAGATAATTTCAATTATGAGAAGGCATGTCAGATAGTTAGGGGTGACCCTAACTATGTGTTTTGACCCACTACATTTCACATATGTAGTGATATGCCCCTTAACTCGAAATTGTTCAACCTCATTGTGAGTTGGACCATCCACCCGAGACTCGGGAGTCGGGGCTATCTATCTAAGATAAATATCATATTGATTTGGTGCTTTAAAACTGGGCACCACTTCAATATCTACCCCCTGCTGCTTGCCAACATGATAAATGGTGAAGCGAGAGACTCAAAATGCCTTCCCTATGGGATGCTCATCACGCTCATCCTATAGCACTTCCGGGTGCCTCTTTCAACCTCTGAGGCTCAGGACATCGGCCTCAAGGATATCATCAACGTTTCCTCACTGAATAAGATTGGATGCACAGTCTGAGATGGCTTCATCTACTCCAAGGCATTGAAGCATATTCGGATAGGAAAGGATAAGAGCAGTGATGATGAGGACGAGGGACCAGATGCTGCTGTTGCTATGGATACGGATGACCGAGCACCTCCTATGGGTGACTTAAGTACTAGTCAAGCTGGATATGATGATCTCTTTCAGTCTATCATGAGCCTCCAGCTGACCATGCAGTCCGACTTCCAGAGTTTGAGCTATACAGTCGATGCCATGCATCACGACCTCCGCTCTCTCTGGGATGACTTCGAGTTGCACCGTGAGCATACCGAGGGCTCTCTGGCAGAGCTTCGAGATCTTGCTCATGGTGGCTTTGACTCTCCCGCTCCTTGAGTCATTTTTCTATGTGCCTTTTGATGTACATATTGATGTAGTTTTTCATTGTTCTTCGCACAGACATATATTCATCATTTACTGTATTTTGTACTTCTGTTTCGGCTCTCCAAAGCCTATATTGTATAGACTGGTGATGTATATGATGATGATTTATTCTTAGACTTAATTCATATACTTGTTTTACATTTGTGTAATATGGTTACATGCTTTATATCTCTTTATATTCAAACAAATGCTTTAAACTGCTTTGGCATGGTATCTATATGGTATCTCTTTATATGATTATATATGTTGAGTTGATTGGTTGGGTGGCATATAAATTGTTCCTTATATTTTTTACATGTTGGTTTTATTCAAAAAACAAAGGAAACTCTGCTCAATTTTTTCAAAAAATCCAACACTTAGTTTCTAAAAACTGTTTTCTCTCATTAGTTTTGTTATCATAAAAAGGGGGTGATTGTTGACACTCACCTATATTTTAATGATGATAAAACACAACTCTTATTATACTAACAGTGTTATCTAAGTGTATTAAGCGATAAAAGCATACAATCAGAAATCAAGGTGCAAAAACTCAACTTGAATCAAACTTTAAGTCAAGACAGAAGATCTAGTATAGGTTTAAGGTAATGAAACAAGTTGTAAATCTCACTTGTTATGGTAAAAGCTTGTCTTATGACTCCTTTTGAAAAAGCATTTTAACATAACTTTTCAATAAAACGTTTTTAAGTTAAAAACATTTCAAAACATGAAAAACTGGGTTGATGGGCAACCCAATAGATTTGGTACTTATACCAGAAGACTGGTATATGGGATAATGTGTCCCCACTCGACTGGATGCTTTATACTAGTAGACTGGTATATTGGACAGACTGTCCCCAGTCGACTGGTACCAATCATAGTCTTAAAGGTGAGACTTTTCACCTGACCCAGTCGATTGGTACTAAGATCTAGTCGACTAGTAATTCAAAAAATATGACCGTTGAGACGCGAGAATTCAGCACAAAATGCACCAAAACATCCTAAGTCAGTACAAAATGGTCATATCAATACAAGGCTATATAAACCCACTCTATTGAGCATTTCAAAAAAATAAGATCATACATTCAATCAAGTTTTTACTTATTGATACAAAAAAGCTTTGAAATATTTATTGTTGAGCCATTCTTCAAGCTTTACCTTGAAATAGAGATATTATTCAGTTGTATAAGCTTTCGTTGCTGTCTCTCTACCATTTACTTTACAACATTTATTGTAATGGGATTAGCTTCCAAAAGGAAGAGATTTACTTCCGAGAGGAAGGGATTGATTGTAAGGTTTGTGCAACACCCGTGAAGTTGCACGACTAAAGGTTTTTAGTGGATTGCTTCAAAGAGGTTTCTTGAAGAGAGTGGACGTAGGGTTGGAACGAATCCAATATTTCCAAACCACTATAAACTGAGTTTGCATCTTACACACTTATCCTTGAAGCTCGGTGACCCTTTATATAGTGCACCAACTTCTTAACCAATCTTGAGGGTCAATATACACCCTTAGATCTTGAGGATCAATCAACCTTAGCCCTCCATCAATCCTAAGTGATGCTGTGCATTTTGAACATGCCTCATGCACCTAACAAAAGGCTGAACCAAATGGACCATGTGTGCCTTTAAGCTACGGCCCAAAACAGGGTAGGCCGCGGCTCAAGGCAGGGCTGAAAACTGAAAGAAACTAATTCTAAAAACTGAACTTTACCAATCCCTGTGGAGATGAACTTGCTTCTGCACACTACACTACACTGTCGACCTTGTGCACTTGCAAGTAAAACGAGTGCGGTTATTTGCTTAATTATTTAGGTAAATAATCGCGCAACAAGGATATGTTGCTTTTGTAGCTTAAAGTAATATTGGTGGGACCTATAGATTTGGGAGACGGGTTATGGGAACGGGGAGTCATGGCAGAGGAAGTAAGTATGCCACCAAGGGGAAGTGGTAATCTGATGTATGATTGAGAGGCAGAAGTTTGTTATAGATATACTCAGATAAGATATTTATCCCATAATTGCTCTAATTTGAGGTGTTTTATAGATATAGCAATGTTGGTTGATCTTGGTGCAACCATTCTTTTGCATCCAGTATTCATATGAAGTCCATGGAAGTATGTATTAGTCATTTGATACAAAATGTTTTATTGAAGTTCTCACTAGAGATAGATTGATAATTATAAATGCTTACAAGGGTTGTGTGATTCGTATCTGTGATAGAGAATCTGAAGCTGATTTATTTTCTTTAAATATGGTTGATTGTTCCAAAAAGAATATAGCATTCAAGATATGGACATGAAGAGTATAACTTTCAGGGAGAACATAAGATACTCTCGAACTATCTCATTTTGCTCTGACTACTAGAAGATGGTTGAAGAAGGGTTTTAAGGAGTATTTAGCATACATAATGGATTCTACAAAGGAAAATAGGGGGAAGTTAGAATAAATCTTAGTGGTGAAAGATTATTCTAATGTAATTCTTGATGAGTTGTCTAGGTTGCCTCCAAGTAGAGAGATCAAATTCTCTACTGATGTGATACCAGGATCATCACATATATTTAATAGCACCCTACAGAGTGACACCCGTGGAGTTAAGAGAATTGAAAGTTCAAGAATTTTTGGATAAATAAATTTTTTCGGACCTAATATATTTGGGGAGCTCATGTGTTGTTCGTAAAAAAATGAAGATGGAACGATAAGAGTTTGTATAGATTACAAATAGTTGAATAAGAACAAATATCTTTTACCCAGGATAAATGAATTGTGTGAGTAGTGCAAGGAGTGAGAGTGTTTTCTTAGATAGATCTGAGATCAGGTTATCACCAATTGAGGATAGAGAAAGAAAACTTGCCTAAGATTACTTTTAGGACACGTTATGGTTATAAGCTTTTTGTGATGTCATCTGGATTAACTAACGTTCCAAAAACATTCATGGACTAGATGAATAGAGTGTTTAAACTATATCTTAACAATTTTATGGTTGTATTTGACTTTCTGATATAATTTAAGAAGGAATAACAACATGTGAAACATTAGACAGTGTGTTGGAGATTCTGAGGAGAGAGAAATTATATGCAAAGTTTTCTAAGTGTGAGTGTTGGCTGAATGAAATAACTTTCTTGGAATATGTAATATCGGGAAATGGTATAATAGTTGATCTACAAAAGATAGAGACAATGTTAAGTTAGGAGAGGCCAACTAATGTGACTGAGATTATAATCTTCTTGGGATTAGATGGTTATTATAGAAGATTCATTCAGAATTTTTCTATTATCATAGTACTGTTGACTTAAGTAACCAGGAAAGACGTGAGATTTGTATGGTAAGAGAAGTTTGAGAAAAATTTTCAATTTCTAAAAGAGAAATTGACTACAGCTCCAGTGTTAGTGTTTCCTTCTGATGATGACAGATTTGTGGTGTATAGCGATGCGTCACATCGATGATTGGGATATGTGTAATATAGAAAAATTGTGGCCCATGCTTCTAAGTAATTGAGAAATCATGAGAGAAATTACTCTACCCATAGTTTAGAGTTGGCTGCCATAGTGATTACTTTAAAGATTGGAGACAACATCCGTATAGAGCCACTTGTGAGATATTTATGGGTTATAAGAGCTTGACATATTTACCTGCCCAGAGAGAGTTGAAATTTAGGCAAAGATAGTGGATGGAGTTAATTAGTAACTATGATTGTACAATTCACTATCATCTAGAAGATGCGAAAGTGATAGCTGATACACTGAGTAGAAAGTCTATAAGAAGGTTAACTGCTATGGGAATCCTGATGTGAAATTCATGATAGATTTAAAAGAGATAAGAATGAAGTTGAATATCAGTGCTAGAGGATCATGGTTAACAAATATGGTTGTACAGTTATCTATAGTAAAATGCTTTAGAGATGCAAGGAAAAGATAAAGAGATAGAAAAGATTAAGCATGAAATGCTTACTAGAAAGCATTTTGAGTTCAAAAATTTGAAATGAGGGTATTTTAGTATTGGAACATGGAAATTGTGTTCCCAATAATGCGAAGTTGAAAAAGAAGATAATGAGAAAGGCACATGATGATGTAGATTCGATGCAACCAAGTAACAATAAGATGTATAGAGGATGGAGACAGAATTTCTGGTGGTTAGGATTGAAGAAGGATATAGCTGAAATTGTGAGATTGTATGGAGCACCATTAAGCATAGTGTTAAATAGAGATGCTAGATTTACATCTTGGTTTTGGAGATGCTAGATTTACATCTTGGTTTTCAGAAAGCCGCGACGACATAGTTGCAATTTAAAATAAATTTTTTCGTGCTCAGACATAAAGGATTATTATAATACTAGAAGATATGTTAAGGGAAAATGTGATGAGTTTTTCAGTAAGTTGGGATGCTTACATGCCTTCGATTAAAGCTGCTTATAATAATCAGTATCAAACTAGTATTGGGATGATACTGATGGCAAATTTTGTATGGTAGGAGGTGTAGAACTCCTATATGTTGGAAAGAAATGGGAGAGAGAAAGATATTTGGTTCATAAATTATTAAGTTAACAACTGAGATGATCAAGATGGCTAGAGATAACCGTAAAGCAGCACAGAGTAAACCGAATAGCTATGCTGATATTAAGAGAAAACCTTTGGAATTTCAAATAGATGATTGGGTGTAATTAAAAATATCTCCATGAAAAGGTGTGCTAAGGATCAAAAAGAAAGAAAAGTTGAGTATGAGGTAAGTGGGACCCTATGAGGTTGTTGAGAAAGTTGGGCTAGTTATGAGTAATTTGGATTTGCCTCCAGAATTCATGTTTCACTTCTAAGAAAGTGTTTACATGATGAGTATTATACTATTTTGAGCCAAGCTTTTGGAAAGATTTGACTTTTATACAAGTATCAATGAGAATTTTAGACAAAAAGGACAAATCTTGTATAATAAAATAATTGCACTAGTTATGTTCTATGGCAGAATAAGGATGTTGAAGAAATTACATGATAGTGTGAGACAATTATGAAGAAGTATTGTTCACAATTGTTTCTTGAGTTAGGTAAGGAATTTCGATGACGAAATTTTTGTAAGGTGGGTAAAATTGTAATACCCATAATCGTAAAGTAAGGGTAAATAAGTAATTTAATAAATATAACAAGAAATTAAAATAATATATTTTACGTGAAGGATTTAATATTGAATAAAATAATTTTTTTGGAAAAAAATAGAAACGTGGGGCATAATTATAAAAAGAAAAAAATAAAAAAAATTTGACATCAGAAACGTCCAGCAAGAAAAAAAAAGTTTTTTTTTAAGTTTTAAAAAAAATACAAAGCAAAACATGGCAGCACTGCTGCCAATTTTATTTGAACACTGCCAAGTGTAAAATTAGACAATTGCATATCCTCCAACACATCTGTACGTGGAAGAGAAATGGGAGGCTGCAGACTTTACAAAACTAAACTTTGGTTTTGTTTGTATATATATATATGGTAATTGTAAATACGATTAACGATTTTGTTAGTTTTATTTTAAACCATTCATTTTCTTTAAATATTTGGGGGTCCAAAAAAATACTGAATGAACAAAATTTTGAAGGGGTTTACTGCGGAATTTCATAGAGAATCACGAAAAACTGTTAGAAAAATAGAAGGTAATAACATAGTGTTTATTTTTGAAGTTTTAGTATTTATGAAGTTTCCCTGAATTCAAAGTGAGAATTTTCAAAGTGTGTGGTTTATAACAAATTGAAGAATAAATTATAAATTTAATATAAATGCGATGTCAGGTGTTGACAATCTACAATCGGCCGAAATTTCTGAGAGAAACGAGAAATGTAAGGAGGTGATCCACGGGTAGTTTTAAGAGCTATGTGGTGAGTTGGATTTACTTTAAGTAATCTAAATAAAAAAGAAAAATCTAGGGATAATATTAAAATAAATTATTAGCTTATGTTTTGGTGATAGATAAAGATTTGGTTGATAGATATAATATGAATATTGGACATGTAGAATAGTATTATGTGAAAAGAGATATTTTTGAAATAATAAATTGATTTAATAATAAAAGCGATAAGTGAAATTATTGATGAACTATGGTTAATGTTTTGATACGAATTTTGAGGAGATGAATTTTAGTAGATCTTGACCAATTTTGATGGATGATTTGATATGGTTTGGAATGAAATTTAGTTGATCTTGGCAAACTTTAATAGATGATTTGATGTGATTTGGGATGAGAGGAATTTAGTGAAATTTTTGTTATATAAATTTGAGAATAATCAAGATAGCCAATTTAAGTGTTTTGAATTTATGTTGCTTTTATATTACTGTTAATATGCATATTTCATATTATTGTTCATATGCATATGTATTAAATAAGATAACTGAAAGAAACGGGAAGGGGCCGGTCTAATGGAATTACCGTGACAGCCGGTATATGCTGAAAATAAATTCCATGACAGCCGGGATAAGCTGTAAAAAAACCGGGAAGGGGCCGGTCTAAGATAATAATAATCTGTCGACAGGTGGGAAGACATTTCTATCATAATCATTCATGCATGACATCTGATTTAGTTATTGCTTCCATCATTGAAATGTTGATTTGTAGTGTGTTATTATGAAATTGTTTATAGATGAATTGGTTTCACAGAGAAAGACATTTATGGTGAGAAAGAAACAGAAAATGATAAGAACCATCTAAATGGTGGACTCTATGATGTGAACCTCATTACGAGGTAATTATGAGATAAGTGATAGTATTAAGGTAAACCAATGAATGAGAAGAAGAGATTGATAGAGAATGAATCTTATAACATGTGTAGTGATAGTAGAATGTTATCATCAAGTATTGTGAAATATAAATGATTAAATATAAAAAGGGCTATTATGCAAACTGAATACTTTTAGTAAATTTAATTCATTGAGCTTGTGAAGCTCACCCCTCATTGTACAATGATTTCAGGTAGCAGACAGGACAAATAATTTGGTGAGTTGAGGTTCAGAAAAAATCATTTTCTGTAAGCCATGTACGTGTCAACATCCTCAGACTAAAGAAAAAAGAAAGCAAAAATTTTATTTTTAATAACTCATGCATGTTAAGTTGTGTGTGTGTGTGTGTGTAAGTGTGTGTGTGTGTGTGTGTATATATATATATATATATATATAAGTTAAAGAACAGATTGATGTAACTCCCCTATTGAGGGATAAGGATGATGTAAAAGGAAATTTTCCTGTTAGTATTATTTATTGGTATTGTTACATATATGTGTCGTGCTGGGATTTTCAAAATGTGATGACACCGTCTCGAGGGTGGCCAACCCGGGATGGGTCGTTACACTACCACACCCTCTCAAATAATAACTCTAACTCTAACTCTAGCTCTAGCACGTCCATGTGTCATCCTCAGACTATTCATTAGAATATAATTTGTTTTAATCTTCCACTTTCTTACTTTTTATGCCGTCTACAAAATCATAAAACCTAATACTCTGATACCAAAATTGTAACGACCCATCCCGGGTTGGCCATCCCCAAGAAGATGTTGTTACATTTTGAAAATCTCAGCACGACACATATATGCAACAATAAAAATAATACCAACAGAAATATTTACATCAATCTTCAACCCTCAATAGGGGAGATACATCATTCTGATCTTGATTTAAACATTATATACAACGTAATATGCATTAATATTTACAAATAAATTTTTGTTTTATTTTCTCATTAGTCTGAGGATGTAGACACGCACGTGGCTTACAAATAATGACTTCGTCTGAATCTCAACTCACCAAACTATTTGTCCTGCCTGCTACCTGAAACCATTGTACAATGAGGAGTGAGCTTCACAATGTCAGTGAATTAAATTTATTAGAAGTATTCGATTTTATACTCCTAGTTACATCTTATAATTCAATTACTTTAAAAAAAATCTTATGATATTCATTCATCTTTTTCCTCAAATAATTTAATAACAATATTTTGTAATCACTAATCAATTTCATAATTCCCCTATTATATAATCTCTTCTAAAGTTACTCATTAAACATATCAATCTTTTAATCATATATTTAATCATCTCTAAATCTTCAATTCAACATTATCATTTGCCTCATTATAAGGTTCACAACATATAATAACTCACTCAAACAATTCTCATCATATTGTATTTCTGCATTTCTTCCTTAGCATATTTGTCTCTTTGTGAGACTCATTCATCTATAAATAAATATACAATCATGAATAACACTTTAATATCTTAAGAAATAACAATCAACATTTAAAGCAAATACAATGCATGAATTATTATTAAGGAACATTTTGCCACATGTCGACATGTTTTTAGCTCTTTCAACCTTTCTTTCAGTCCCCAAGTGATTAAAGAAATAGAGTAGTTTGTATTGAAGAAGTAAGAAAACCAAAGATTTGGTAAGAAATAATTAAAGTAAAGCAAAAAAGTATATATACACACACACATACAAATTGCATTAGTCAGCACTTCACTTCCTCTAATTTGGCCATGCTCACCTGTGCTGTCTAACATGCATTTGCATGTTAGATAGGTGTTTGCCATTCTTTTTTGCTTCTTTTTTCTTTTTCTTTTCTTCATGTCCACAATTTTTTTCTTCAAAAGAATTGTTTTATATAAAAAAAATTAGTTCTTTCGCATATATATTATTTTAATTCCATGTCATATTTATTAAATTACTTCTTTACCCATGTTTTAAGAACACGAGTATTACATCTCAACACACATCTCAAATGCTCAATATGTTCATCTAAGTTCTTGCTGTACACTAGGATATCATCAAAGTACACGACTACAAATTTGCCTATGAACGCACGTAATACATAGTTCATTAATCTCATGAAAGTACTAGACGCATTTGTAAGTCCAAATGGCATAACCAGCCATTCATAAAGTCCATATTTAGTTTTAAAAGCAGTTGTCCATTCGTCTCCCTCCATTCTAATTTGACGGTAGCCACTTTTAAGATCTATTTTACTGAAAATACATGAGTCATGCAATTCATCAAGCATATCATCTAATTTAGGAATTAGATGATGATACTTTACCGTAATATTGTTGACCACTTTGCAATCAACGCACATCCTCTAAGTCACATCCTTCTTTGGCACTAGTAGCACTGGTACTACACATAGGCTCATGCTCTCCCCTCACGTACCCCTTGCTCATCAAATCTTCAACTTGCCTTTGAAGCTCCTTTATCTCCTTCAGATTACTCCTATAGGCTGGTCGGTTTGGAATAACTGCTCTAGGTACGAAATCAATTTGATACTCAATGCCTCTAATGGGTGCCAACTCATTCGGCATCTCCTCCAAAAATATATCATCGAACTCCTATAACGAAGAAACAAGCAAACTAGGAAGAGATTAGTTAGTTTCATCAAGATTAAGATAAGATTCTTTGTTAACAAGAAAATCATACGTTGATTTGCTAAGAAGGCCCTCTTAACCTCACTCTCCTTTGCATAAAAACTCATCTTTATCTTTCATTTTCTCTCTGTAGGTTCTCTTTCTTTTTTTTCTCATGGCTCCACTCTCTTTTCTTTATTCTTAGCCATCTCTCTATTTTCTTTTTCACCCTTTCTTTTTCTTGAAGTTTTTGTCTCACCTTCATTTTTTTTTTCTCTCATTTTTCTTTCTTGTGTTTCGGCCTCACCCTTTCTTTTTTGCTTAGTCTCACTTTTTAGCTTCAGTTGGTCTTCATAGACCTGTTTTGGGGTTAAGGGAGTAAGCTTGATTGTTTTTCCATCATTTACAAAGCTGTACCTGTTCTTAAACCCGTCATGAATCACCCTCCTATCATACTACCACGGTTTCCCCAACAAAATATGGCCAACATGCATAGGAACTACATCACAAAGCACGTCATCGCTATACCTCCAAACGGTAAAAGCCGCTTATTGACCTTGACCTCCCCATATTCATTTAACCACTGCAACTTATAAGGTCTATGATGTTTCATAAAGGTAAGCAAAACTTCTCAACTAGGGTGGTACTAGCTACATTGGTGCAACTTCCCCCATCTATAATCATATTATACACCTTGTTGTTTACATAACATCAACTATGAAATATGTTCTCTCTCTGCTGCTCCATATCATCTACTTTAATTTGCGTATTAAGAGCACACCTGGCAACAAGAGACTCACCTTCTATGGGGTATTCCACTCCATCATCATTACTAGCATTGACTAACTCGGACATCTCAATACTATCATCCTCACTCTCAGTCATCAACTCCCCAATGTCACGCATAACCATCACCCGCTTGTTTGGACATTGAGACGCGATGTGCCCTGAACCCAAACATTTAAAACATTTAATATCTCTATTCCTTAAAGGTTGGAAATCTGCCTTGGGTTTGTTCGTGCTAGTTTCCTCATCTTTTCCCTTAGGTGGTTCAGCCTTCCCTTTGCTACAACTCGATCATTTCTATCCCACTTTGGTTTCCAAGGTGTGCTAGAAACTGAAGTATACCTTGCTGTCCACTTTCTCTTTAACTGCCTCTCCACCTTTATAGCCACGTGCACCATGTCTTCTACATTCGCATAATGCTGTAACTCAACTAAATTGGTTATGTTCCTATTCAAACCACTTAAAAATCTAGCCATTTTGACCTCTCGAGCCTCCTCTACATTAGCCCGAATCATAGCCATCTCTATCTCCTTATGGTAATCCTCTACACTCCTAGACCCTTGTGTAAGGTTTTGTAATTTTTGGTAGAGGTCTCTATAGTAGTGGTTAGGTACAAATCTCCGCCTCATGAGAGCTTTCAACTCACCCCATGTTTCTGTAGGTCTTTCATGATTCCTCCTCTTATTGGTCACTAATTAATGCCACCAAATAATTGCATGATCAATGAACTCAATTACCGCCAACTTCACCTTCTTCTCCTCTGAATAATTGTGACAATAAAAAATCAACTCTATTTTATTCTCCCACTCCAAATAAACTTCAAGGTCATTCCTCATTTGGAAAGATGGTATTTTCATTTTGGTGCTCCCAAGGTTCCTATCTACCCCATCTCGACACCTTGGATTTCTCCTAGGTCCTTTTCCACACCTACCTCCTCTAGATCTACCCATTCCACCCATTCCAACTTCAAATGTTATGTCTTCCTCATCCTCATCATCTTCTTCATTTTCATACTCATTTTAAATGCTAGGTTCACGTCTCATCCTATCTCGCCCACCTTGTAGATTTCTAATCACTACCTCTTACTAATCCATCTTATCCCTCACCTCCCCAACACCAAATTCATTCGTTCAAACTGTTGTTGCATAGCCTACAACACAAAGAATGAATTATCTACCTTCTCCTTAGGTGTTGAGTCACTCTTATGACACATTTTTAATGCGCTGCAAAACAAGAATGTTAGTGATAAAACCTCACACACTCCCTTACATGTTCACGCTGAAATATTGTTACTCCACTCATGTTTCACTCTTTTAGAATTTTCCAATACTATTCTCACCCACTCTTGCCTTTAACTCACCTATTTTCCCTTTCAAGTTCTTTAAGAACTAGTTGAACTAAATCAAGACACAACCTTGTATTATTCTAACCGGCAATAGATTCAAGAAACAAGAAAGGAAAAAAAATGACACAGATCTTAAAGAATTTGTACGAGGAAAAGAGCAATTAGGAAACAAGATACTAAAGATGATATATTCAACCTCTTTGAAGATAAAGATCAATCAAAACCAAATCACTTCAATTTTCGGATTGCAAAGTATATCAAACAACCAGTTCCAAAATTTATTTTTTTTATTTATAACTATGCAACAACCCTTGAATACACTGCCTTCTTTTTTTTTCGTTTTTTTAATATAGATTCGGTCACAAATAGCAACAATAATTGCAATTTTCAAAAAAGATTGAGCTGATTTCAACAACAAAAAACGAAAATAGAAGGAATTAAAGAAAAGATTACAGATCTGGCAATTAAAGCAAAAATTCGTGTAATCTATTAAAGGATTCCCTGATATGAATTCATTTAATCATTCAAGCAATAACAAGCTCTCTAGCTTTGTCTCATATTCTCTTGTGTTGGCTTATTTTCTTTGAGTGGGTCTAGCTTCGAGGGCGGTTCTCTTGAGTAGCTAAGAGGAAGGCTGACTTAATCATTCCAATGAGGTGTTTCCGAGCCTAAGGCCGCACGGTAGCGACTTAAGCTTGCAGCCAATGACAAGTGGTATCAGAGCCTGGTTCATCGAGACTTTTGAGAAGAGATGACGACCACTTCCGATGCTAGCAACCTAGCTCATGACGGTCATGAGACCTGAGGGAGGGCGGCCAAGAAGGCTAATTTAAGGGATGTGATGTCAAGTATGGATGCTCGCTTGGATAAGGTGGAGTCAGTCGTGAGGGAAATGCGGGATAGGTTTGAGGATACCAATGGTAGCATCGAGGAGCTAAACTCCATGAGGGAGGATCTTCAAGGAACGATGCAAGGTGCCCTCAACGAGGCAGTAGACGTGCTCACGCAAAAGAACGACACCCATGAGGCCATGGTGGTATCTATGCGAGAAGAGATGGAAGAGCTCAAGCATGAGCTCTCAGCTTGCAAAGTAGCCTTCGGAGGTGGTATGCTTGCTATGACACCCAATCATAGGGTGGATGTGCCTAAGCCAAAGGAGTTCAAGGGCATCCGAGCTGCAAAGGATGTGGACAACGTTCTTTGGGGGATGGAGCAATATTTTCTGAGTGATGAACATCATGGAGGACGTAACCTAGGTGAACACAGCCTCTATGTATCTTGTTGATATTGCTTTATTGTGGTGGCGACATAGGTGTGTGGGTGCTGCCATTGTTACGTGGGAAGAAATCCAGAAGGAATTCCGTCAACAGTTAATCTTGGAGAGAAGGAGGCTCTTTTCTTTTTCGTGGATGGCCTTAAACCATGGGCCAAGCAAGAGTTGCAAAGAAGGGGTGTCCAAGACCTCACCCGAGTCATGTCCGTGGTGAAATCTTTGGTGGAGTTCAAGAAACAAGAGAAATTTGACTCTTCCAAGAACAAAGGCAAAGGTAGGGGAAACAAAGACAAGTATCAGAAGAGTGGTCTGGGGAAACCACCTATTCACAAGTGGAAGTTCACCAAGGAAAGGGACAAAAAAAATGAGTCATTAGTATGCTTCTTGTGTGAGGGTCCTCATCGGGTGCGGGATTACCCGAAAAGAACTAGGCTCTCTGTTATTGCTAAGGAAGAGGGGGAAACGGAGAGAGATACCCTCAAGCTTTACTTTATCATGCTTAACTCGATCAAAGCCAAAAGGTTTGGCAAGCGAAAGGGGCTAATGTTTACAGACATCATGGTGGCTGGCACCAAGATAAGTGCTCTTGTAGACACTAGGGCTTCCAATCTCTTTGTATCCGAGAAAATGTCCAAGAGATTAAGCCTTACGGTGGAGAAAGACAATGGGTGGATCAAGACAATCAATTCTAAAGAAGTTTCGACAATGAGTGTAGCACAAAGGGTGGAGCTATAACTAGGAGATTGGAAAGGCAAGGAAACTCTTGAAGTAATCCCACTTGATGATTATAACTTTGTAATTGGGTTAGATTTCCATGATCGGATTAATGCTTTGCTAGTGCCATTTGCCAATTGTGTGTGCATCCTTGATTCTTGATGCTAATGCCTCGTGCCGGTAAGACAAGACTCTGGCTAAGCTAATCGGTTTTATCGGCAATCCAACTAGCCAAGGGGGTGAGAAGGGAGGAAGTCACATACTTGGCCACCTTGAAACTTGAGGAGGTCCTAAAGTCCAAGGAAAAGATTCATCTTGAGGTACTTGAGCTTTTAGAGTCTTTTGTTAATATGATGCGCCCGGAGTTACCCAAGAAACTCCCACTTAAGAGAGAGGTGGATCATAAGATTGAGTTGGTATCTACTACCTAACCACCAGCCAAGGCTCCATATCGAATGTCACCTCCCGATCTTGAGGAATTAAGGAGACAACTTAAGAAATTGATTGATGCGGGATTTGTGTGACCTTCCAGGGCACCCTACAGTGCACCAGTTTTGTTCCAATGAAAGTATGATGGTTCTATGAGGTTGTGCATTGATTATAGAGCTCTCAACAAGCTTACGGTGAAGAACAAGTACCTCATCCCACTCATTGCGGACTTGTTTGATCAACTTGGGGATGCTAGATGGTTCACCAAGCTAGATTTGAGATTGGGGTACTACCAAGTATGGATAGCCGAGGGGGATGAGCCAAAGACAGCGTGTGTCACTCGCTATAGTTCTTATGAGTTTCTTATGATGTCTTTCGGACTCACTAATGCCCCAGCAACTTTCTGCACTCTAATTAACAAGGTACTCCAACCCTTTCTAGACTGCTTTGTGGTTGTTTATCTTGACGATATTGTTATCTATAGTCGGTCTCTAGAGGAGCATGTGAGGCACTTGAGACAGGTATTTCAAGTTTTGAAAGAGAATGAGCTCTATGTGAAGAAAGAGAAGTGTTCATTTGCCCAACATGAGATACCATTCTTTGGCTATATAGTAGGTGGGGGAAAGATTCGGATGGATGGGGGCAAGATTCAGGCTATTGTTGATTGGGAATCACCGACCAAGGTTACCGAGTTAAGATCATTCCTTGGGTTGGTGAACTATTATCAGTGTTTCATCAGAGGCTATTCAACCATCACCACACCCTTGACCGATATGCTCAAGAAGGGGAGAGTGTAGGAATGAAGTTTAGTTTGTCAAGGGGCCTTTGAGCAGTTGAAACGGGCAATCACAGATAAGCCAATCCTAGCCCTACCGAATCACACCAAGCCCTATGAGGTCCACACGGATGCATCTGACTTTGCTGTTGGAGGGGTCTTGATACAAGATGGTCATCCGATTGTTTTGAGAACCGAAAGCTCAATGAGACCTAGCGGCGGTACACGGTTCAAGAGAAAGAGATGACGGTCGTGGTCCATTGCTTGCGCACATAGAGGCATTATCTTTTAGGATCTAGGTTTGTGGTGAAGACCGACAATGTGGCCACAAGCTACTTTTAGACTCAGAAAAAGCTCTCTCCCAAGCAAGCCCGATGGCAAGATTTCCTTGTCGAGTTTGATTTTGTGTTGGAGTACAAGTCAGAGAAAACCAACACAGTAGTGGATGCACTAAGCCGAACGGTAGAGTTTGCTGCCATTAGCCGACCATAAGGGTCCTTGGTGGATCACATTAAGGAGGGATTGTCCCATGACCCGACCGCCAAGTCTTTGATAGAGTATGCCACAAAGGGGAAGACTAGGAGGTTCTGGATGGAAGGGGACTTGCTCTATACCAAGGGGAATCGGTTATATGTGCTGCTTCATGGGAAATTACGAAAAAATGTGATGCAAGAGTGCCACGATTCTAAGTAGGCTGGTCACCCGGGTGTGCACCGCACCCTAGCACTTGTGGAGGAACGCTACTATTCTCCACACTTGAGAGGGGATATTGGGGCCTATGTGAAGATTTGTCCTCTGTGTCAACAAGACAAAGTAAAGCAAAAATCACTTGGGGGTCTCTTGGAGCCATTGCCAATTTTGGGTATCTCCATGGATTTCATTATGGGGCTACCTAAAAGTGATAGATTTGGGAGCATCATGGTTGTTGTGGACCGGTTTTCGAAATATGGGACTTTCATTCCGGCTACCAAAGAGTGTCTAGCAGAGGAGGCAGTTCGGTTGTTTCTCAAGCATGTGGTTGTATTGGGGTGTACCACAGTCCATTGTTAGTGATCGGGATAGACGGTTCACGGGACGGTTCCAGATAGAATTGTTCAAGTTGCTCGGATCGGGTCTAAACTTCTCCACTAGTGTCCACCCTCAAACCGACGAACAGACTGAGAGGGTGAATGCTTTGTTGGGGACCTACCTCCGACACTATGTGAATGCCTCCCAACGAGACTGGCCAAAGTTACTAGATATGACTCAGTTTTCCTATAATTTACAAAGGAGTGAGGCCACCAACCACAGTGCCTTTGAGATTGTGATGGGACGGCAACCTCACACTTCGAGTACTATTGTTGTGGGATACACGGGGTCAACTCTGGTAGCCTATAAGTTTGCCAAGGCATGGCAAGAGCAAACCGATTTGGCTCGAGTTTGCCTACACAAGGCATCCAAGCGTTCCAAGAAGTGGACTGATCGTTAGAGACGGGATGTGCCGTACCAAGTGGGGGATTTTGTGCTTGTGAAGCTACATTTGGTACTTCGCACCAAAGGGATCTATAAGGCATTAGTACGCAGATATGAGGGGCCTTTCAGAGTTCTTAGAAGGGTAGGCAATATGGCTTACAAACTTGAACTACCATCTAAGCTCAAGGTGCACCCGGTCGTCTATGTGAGTATGTTAAAACCATTCCATGAAGACCAAAATGATCCGGATCGAGGTGAGTCACAGCGAGCCCCTATAGGAGTTAGGGTCTCTTATGACCAAGACATTGAGAGAATACTGGCCGATCTAATTTTGAGACGGAAGAACTACAAGCCGAGGCATGAGTACTTGATACAATGGAAGGGACAACCCGATAGTGAGACTAGTTGGGAACCAGCCGAGGCCTTATGGCAATTTCAAACGAAGATCAACCAGTTTCATGCCGAGACTGAGATGAGGATGTCGCCAGATTGAGTGGGAGAGAATGTCACCACCCGCGTGTTCGAGGGTTTCTTAGTACACTTCTTGTTTATAATGTACAACATTGTACTACACTTGTAGTACCGTAAGATTGTGACACTTGGTAAGATGTTAGCCATGGATGTAAGGGAGCTCTACCTATATAAAGGGGTCTCCCCCTCACTTGTAATTCATTCAATCATTCAAGCAATAGTAAACTCTCTAGCTTTGTCTCATATTCTCTTGTGTTGGCTTATTTTCTTTGAGTGGATCTAGCTTTTAGGGCGGTTCTCTTGAGTAGCTAAGAAGAAGGCTGACTTAGGCATTCTAAAAAAATGTTTTCGAACCTAAGATTACACGATTAGCGACTTAAGTTTACAGTCCATAATAGACCTACCATATGCCTAAAATCGAGGGTTCAGAAAATGCTCCCACATGCATCCAAATCGACGGGTGCAAGTGCGGTGCGGTTCGGTGCGGGTGCTTAGTTTGCGGCACTTTTTAATTGTTGGAGAACCACAAAAAAAAAAAAAAAAATTGTAAAGGAGGCATTATTTTGTGGATGAAGGAACAGGCTGGACAAAGATGGGGCCAATTGCTCCTTTTAATGTTTAGAAGGTGAGAAATATGACAATAATTAGCTGGATGGCTCGTATTTTCTGATGGGTGGTGGGGTCGAGCCGATTAAGTGAGGCATCCTATGAAAAAACATTTTGCTACAGAGAATAAATATGATTCACTGTATAAAATAAAATTAAAATAGGTACAAATTTCTAGTGATTTAAGCAAATACCAATGCCCTAAAATCTGGATGCACAAGATTTAATCAAGAGGGAAATATGAAAACAAAATAGAGTTACTGTCCTTTTTGGTTAAAACGTTTGTCATCCCATTGACTTCCCTGCACGCCCCTTTTAGATCGTTTTATTCGTGTCTGAAAAATGGATGACAAATGAATGTGCTTGATCCTTCTTCTTTTTTTCCCATGGGTTAAATTATTAATAATGGGCTAAATTATTAATTATTAACATTTAAGCATAAAACAAAAAAATTTCGTTGAATGAAAACTTGATTGATAATTTTAAAGAACTTTATTAATAATGTTAATCGAGTTTGTACGGACAATATTAGTGAAATTATTAAAAATTATCAATAAAAATTTTCATCCGATTCAAAATCTTGTTTTACATCTGGTGGAACCAAAAATCTTTCTGAAAGTACCTTATGTTGTTGAAAGCATTTACTCGTGCAATTAATTGATAAAAATAATACTTACTGAAAAAATTATTATGTTCATTGATGATGGTACACTAAATAAAGTTAATAATTAAGAGTGGTGATTCCACAAATTCGGTTTCATTGTAATTTTACCGGAGCGCACTAATATTTATGGGAAATCTGAGTACTAATATTTGTATTTAATTTTTTTTTATTATTTTATTTTTCCAGTTCAATCATTGTTTTATTTTCCGTGATTATTAGTTGGTTTTTTCGGTTCCATGATAATTTTCACAGAACCGGTTTCATGGGATCGGGACTCAATACGAAAACATCAAACGGTGAGAGGTTTTGACATTTTTTAATTTAAAAATTCAATTGGAAACTCTTTAAAAATTCGGTAGTAACACGTAGGAATTTCACTGGCAAAACATAGAGACTAAAAATAACAAATGATATAAAAATTTGACAATATGCCTGTTAGCACAATCTAACTTGGAGTTTTTTTTTCTTCACATGAGATTCTTAAAAATTTTAATTTTTTAAATATAGTTGTTTTGAACTTATTTTTAAACGGGATAGTCTTTATCATGTAAACTCAGCGTTATTCAATTATTGTTTTAAACATAAACACCACTAAGTGTTACATACAGTAAATTTTTTTGTTGGTTTACACTGTTCTTTAATATGTACAGAAATTACCTTAATTAAACAAAACACTCAACAATTAGATTTCATAATTCTGTCATGAAAACATAGCAGAGCGGAGCACCCAATAGACTACTTGAATCTCCACTTTCAAAAATTAAAGCATCATAAAAATTGCAGTATAATCCTATTAAGCCAATTTTGGGAGATATCATTGCCTATTCAACTATCTTTGATCCCGTAATCCTTGTGGAAAAAAATGCACAACATGACCATCTACAAATATCGATTTTGAATTGCCCTTTATGAAACTATAAGTACATTAAGAATCCAATTGGCCTAAGGGTAGATTCCGTTTATAATTTGTAAAACGATTTTCGTTTTAATAAAATTAAAATTTATTTAATATTTAATAAAACAATAATAAAAATAATTTTTTTAACATAAATTTAAATTTTCAGATTTTAATTTTTTTATAAATTATTTATTTTAAAAATATTTAACTTAATTTTTATTTATACGAAACAAAAATTATGTCATAACTTTAAGTCCTTTACTAGTCTCTATCAAAAACAGTGAAAGAAAAAAAGTTTTGGCTAGGCAAGTAATTTATCAGCTATCATCTCATAATTATATGGTTGAATCAAAAGAAAATGATTTAGAAGTACAGTAGATTTGAACTGGGACAATTAGACTGACAAGTTGGCTAGAGCGTATGCCGTATGATCCACTGACTTGTCAGAGGGTGATTTAGAATCTTGTGGCTCATTTGATTCCTTGGACTTGGGCAAAAAGTTGGGCCCATAGCTGTAGTTGTTAGACCTGCTCGAGTGGAGTTTCCAACAGGTCCTTTAACTAAAGGCAACTATTTACTTATTTGGGCTTGATTTATGCATTTTACTTCCACCTTTAGGAACCTATTTAGGTTGCAGCATCAGCCAGCAAGGCCCATTTCAATTAACATTATTTAAGGCCTTCGTATTGGATGGACAGGGTCGTTGACAAGCTCCCAAATGGACTACACATTTTGTCCATTTTTCCTACTTCTCAAATCCCATTTCTGTCTCAATAAAAAGTAAAGATTATACGAAATTCCTTACACGAAAATTTTAAATTTTAATTTAATTTTTTTATTTTAATAATAATAAAATTAATAATCATGATTTATCATTTAACGTTCATAAGAATTTTAAAGTTACAAAAAATCAACATGTTTTAATAAAATTTAACCTACGATCTACTTTACTTTTTTTTTTTGTAAAATTTTATAATTTTTAAAATGTTGATGAAATATGAATTAAATTTTACATTAAAATGATACTTTTTAGTTAACATTTTTTATAATTGATCTATTATATGAGTTTTTTTAATAATAAAATTTGAAATTGAATTTTATTTTTTAAACAAAACTTTATGAAATTTGTATAAAAAACTTTATTTAAGTCTTGCCACAATGAAAAATAGTGTATTATTATATATCATTTGATAAATTTTATGCTAGCGCATACGCATGCAAAGGAAGACATTTCTCAAAAGAAAAAAAAAAGTAAAAGAAAAAGAAAGAAAACGAGTTTGAATGAAGGTCAATTAACTATTATTTTCTTTTTGTTACTATTTCATAAAAGTTTATTGGGTTTATGTGCGACTCAATAAAAATAGAGTGCTCCATCAACTTTTTAAATATCTTTGATTAATTTTTGTGGATATTTAGCATAAAAAATGGTCTTGTGCTTTTTTTTTAAGCTAACTCCATTAGTAATCTTCTAAATGTTTGAAAATTGCAGTTAATGGACAAGCCCAGTAAGTTCATAAGTTGCGGTTACGTGTTCATGCACTTTTTAGTTCAAATCAAGCAGTACATCCCGACCAACGTTTACAGAGACGATCGCGATACGCATGAGCGAGATTGGAAGGAAAACATCATGAGGCGTGAAAATAAAGGCGTTATTTTAAAAAATGTTTTTTTTTTGTTAAGGGGTACGCTTGATTTTAAGGATACGTTTTTTGCGCTTGAAAGATCAGAGCCTGTGTCTTTTTGAAGTCTTTTTTGTTGATTGAAATTTAAATAAAAGTTAAAAAAGATGAGAACACAAAAAACAGAAGATGAGAGCGTCTTGCTAGATGAAATTGAGATAGTCCACCATGTGTAGAACAACAACCAAGCAAGAGGGCTTCTAGAGGCGATGTTGGAGGGTGACATGGCGAGGCTGAGAAAGCATTGTCGCCTGAAAAGGTGGTGGAGCCAAAAAGGACACCGTTAATTTTAAGAATGGAGGCTGTGACGAAGGTGTGGCTTTTAGGTGCACCATGAACGGTGTGGTCAGAGAGGGATTGAGATTGAAGAAAATATGGTGAAGGTAATCTGAAAGTTTGAGCATAAGTTCTCTGTAGTCTCTCACTGTGGCAAAGAGACTTGATTTGTGTGGCTTGCAGTGTTCTAAGATAATATATATTCATATTTGAAACTAATCAAATTTATTATTGTTAAATGTTGATCATAATTGAGCTTTCTTTTACTTTTGAGTCTTTGACTAAATGTGGACCGAACAATATGTGGGTGCAAAATATATTTTAGTCTTTTTTTCTTCTTTCTTTTCAAGTCATTGGGTTTGACTTTAAAATAAAAATAATTATGAGGTTTAAATTTTAAAATTATAATGCCATGTAACATTGGTTTGTTTGAGTTTTACATTGTTACTTTTTGTGAAGTAATCTCAGTAAGTATCAATGATCATTGATTCAATGAAAATGAGATGAGGAAGTTTTGAATAGTTTTGCACTCTAAAGTTTGTGAATTGTGATAAACATTTATTTTTAGATTTTAAATTATTAAAATTGATTGATAATTAATTAATTAATTTAAATTATTATTGTTATTATTATTATCATATAATTTTATTATTTAATTATATTATTTTATTTAAAATACCCCAACGTTTCAAAAGATTTATCCCTCAACGCCTCGTCTAATACTTTCACTTCTAATTCTAAATACACTGATCCCAACGTCATTAATCAAACAAAAAATCACATATAAAAAATCAAATCATGCATCAATCACATTCATATCATTCCTAGAGAGAGAACATACATAAATTGAAATAAAGTGTTTACTACCCACAACTTTTTTCGGTAGCACTACTTGATCCAAGTCATACTAAGGTGGTGTAGAATCACTCACTAAGCTTGAGCACACCTCTGTTTCGTATTGGAGAGTTTCAAAATAGTGATTCCTTTTGGCTCTTCCAAGAAAAAGATGGCGATACTTTAACTTCAACAACGACTGATGCTAATTCTTGTCTTGATTATAACTTAGAACAACAATAAACTTTACATGATGGATTTTCCCCATTGTAATTGTGCAACATCAAATTTGGGGTTTTCTTCACACTATACGTAATAAGGAGTCCAAATTTCTCATACCACACTATGGCATCATCACTTCATGCAACATCTAGTTTGATGTGCATATCGTAGATTATAAACTATTAACATGTTATTTTAATGTATGAAAAATTTATTTGATAGATGTAGATATCTTTATATGGGGGGTTTTCTCACACTATATCAAGAGACAAAGTATTACTTGTTCGAATTTAAAATGAGCAGTCGACCTTATGATTGAGAAGAGTGGATCAATTACGCTCATTCTTCTTAAAGTAATGTCATTGGGAGAGTGTTTGGAGTGTTAAAAGTTAGGTTCTTCATCTCGAGGCAAATGCCCTTTTTTTTTTCTCTACGGGCACAGACATTGATTGTTTGTGCATGCACGATAATTCATAATAACATCAAGCTCTGTAATAACCTAAAAGAGGATGCTTTCCTAACTATGTGGTTGAACCCTGATTTCACATCAGAGGGGGCTACAACACAAGTGATGGGAGGATCTAGTGATAGCGTTGAGGGTGTTTTAACCATGGATGAGAACTATATGATGAGTGAAAACGATAAAATTCCATGTTTCACGTGGGCTGCTATTAGGGTTGTTCCAATCCAGTGATCTTCTTTTTACTTATTTCATGGATTTTATTATATATGGGATATGTAAAATATTTATTTTTTCTTAATTTTGGAAAAAAATGTTTGGCTAATTTGGATATTTGTATGAAAGTTATGGTATTTATGTGGTATTTTTAATTTCATGATAACCATGTTTGTTATCACAAGCCTAGCTTTTGTTACTAAACATGGATTAATAATACAAGATAATTTTGATTTATGACTTGTCAAATTGCTACCAAACAATTAGATAGAGCATCAAGTAGGAATAAGTCCAAATTTAAAAAATTAATCACCAATTGTCACCGATTAGTTTTCATAAGTCAAGCCATGCAAGGCCTTAAATGCACAAAATTGGACTAAGTTGATGTTGACATCACATATGAATAACACTTAATAATATATTAATACTATTCAAATGTATTTTGAATAAAAATAACGCCATCAAATTATCAAAATCTTACTAATACCCTGTTATCACAAAAACCCATATTCTCCTCTCCTTCCAAGCTTTCAGCCGCACCACCGCCATCGCCACCGCTGCTGGCGTCAATGAAAATCCACAACCATCTCCCTTCCCCTGCGTCGTCACGCCAGCCCTGTACCCACTTCCGCCACCCTTCCTGATACCGGATTTAAATAGAATTGAAGGAAACTAAACAAACAAACAAAGAAATGAAAGATAGGAGTTCACCACCCACGAGATAACACCAAAGGGATATAGAATATCACCACCCAAAGGATTAACACAAGGGATACAGAACTATAAGAATTCACCACTCTAAGGATTATACCAAAGAGATACAGAATTACAAGAAGGAGAAACTCTCTTCTCAAAAGCCAAAGGCTAATTTCAATTTATAAACTCAAGTCTGTTTTCAGTATATCTATATCTCTTTAAATTTAATACATTATTTATTTTGCTATATTTGATTTCTAATACATCTCTTATTTTTTAAAAAATTTAGCTACATATTGATACTAGCCTTCTCCCATCTGCTATCCTTCCCATTCGGAATGTAAATGAGGTTTAATCATGATATCTTGTGCAATGAACAAAAGATTCATCCAACTAAACCGGTTAACACCCACAATATTCGATAAATCTCCATCTTCGGTTTTCTCTTATTTTCGTGCCAATAAATATATTGTAAACCAAGGTTCAAATCCAAGAGGGGGATGAATTGAGTTTTTAAAACTTTTTGTTAATTAACTTGCAAGTTTTTAAAACAGTTTAATATGCAAAGCGCACAATCAAATAATATGCTTGTAAATAAAGGAGTTAAGGAAGAGAATATGCAAACTCCGTTTATAGTGGTTCGACAATATCAGAATCCCTCCGACCATACGTTCACTCTCTTCATGAAACCTCCTTGAAGTAATCCACTAAACGTTAGTCGAGAAACTTCACGGATGTTGCACAAACCTCACAAACAATCTCTTCTTCACGGAAGTTACAATGAAGTGTTTAATCCTAAACACTCTAAGAGTTACACCAACTCTTTCCCTTTACAATAAATTGTATTAACTGTAAAGTAAATGGTAGAGAGATAGCAATGAATATTTTTACAAATGAATAAATATCTCTCTTTCAAGAACAAGCTTGAAGAATGGCTCATAATGAATTTTTCAAAGATTTGAGAATTAATGAGCTATATGATCAATTGAATGTGTTATCTCCCTTTTTAAAATGCTCATTGAAGTGGGTTTATATTGCCTTGAATCAATATGGCCGTTTGACACTAACTTGGTAGGTTTGGGGCATTATATGCTCAAGTCTCGTGTCTCAAACAATCATATTTTCGAATTACCAGTCGACTGAGTCAAGTGAAAAATCTTCCCTTTTAGGCTTAGGTAAAGTACCAGTTGTGAAGTTACCGATCGACTGGGTCCTTAGTACCAGTCGAATAGGAGCTTACTGTCCCATATCCCAGTCGACTGGTATGTAGACCCAGTTGACTGGGTTATTCTTCAACCCGGTTTTCATGTTTAAAAACAGTTTTTTGACTTAAAAACTTTTTGTATTTTAGTTTTTTCAAAGTCTTTTGTAAATTGAACCATAGATCAAGCTAAGTAATTGAATTTAGATATTTACATACTTTAGTGCCTATTCTAGATCTTCTGTCTTCTTTTGGTGTCTGAACATGTTGAGTTCTTGTATCTTGTTTTTGAACTGAATGATTTTATCTCTTAAATACTTAAATAAAACTGTTAGTGCAATTTAAGTAGTGTTTTGTCATTATTAAAATCAAATACGGGTCAATAATCTCCCCATTTTTTATGATGACAAAATTAAGAAGAGAAAAAACAGTTTTAAAACTAAGTGTTGATTTTTTGAAAAAAATTGGACATAGTTTCCTCTGTTTTTCTGATAAGAACCAACCTGTAAGCATTCAAATATAGTTCAAATACAGTTCCATCAATCTCAATCAAGCAATGCAATTTTAGTTTACATTTGTCAACATGTTCGGAGTGATACTCCCCCTAAATTTATGCTTTATTCTTAGTTTACATAAATTTTTCTCTTTTACATAGATTTTTCTCTTTTTCTCCCCCATTTTTACAATAGAAAAAAAGAGTGTAAACACAAAAAAAATAAGTAATATTATCACCATAGACATGAAGATAAGGCATAAACAAACTTGTGTTAAAAAATTAGGCATAATTTGGAGTTGGGAAGACTTCCCGAGTAGAATCAGAAGTTTACACATAAGCTTGAACAGTTAAAGCATATAGATGAGCAAAAACTGCTCAAACTAAGCAACCATATAGCTTAAAAGTAAAGCATATATATGAGCTAAGAGATAAATGAGTGAATCATAAGCAAGTATATGCAACTATCCATACATCATAAGCTTACAGAATCTGTCTGAACATCGAGTACAAGCATATGAATGTATGTAAAGAAAAGAAATGTTCGTGCTAAACTATCCATGGAGCTATATACAAAGATAACAGAAATGATAAAGGCAAAAGACTCAACGAGTGGGGGAGTCAGAACTGTCTCGAAGAAGATCCCGAATCTCAGCCGAAGAGCCGTCTGTGTGCTCTCAGAGTAACTCGAAATCATCTTGAAGTGTGCTGATGTCGCGACATATGATCGACTGAAGAGCTTTAGCTTTGGAAACCGGATTGTATGGACAGCTGGAGGCTCGTTACAGCCAATAGTATGTCATCGTATCCAGCTTGACTAGCACTAGAACCATCATATTATGGACTAAGTGCTCGCTCGTCAGTGTCCATAGTAGTGGGAAGAGCTGCATCATAAGGCATCTCGTCGTCCTCCTCGCGGTCATCATCACCAATCTTGGTATTTTTCTTAGCCTTGGAGTAGATCATGCCATCCTGGACCGAGCATCTCATCTTCTTCAGCAAAGAGACATTAATAATGTTTTTAAGGCCAATATTCTGTGCTTTGGAGGCAGGCAAGGGGACTTTGTAGTGCTGAAGGATTAGGGTGATGAGCATCCCGTATGGGAGGCACCTGGAGTCATTTGCTTCGCCATTTATCATGTTAGTGAGTAAGATGGGGTAAATATTGAAATGGTGTCCAGTTTTGAGACACCAAATCAATACTATGTCAATTTTAGACATATAGCTCCGACTCCCGAGTCTTAGGCAGATGGTCTAACTCACTATGAAGTTGAACAATTTTGAATCAAGGGGCATGTCACTACATTGGTGAAATGTAGTGGGTCGAAAGATGTAATTAGGGTCGCCCCTAACAATCTGATTTGCCTCATCGCAGTCAAAATTGTTTGGCCATCTATCTAGACTCCATTGGACCCCTCCCACGGGGATTCTCAGTAGTTTGACCAAGAGATCAGTAATGACTTCAAATTCTATGCCCATGACCTTGGTCTTGAAACGAAGAGCCAGTGGTCTCGATTTGAGCAGATTGACATAGAACTGGTGAATGAGGTGTGGGTAGTATTTTTGGTGTATTTTGACAACGGGAGTTAGGTGTATAACCTCAAAAGCTGGTAAAATATCAAAATTTGCATGACGGGTAGAGTCAAAATCGACAAATCTACCCGTCATAATTTTCTTATGGCGGATGACAGAGGTATACATGTCCTTGACAGCTGGACTCTAGAAGAGCAAGTCGTCGAGCTCGGTTCTCACTTGTTTGTTTGAGGAGCCGACTACACCTTTCTTTTTAGCATTCGATGCCATGGACTTCTTTGAACGAGGCCTTGTGGGCGCGTAAGGTTCGACAACTGTCCATTTTATTCGGATTCTCTCAGACATTTTAGTAATTTGGGTGGGTGAGAGATTTTTGAAAAATAATGAAGATTCAACCGTGAAAGTGGAAATAAATGTGATTTAAGGGAAGATTAACAGTTTTATGGAGTTATTTTGTGAGGTTTCGGTCTAAAATCAAAGATTTTCTAGAGAGAAAGCTTAGGGTTTGCAAAAATGACGTAAAAACTGAAGTGACTATTTATAGAATAACGATACCAGTTGACTGGGTCCTTCATATTTTGAGGACAATTCGACATACCAGTCGACTGGGTCGGGGTACTAGTTGACTGGGTAATCTGGTAGTAAGATACTAGTCGATTGGGTTTTGTAGGAGAAATTCAAATTTTTTTCTCCAAATGTTTTCTTATGATACGAATCAACTGGTTCAGGGTATCAGTTGACTGGGTCAGGGTACCAGTCGACTGGGGCATTAGTCAATGAGATACCAGTTAACTATATTAACCCTACTAGTCGATTGGGTTCATCAGAAGAATTTTCAAAATTTTGGGCTGTAAGTTTCTTGTGTAATACCAGTAGATTGTGTCTTTGTACTAGTCTATTGATGAAAAGGGAAGTGAGTTACCAGTCGACTGGATTGACCCAACTAGTCGACTGGGTAACTGGATAGAGAGATACCAGCAGACTAGATCAAATATGCATCCATGAAGGTCAGGAGCTTGTGACCTAAGGCAGCGCCCACTAGCTGGTGGATCCGCGGCAGGAGAAAACTGTCTTTTAGGCAGGCCTTGTTTAGATTGGTGAAGTCGATGCAGATTCGCCACTTGCCATTGGCCTTTATACCATTACTAAATTGGAGATCCAGTCGGGGTATTTTGCCTCTCGGATGAAACCAACCTCAAATAACTTGTCTACCTCTGTCTTAATGGTGACCTGCCATTCCGGGGTGAATATCCTCTTCTTTTGGATGACAAGCTTATGCTTCGGGTCTACGTTTAGACGATGTTCAATAGTTTCAGGATCGATCCCTAGCATGTCTGACACGGACCAAACAAATAAGTCTTGATTTTTTCTAAGAAGGGAGAGGAGTGCCTTCCTATGGCTTTTCAGAAATCTCGACCCAATCTGAACCATTTGAGAACGATCCTAGCCGAGGGGAACCGAAGCTAGCTCCTCCATAAGTTGTCCTCTAGGAGTCTTGACCTCATCCTGGAGATCTTCCACCTCGAGGGGTAGGGCTTCAGTCTTCCTTCCTTCTTTAATGGTGTTCAGGTAGCAGAACCGAGAGGCTTGCTGGTCCCCTCTGACCACTCCTACTCCCTTGTCAGTGGGGAACTTGACTTTTAGATGGTAGGTAGAGACAACTGCTTTTAGCTTGTTGAGAGTGGGGCGATCGAGGATCATATTATAGGACGACGGTTACTTGACTACCAAGAAAGTGGTTTGGACCGTGGTCGTCAATGGTGCTATACCTGCAAGGATGGGGAGAACTACACTCCCTTCCGTGAACACCGAGGTTCTTCCGAAACCATAGAGAGGTGTGTGGGCCAGCTTCAACTGTTCGTCCTTCAGTTGCGCACGTTAGAAAGCATCCTAAAATAGAATGTCCACTAAACTTCCATTATCTACCAGGATACGCCTTACTTCGTGGTTGGCCACCAAGAGAGAGATTACCACCGTGTCATTATGTGGGGTCTATACTCCCTCCAAATCATCGTCTAGAAAAGAGATTACCAGGCTTGACTTCCTCCGCTTGTGGGGACCGCTGACAGAGGCCACGGTTCGGGCGTATGCTTTGCTACTTTGTCCCGAGCTTCCTCCAGCAGTTGGGCCTCCGCAGATTGTTTTAATAACCCTGGTTACTACCACCCCTTGGTTTCTTTGATCGGATCCTTCCTGCCTGGGCCCGAGGTTTTTTTTAGGGTCCTAGTGTTCCTACTGTGGGAGCCGAGAGCGTCCAGAGTCTCCCCTAGCTTGGTCGGGTGCCTCTCTTCTCCGGGACCTGATAAACTCCTTTAGGTGCCCCCGGCTGATGAGGGCCTCAATCTATATCTTCAAACTATGACATTCTTTGGTGTCATGCCAACATATGAGTTTTTTTTATACTTCTTCGATTTTACTGTTTAGCTAGAGATGGTGGTTTCCCACAGACGCCGCCAATCTGTTGATGTTGAGAAATCATTGTTGACTTGGTGTCAACTTCTTGGGACCTGCACAGGTAGAGTAGGTGAACTAGAGGGCCCACGGAAGGAGAGGAGGGGGAGGCCTCCTAGGACGCTCAGACACTCTAGTCAGGAGGAGAACTGAAGAAAAGAGGGGAAGGCGCTAATTTGTGTATAGAGCTTGTGTAGAATGAAGAAGTTGTCTTGAACTTACGTACCTCTGGCTATTTATAGTCTTCTATGGGGAGGTCGACCACGTGGGAGGGATGGCTTCATCTCTGTGATCACGCACCTCTCCAGTTGGGTCTCAGTCGCGTGCTCAGAGGGTCGTGTGTTTCAGACATGGTTTGGTCCGCTAATCATGCTTTGACGTGGTGATAGTGTGATTTGTTCGTTCCACGTGTATCTTGCCGTGTTGACAAATCCAGGCTCACTAGTGACGAACGACCCCACGTGTCGATGTTCTATTGGCTGAGGGTATTGTGGGCTCCATCAGTAAGTGTTTATATGATTATTTTAGGGACTATTGAGCCATGGGAATTGAGAAGTTACCAAAGGAATATGTTGGTAACAAGTTGGGTGAGAATGAGAAGCTATATGTGTGGGATGCAGAAAGAATGTCCTAAAAATCCTTTCTTGTGGAACAAGTTTTTGCTGGCTTGTGCATTAAGAAACCAAAGATGCATTGATACTATTCTCTCTGATATACCTTTGTTCTAAGGTTGCCAATCACGCAGGAGATTGCCTTGCTACATGCATTTACAATAGATGGTTCGTAGAGTGTTTACTCTGCTTATAAAAAGCCAAAAGAATATTTGAAATAGGCTGTAGTTCATTATTAGATTCAATATATGCGTTCCACTTTGCGTTGTAAAAAATGGACGATTCGAGACCTGCCAATCACACGATTTATAAACATAAAGAAAACAAGATGGCTACATCCTGCCAGAAGTTTCACTATTATCAACATCTCAAATCTCTAGTTACAATGTGTACTCAGTACATAAAGAGTATTTATAAGCGACTTAAGACGCCCTAATTATGTTTCCACCCTACTGCAAAACCACGGCTATTCATAGGCCCAAGCCCAAACCGCCAAGCAAAAAACCAGACCCAACTCATGTACAGGGCCTAAAAGTTTCGGGGAAGCGGGACCCGTGGTCATCGAGTGTTCTACAGATCTAGACCCATTGAAGTATGCACCAACTCTAACAAAAGACACGAAGTGGCATTTGCATGAAATGAAAAGTTGACAATGGATATCAACCATCTCTTTTAGATTCTTCAACACTACTAGTTTTTTTAAAAAGCAAAACATTGGTAAAGATGATGGAAAAGTCAGAAGTAAAAATAAAATAACAAAAAAAAATTATTTTAACTTAAACTCATCAATCATCCCAATTTGGGGAGTGTAATTTGTTCATGTAAAAAAAAAAATCAATCGTGCTATTTTTCTTTCCTTTTACTTTTTTTTTTCCTACCAAAAGATAGAAAATTGCTCTCTTCTCCTCTCTTTCTTCTTTCCTTTCACTTCTCCTCTCTAACAATCATAGCACTAGAGTCAATTTCATCACAAAAATGACATCTGAGAAGTGCATGAAGTTACAAGTTGAGAATGAATATTGCTATATTTTATAGATTCTTCTACATCAAACATGTTTAGTAGCGAAACAAAAGTCAACACCTCAACTCAACTTCATCATAAACATGCATGTATGGTTGATGTCTACGCTATTGAAGGAAAACCATAACAAAGACTGATGTCATTATGTCAAGATCTTTGCTTGCTTACGTCGAGATTTAGTTATTCTTAATGCATTAAAATTCAATCCTTCCACAAGCAAGATGATGAAGAAGAACAAAATAGTGTGACCAATCCATTTATGGTCCATGTTCAACCTTTTGGCTGCTTATGAACCTTTTGGCTACCCATTGATTGTGGTAACAAATATATGGAATACGGACGGATGTTCTTGATGGGAGAACAAGTATAAATACAGGTTTGGTTCCTAGACTCGGGACTACTCATTTTTCTTTCATACACCATCAAATTGGAGAGTTATAAGATTCTAGAAGTACCAATACCGAGAGAATAGAAGATTGTGTAAATGAAAAGCTTCAATGACCGGATGTATGTTTACGGTCCACATAATTCCGCATTTGATCTATATGCTATTTAAATTGTTTAGCATGTTTAGATTATATTTAAGTTTTACATTTGGTATCAGAGCATTGTTTGCCTCTGCCTTGAAGTATCAAGCAATCTGTAAAACTTTTGTTTTATACCTGAAAAATAATTTGATTTCAAAGTTTGATTTTTGAGAATTTTTTGATGGAAAATAATATTAGAAATCATTAGGAAATTTGATTTCTAGTATTTCTGAGTTTTAAAATCTTGCTTTGGTATCCTGGAAGCCAAGATTAAGTTGGGTTTTGAAAACGGGTCAAAAACGACCCGGCTGAAGGTTGAAGATAACTGGTTTAGGAAAATATCTTGTAGTTTCCAAATTCGGTAATTTTCCAGAAATTATATATATATATTTGGAAGTTCAGATTTTGGCCCAACTTTATGGATTTTCACAATTTTGCATATAATTTGTAATTATTTGCAAAAATAATGTTTATGAACCCCCCCGGGGTAGCCTAGTGGCAAGGGTGAATTTGGGACTGTATGGTAGGTGCATGGCCTTGGGTTTGATTCCCCCTGGGATCAAACTTGTGATTATTTTGCTGAAATTAAGATTATGCATATATACTATTTATGTTAGTTTTATATATACAATTTGATTAAATGCTCATATTTAGCATGATTTTTTGTTTTTTAATTCATACTTTTAGAATGAGATTATTTTGTGTGTAGAATTAAATCAAGTGCATAATATTATGTTTAATTGTGCAATTTTTGTTTTATTTATGAGAATTTTATTTACATATGATAACATATTATTAAGTTTAGATATTGTTAGATTATGTAAACTTAGGTTATTCTCATAAAACTTAATTTGTGCATAAAACATTAAGATTCATAATATATTAGTATGAACAATTAAGTTAAAAATTATGAATAATTCATAAACAATTTGTAGTAGGCATAAAATAGCATGATTTGGGACAATGCTCTATCTAAGGATTCTGGTTTTTAATGAGGCTTTGTCCCGACCAATTATCCTGAGAGCACTCTTAGTGATTGCCTATTATGTTACTGCATAATTGTTCTTAGGCATTAAGTAGAGCCTAAAATATAGTAAATATAAATATCTAGTGAACCATATAATTTTAAATATTTAAAGAGTAGCCACAACATCTTTAATTATATAAAAATTATATATGAAGTGGATTGGGATCACATAATGGACATTAATTGTAATTAATTATATAAATATAATGATTTTACCCCACAAGGATTTTATTATGTTTACATAATTAATTAGGATAATATATTAAAATTAGTTTTTCTTAATTTACCCACAGCAGTAAGGAAGAATTAATTTAATATTTTTATCATAAAGTTTAAAGATATAAAAATATCAAACTGTAATTATAATATACATTATGAATTTAGTAAAAATAGTTTGATAAAATCTATCATAAAATATAAAGAATCATATTGAATTAAAAATATAGCCCACAAGTAATTTTTAATGAAAATTATATTCAATTTCAGCATTTTTTACATTGGTAAAACATGCAATTTATAGTATTAAACCTCAAATCTTGACATAAGTTTTTCTGATATCCGTTGTGACATACCCAAACTTAGAGGAGATAACTATAAGGTATGGAAGGAGAGGATTCTCCTCCATCTAGGATGGATGGACATAGATTATGCTATTAGGAAGGACGAACCACCTGCAATCACCGATAACAGCACTCCAGCTGCGGTCACACTATATGAGCGATGGGAGCAATCCAACCGGCTCAGCGTGATGTTTATCAAGACTAAGATAACTGCTAGTATACGTGGTTCTATCGACCAACATGAGGAAGTCCGTGATTTGCTGAAAGCCATTGACGATCAATTCGTCACTTCAGAAAAGGCATTGGCAAGCACCCTGATAATGAAATTATCATCCCTCAGACTCACCAACGTAAAAGGTGTGCGCGAGCACATAATGCAAATGCGTGACATTGCGGCTCAACTTAAGAAACTCGAGGTTGATATGTCGGAGTCCTTCTTGGTGCACTACATTCTGAACACCCTTCCAACTCAATACGGGCCTTTCAAAATCTCGTACAACACACATAAAGACAAATAGTCAATCAATGAATTAATGACCATGTGTGTTCAAGAAGAAGAGAGACTTGTGATGGAACTGAGTGAGAGTGCAATGCTGGCTACTAACCGTGGGAAAGACAAAGCTAAACCTATCAAATCTCAAGCCAATCACAAAGCTAATCAGAAGGGGAAAGGTAAAATACCACCTCAAGCTGATATCAAGAAAGAAGAAAAGTGTTTCTTTTGTAAAAAGAAGGGACATATGAAGAAGGAATGCATCAAATTCCATAAAATGGCTTGAGAAGAAAGGTAATCCAACCTCGTTTGTTTGTTATGAATCTAATATGGTTAATGTTAATATTAACACCTAGTGGATTGATTCTGGATCTACAATCCATATTGCAAACTCCTTGCAGGGTATGCAAAACTTAACGAAGTCAATGGGAAGTAAGCAAAGCATCTTATCAGGCAACAAGATGGGCTTACATGTGGAGGCGATTGGAACTTGTATTTTAACTTTAAGTAGTGGCTTTATTTTAAAATTAGAAAGAACCTTTTATGTATCAAGTTTCTCACGAAACTTGATTTTTGTTTCCGGACTTGTACCATTTGGATATTCCTTTAATTTTCAAGACACATCTTTCAGTTTATTTTATAAAACTGATTGTGTTAGGAATGGTATTTTGTCTGATGGTCTTTATCGTCTTTATTTACAAAATGATACCACTTATAGTTCAATGCGTGTTCAAACTGGCGTTAAAAGGTGTAATATTAACGAGGACTCCTTTATGTTATGGCACCGAAGATTAGGACATATCTCCATAGAAAGAATTAAGAGATTAGTAAATGAAGGGGTATTTAGTACTCTAGATTATACTATTTTGAGACTTATGTGGACTGCATTAAGGGAAAACAGACCAACAAGTCTAAGAAAGGTGCTAATAGGAGTTCGGACAAATTAAGAATCATTCATACTGATATATGTTGTCCAGACATTGACGCACATAGTCAGAAATATTTCGTCACTTTTATCGATGATTACTCACGATATATGTATATCTATTTGCTTCATAAGAAGAATGAAGCATCGGATGCCTTCAAAGTCTTTAAGGCTGAAGTTGAGAACCAATGCGGAAAGCAAATACGAATTGTGAGATCCGATAGAGGTGGAGAATATTATGGTAGATACACAGAAAGTGGACAAACACCTGGTCTTTTTGCTAAGTTTCTTCAAGAACATGGGATTGTTGCCCATTACACTATGCCTGGTTCCCCGGACCAGAATGGTGTTGCATAAAGAAGAAACTGAACATTGATGGACATGGTGCGGAGTATGCTAAGCAACTCCAACCTTCCTACATCCTTGTGGACTGAAGCACTAAAGACAGCTGCGTATATATTAAACCGAGTTCCAACCAAGGTTGTTCCCAAGACACCATTTGAATTATGAAAAGGTTTGAAACCGAGTTTGCGACATATGCACGTTTGGGGATATCCGTCTGAGGTGAGGATTTATAACCCACAAGAGAAGAAACTGAATCTGAGGACCATTAGTGGGTATTTTGTTGGATATGCCGAAAGGTCCAAGGGTTACAGGTTTTATTGTCCAACTCATACTACTAGGATTGTGGAATCAAGAAATGTTAAGTTTTTAGAGAATGACATGATCAGTGGGAGGGATCGATTCAGGAACTTAGTTCCTGCACACGATCATACAGAATCTCAACCTTCATCAAATGATAGATTGGTTATAGTTCATAGCACGCCTCAAGTACAAGCTCATGTTGACCAATCAATCATTGAGGTTCCACAAGCTGCTGACAACATTCTAATAGATCAAGCAGTTCAGAAAATACCACAAGCTCCTGAACAACCAGTTGAACCACAAGCTTCCCTGGGAAACATTGGTACAACATTAAGAAAATCTACTAGAGACAGGAGATCAGCAATTCCTAGTGATTACATTGTGTATCTACAAGAATCTGACTATAATTTTGGAGCCGAAAATGATCCTGAAATCTTTTCACAGGCCATAAGTTGCAAAGGGTCAACCTTGTGGTACGATGCCATGAAAGAAGAGATGAATTCCATGAAAAGCAGCGGAGTCTGGGATCTTGTAGAGTTGCCTAATGGGGCGAAGAACATTAGTTGCAAATGGGTCTTTAAGACCAAGAAAGATTCATTAGGCAACATTGAGAGATACAAAGCGAGACTCGTTGCTAAGGGATTTACTCAAAAAGAAGGAATCGATTACACAGAGACTTTCTCTCCTGTATCTAAGAAAGATTCTCTTCGTATAATTTTTGCATTAGTTGCTCATTTTGACCTTGAGCTGCAACAAATGGATGTGAAAACCGCATTTCTTAATGGAGATCTGGAGGAGGAGGTTTATATGAAACAATCTGAAGGTTTCTCCTTTAATAATGGTGAGCATTTGGTTTGCAAGTTTAAGAAATCCATATACAGTTTAAAACAAGCTTCCCGTCAATGGTATTTTAAATTCCATGAAGTAATTTCTTCATTCGGTTTTGTTGAAAACCCCATGGATCAATGTATATACCAGAAGGTCAGTGGGAGTAAAATTTGTTTTCTTGTTTTATGTGTGGATAATATTTTACTTGCAACCAATGATAAGGGCTTGCTGCATGAGGTGAAACAATTTTTTTTTAAAAATTTTGATATGAAAGATATGGTTGAGGCATCTTATGTCATTGGCATTAAGACCCATAGAAATAGACCTCGAGGTGTTTTAGGTCCGTCACAAGAAACCTATATCAACAAAGTTTTAGAGAGATTTCGGATGATAGATTGTGAAGGGTGATAGGTTCAATTTGAACCAATGCCCGAAGAATGGTTTTGCGAGGGGATCCATGAAGAACATTGCATATGCTTCTGCAATCGGAAGCCTTATGTATGCTCAGGTCTGCACTAGACTTGATATTGCATTTGCTGTGGGGATGCTAAGGCGATATCAGAGTAACCCAAGTATAGACCACTGGAGAGCTGCAAAGAAAGTAATGAGGTATCTTTAAGGAACTAAAGACTACAAGTTTATATATAGACAGACGGACAATCTGGATGTGATTAGCTACTTTGATTCAGACTTCGCTGGCTGTGTTGATTCACATAAATCAATATCAGGGTACATTTTTCTGATGGCCGGTGGAGCTGTTTCTTGGAGAAGTGTCAAGCAGACATTGACTGCTACTTCTACTATGGAAGCCGAGTTCGTCTCCTGTTTTGAGGCTACTTCACATGGTGTATGGCTTAGGAGTTTCATTTCTGGGCTTAGAGTCATGGATTCTATATCTAGGCCATTGAGAATTTTCTGCGACAATTCAATTGCTGTCTTTATGGCTAAGAACAATAAAAGTGGAAGTCGAAGTAAACACATCGACATTAAGTATTTAGCCATAAGAGAACGTGTAAAAGAAAAGAAAGTGGTCATTGAACACATTAACACTGAATTGATGATCGCTGATCCTTTGACTAAGGGCATGCCACCTCTGAAATTCAATGATCATGTAGAGAAAATGGGACTTGGTTTCATTTTGTAATTGTATACATACAGTTTATTAATGAAACTCTTATATATTTTGATGTTTTCTCATATTCATGTGCACCTTAATTTCTTTGAGAAAATTCGTCTGTATAGGACCAAGAATAAACATAGGGTTTATTCATTAAGAAATGTTGCCACATGAAGAATAATACTTGAGAAACTAAATGCATTGTAATACATGGAAGGTAATACTCACTCTTAGAGGACTTATCGCCATGATTCATGTATTTACTTCTTAAAATATAATCAATGGGATTAAGTTAGGTTAAACATATGGACCAAGTGGGAGAATGTAATCAATCCATTTATGGTCCATGTTCAACCTTTTGGCTGCCCATGAACCTTTTGGCTGCCTCAACCTTTTGGCTACCCATTGATTGTGGTAACAAATGTATGGAATACGGACGAACGTTCTTGATGGGAGAACAAGTATAAATACAGGTTTGGTCTCTAGACTCGGGACTACTCATTTTTCTCTCATACACCATCAAATTAGAGAGTTATAAGAGTCTAGAAGTACCAATACCGAGAGAATAGCAGATTGTGTAAGTGAAAAGCTTCAATGGCCGGAAATATGTTTACGGTCCATATAATTCTGCATTTGATCTATATGCTATTTAAATTGTTTAGCATATTTAGATTATATTTAAGTTTTTCAAATTGTACTTATGTACTTTGAGCGAGAGAGAGAGAGAGAGAGGGAGTTCCTAAATATACACGTGTCTACGGTAATCAACTACTCGGTGGCATAAGCCTTTTATCTTTGGTGAACAGAATAAGCTTTAAAGCAAAAAATTTAGAACCAAGAATTTCCCATGTGTGAATACTTAACATTAAAGTCCATAACCTGGGAATCTTTGGCCTTTAAGCAACCTTTGGTCCAAGTCATTCTAGTAGTCTTTCTCCTCTTTTATCACCGAGAAAAAGATTTGTATGATATTTATCTTCTTTTCTCCAACCTACATGAATTGTATCAAAGAATGCCAAAAACAATGGCAGTGACACATGCTGATCTTGCACCAAGTCGACGAAGCACTGATTTTGGTAGCAAAACAGGTGCTCTGCTCATGGTCTTGACAATTCTCTGTGGCCTGTTTTGCTTCATTCTTTGCCTCATAGCCGAAGCTACTCGGTCCCAGGTACTGCTAAGGCTAAAATTAAATGTTTGATATGTTTTATAGCACAAAGAAGCATAGTTTCATTGCAAAATTTTATGTTTTATGATTTAATTCTTGCAGGTGACATGGAAGAGCACTAGTGGTAAAGAGAAAGGAAATCAGAAATATGAATGTTTCTATACTGGAAGTGGGAAGACACCATTGTTGTGTGCTGCTGTTGCATTTGTGGGATTAGCAGTTTCCATGGTGGTGAAACATATGTACATGTTGATTGCTATTAGCAAGTCACAGCCTCCGGCAATGGTTACTTGGGACCCTGATTCTGGTCCTGCCAAAACTCTTACATGGCAAGCTGGATTTTTCTTTGTCACAACTTGGTATGAACACTCATTTGATGTTTTAACCTTTCCACTCAACTATCTCAATTTTGCAAGTTAATAGTACCTTTTTTCATTTTTTTTCTGCAGCTCTTGCAATGGCATTTTAAGAGCATTTTTCTTGCTTTTTTTGTGAGGAAATGATATGATTTCAACTTTTCAAGTGAATGCAGGCAGGTATCATGAAACGTTTTCTAAAAGAGCACTGAAAGATTAACCAATTTTGGCATCAAGGCATTCCATGAGTAATTAGACAACACATGTAGAAGCTTGACTTGTAATTTGTCATTTTAATCTTTAATTAAAAATCAGTGTAACAAGTCGATATAATTCACTATAGCAATTAGTTTATTGGCTTTTGATTGGTCTATTTTTGTGTGTCGGAAATGGTTGTTAAAAGGGTGTTAACAAATTATTGTATTTTCTAAATCACTATTCTCTTCAATGAAATATAAAGGGTATAAGGTTTGTGCCTTTTTGGGAATCTATTTTGCTCTCATGATTGCCTGAGAACAAAGATAGGTAAAGCTTTCATGGAAGCTTATCTTTATCAGAAAGACATTACCATCATATTTCCAAGTTACTAACTTTTGATCATTAAGAAACATATATATCAGAATTACCAAATTCACCGCTAAATTTTCTTTGGGTCCTGTGTAGGATTTGTTTTGCCATTGGAGAGATCTTATTGTTAATCGGACTTAGTGTGGAATCAGGCCATCTAAAGAATTGGTCAAGGCCAAGACCAAATTGCCTCATCATCAGAGAGGGCTCGTTCTCTGCTGCTGGTGTGTTTGCATTGATGACAGTTTTCCTCGCTGCTGGTTTGTACTTGACAGCACTACGTGCACAAAAGCTATCACAAGAACTGGAAAATGTGCGGCGACAGATATTAGAGGCCTCTGCCCTCTATGCATCTCCACCAAGGTCACCTGCCATCACACCCATTCCTAGGGAGAATCCAATAATCAGGGAAGATCGAAATGAATTACTATAATTCACATACTCATTAGCTTTTAGCAAGCAATCAAATAGTGTAAATCAGCAAGCAAAGGAAAAAAGAAAAATGGTACTTCTAGCAAAGCTTAAAGCACTAGTCAGAGCTCCATCTTGTGTAAGTGAAATGGAGAACCAATATGTACACAAATATGAGACTGTATTCATTTAATTTTGTAAATACATTTTTTTCTTAAATTTTACTAAAAGATTTATTTGAAGGAGATTTGAGTTTTGATGTGTAGTTAATCAGGGAATTTGTAAAGTTTTATTGTGTTCTCCTAGTGGACTGAAAGTCAATATGAGAGATGATATTAGAATGTGCGGATGCCATTTGAACACCCCACTAAAACACATATTCATACACTTAAGAAACTGAAGTGGTAAGCAAGAGTGTGATGGTAAGGTTCTAGAAAGAAGTTAGAGAGAGAAGCTCTCAAGCCAGCTACAGTGCTACTTCTTCCTAGCCGCGCCAATTTCTTCCTCCCCCCACCCCCTGTAATTCTTGCTTCAGTGCTAGTTATGAGATATGGGAAAGAAGAAACAAAGCAAGAAAGTTATGGTTTCGGCCCAGGACTTGAGAGATGCTGAGTTCGTGCAGAATTATTTTAAAGAGAAAGAAGCTACAGTAGCAATGAAGGGCAAGAAAATCGTAGAAGAAGAAGAGGGTCTGGTTGAGGCAGAAAGCTTAGGTGTGGAAAAGATCAGCCTCCTCAAGAAGTCAGTAGACTCTAATCAGAAGCAAGGTGATGCTGGAAAGGTTAAGAGAGAACTCAAAGGTAAAGTAGCTACAGTATCTATGTCGGGCTTGAATGAACCTGCCATTAGGGGTTCACAAAAAGCAAAGGATGTAAGTATGGAGTCTAATAGTATCTCTTGTACTCTGGGAGAAGAGGATGTTTGCTCCTTGAGAATGGAGCGTGAGGGTTTATGATCGGATAGTGAATATGTCGAGCAACCTGCTACAGTGACTAAGAAGGTGAACAGTAATCTGAATCAAAAGAAAACTGCCAAGGGCTCTAGGATCCTTTCCAGCAGCCTGGGTGTGGAGGAGGCAAGCTCTGAGAAGTTACACAATGAAGGTTCTGGATTAGAAAGTGATGATAGCCTAATGAGTGAAGATGAAAACTCTCCCCTCAAGGTTCAGCTCGAATGAACCCAGGTGTGAACAGGAACATGAACCAGGTGAAGGAGGTAAAGAGGGCATCATGGGTGAGTCTCTTTGCTGATAATAGAAAGCCAAGTAATGGGAAGCAACTGTCAGCAATGCAGTTAGTTGATGATGACATTTGTATTTCGGAAGAAGATATTGAGGAAGTGTTTGAAGCTATGCCACACTGTTTAGTAGGGTACTTTGCAGGAAGATTCCCTGGTAAAGCAGCACTGCAGCAAATAACAGACTCCTGGAAGGTAAGAGTTCTCTCCCAATTTCATGAAAGTGGCTGGATTATTTTTGAAAATGCTGAATGTATGCTGAAAGTATTGCAAGAGGGCCATATATGATTTATGGAAGGCCACTGCTGCTTAAGTCTATGCCTAGATTTTTTCAGTTTGATAATGAGGAAATTAGTATAATGCCTGTGTGGATTCAGCTTAAGAACTTACCACTTGAATTGTGGTCATCAAAAGTCCTAAGCATGATTGGTTCCAAACTTGGGAAACCTTTATATGCTGATAAGCTCACCTCAAGAAAAGAAAGGATCTTCTATGCAAGGATCCTTGTAGAGATTGACATTGCAAAAGAAGTTAAACATTCTATCACCATTAAACTTCCAGGAGGAGGGTCAATAGACCAAAGAGTAACCTACAAGAACTTGCCCAGGTTCTGTAGATGCTGTAAAGTGATTGGGCACTCAGACTCAAACTGCAGATTTAATCCGAAGTCGGGCCCCTCCAAGAGGAACAATGAAAAGCAAGAAGAGACTGCCAATGCCTTGAAGGTCCAGTCTAAAGATCCTTCCAATCCATCTGTTAGCTCCTGTCCAGCATCTGTACTACCAGGGGAAGGGACCAGAAAAGAGCCTACCCCGCCTAACCAGATAGAACCTATTGATCCCTCTAGAGGAGCTATTGGGCAGAATAGTGGGATTTTGCAAGATAGTATAGATCCTGCAGGGGATTCCAGGGCTGTGGCAGATTCTAGGGTGGAAGATAGTTCAAGGCAACACTAGTCCAAGCCTACTGCTCTAAGACCTGAAGGATCCCATCAGGTATTGAAGGGTTCTCAGCCTATTGGGAAAGCAATAATGATCACTCAGGCTGAAGGGACAATGGCACCTACAAAGAAGAAGAAACTAAAAGGCTCTGGGTCTAATAACATTAAAGAAGGTCCAGTCTAAAGATCCTTCCAATCCATCTGTTAGCTCCTGTCCAGCATCTGTGCTACCAGGGGAAGGGACCAGAAAAGAGCCTACCCCCCTAACCAGATAGAACCTATTGATCCCTCTAGAGGAGCTATTGGGCAGAATAGTGGGATTTTGCAAGACAGTATAGATCCTGCAGGGGATTCCAGGGCTGTGGCAGATTCTAGGGTGGAAGACAGTTCAAGGCAACACCAGTCCAAGCCTACTGCTCTAAGACCTGAAGGATCCCATCAGGTATTGAAGGGTTCTCAGCCTATTGGGAAAGCAATAATGATCACTCAGGCTGAAGGGACAATGGCACCTACAAAGAAGAAGAAACTAAAAGGCTCTGGGTCTAATAACATTAAAGAAGGGAAGAGTGGGGTATCCTCCCACAACCTTACATGAGAGTCTCTAGCTGGAACATTAAGGCTTTTCACAAACCCCTGAAACAGAATGGGGTCCTACACCTCATGAGAAGTAACAGAATAGACATTATGTGCATTTTGGAGTCTAAGCTAAATGAAGAGAAGCTGGGCAGAATAATGAGAAATAAGTTCAGTATGTGGCAGTAGGTAAACAACTTTCACTCCCATGAAGCAGGCAGAATTTTGATTCTTTGGAATCCCTCAAAGGTCAGTATTTCTGTAATTGATTCCTCTCCCCAAGTAGTCCATTGTAAAGTTAGTTGTTTAATTACTTCTACTTGTTATGTAGCTAGTTTTGTTTATGGACTTAATACTATTGTATCTAGAAGACCTCTGTGGGAGAGTCTATGTGAATTTAGTTACAGGACCAAAGACCCCTGGCTGGTTTTAGGAGACTTCAACAATGTTTTTGCAGTTAAGGAAAAAAAGAATGGGCTGCCAGTTACAGCCTATGAATTGAGAGACCCTCTGGCATGCTGCAATGAGATTGGTTTGTCAGATATAAACTCCACAGGCTGCCTATATACTTGGTCCAACAATCACACTTGGTGCAAGCTGGACAGAGCAATGGTGAGTAGTAAATGGGTCCAGATGGGGTATCTTGCCCATGCTAATTACTCTTATCCTGGGAGTTTGTCAGACCATTCCCCTTGTATTGTCAATCTGTTTGAAGAGGAAAGGGGTGGGAAAAGACCCTTCAAGTTTTTCAATATGTGAGTAGATCATGAAAGCTTCATGGAGACAGTTAGGGTGAACTGGAACAGTAGTATGTCTGGCTTCAAAATGTTCAAGCTGTGCAGAAATCTGAAAAATCTAAAAGGCCCTCTCAAGTTGCTGAATGAGAATCATTTTAGTCACATTTCTGCTAGGGCTTTGGAAGCAACAAAGGAGTTGACAAGACTTCAACAGGATCTACATGACAGGGTAGCTGATACTAATCTACAAATGAGGGTTGCTGCTCAAAAACTCACTGCCTTCAAGCTGGCTGAGGCTGAAAGAAGTTTCTTCTCCCAGCAGGCCAAGTGTAGATTCCTAATGAATAGTGACAGGGGGACAAAGTTCTTTAATGCTATGATGAAGAGAAAGACCAGTAGGAATCATATTGCATCTATGGAAACTATGGATGGGTCTCAAACTACTTCAGAGGGTCAAATGGTCAATGAATTTTCTAGATTCTACATTGATATGTTGGGTTCCTCTAGTCCTTGCTGCCTTGAAGCTATTGAGGTAGAGCCTAAAGTTCCTGAGGATCAAGCTGATTGCCTGATTAAAGAGGTCACAGAGGAAAAGATCAAAGATGCCCTGTTCAGCATTGGGGATGACAAATCCCCAGGTCCAGATGGCTTCTCTTCTGCTTTCTTTAAAAAAGCCTGGGGGACCATCAAACAGTATTTGGTTGGGGCTGTACAAGAACTTTTTAGGAATGGGAAACTCCTGAAACAGATAAACCATACTGTTCTTGCAATGATCCTAAAGAGCAAGCATGCTGCAAAAGTTGAAGACTTCAAACCAATTGCTTGCTGCAATGTGGTCTATAAAATTATCTATAAGATCATTGCATCCAAACTATCCCCTATCTTGATCAGTATAGTAAACCCAGCTCAGGCAGCATTCATTAAGAACAGAAGCATGACTGAGAGCATCTACTTAGTGCAGGAGCTTCTCAGAAAGTACAGCAGAAAGAGAATTTCTCCTAGGTGTATGCTCAAGATTGACATGAGAAAAGCTTATGACACAGTTAACTGGGAGTTTCTGGACAGTATGATAAGCAGCATTGGGTTCCCAGACAAATTTAGGAGGTGGGTGATGGAGTGTGTCACCGCTCCTTCTTTTTCCATCTCAATCAATGGGAGTATGCATGGTTTTTTTTTTAGGGTAAGAGAGGTCTCAGACAAGGAGACCCCCTCTCTCCCTTTCTGTTTGTATTATGCTTAGAGTATTTATCTAGATTGCTAGCTAGTTTGAAGGATGATCCTGGTTTCAAGTTTCACCTTAAGTGTAAGCAATTCAGTATTACCCATTTGGCTTTTGCTGATGACCTCATTCTCTTTGCAAGAGGGGACTATTGGTCAGTTAGACTCCTTATGAACTATGTGAAGAAGTTCAGTGATTGTTTAAGGCTGCAGGCCAGCTTGCACAAGTCCAGCATCTTCTCTGCTGGAATTCCTATGGAAGAGCTCTTGGAAATCAGAAGAATTACAGGATTTGAAGAAGGTAACATCCCTTTTAGATATTTGGGGGTCCCCTTGGCTTCTTCTAGACTTAACTCAGCCCATTACCTCCCATTAATTGATAAAATCTCTGGATACATAAATGTTTGGGTGGGTAGTGCTCTATCTTACACAGGAAGAGTAGAGTTGATCAAATTCGTGCTCCAGGGTGTGGAGTGTTTCTGGATGGCAATATTCCCCATTCCAGCTAACATCTTGGCAAGGATCATAACATTGTGCAGAACATTCCTTTGGAGTGGTAAAAATTCAGGATCTAAGAAAGCCTTGGTGGCCTGGAAAGAGGTGTGCTTGCCTAAATCTGAAGGAGGCCTTGGGCTTACTGATCTCAAAAGCTGGAACTCAGCTCTCCTTTCAAGAGCTTTATGGAATATTCACCACAAAAAAGACTTTCTATGGGTCAGATGGGTGAACCATTTCTACTTACAAGGGCACACTATATGGACAGCTACCCCCAAGCATGAAGACTCTACCCTGTGGAAAAAGATACTAGAAATTAAAAATGGACTGATTGCTTCAAAAGGGTCTATCCAGCATGCTCAATCCAGGATGCTAGAATGGAAGAGAATGAGCTAGCTATGAAGCAAAAACTACTCACCGAAGACAAGATTCAACACATAGAAACAGATAGATTGTGTCCTTTATGCAGAGATTTTGAAGAATCATGTGAGCACCTCTTCTTTGCATGCAGGGTTAGTGCAACTATATGGGCAGACATTAGAGAATGGCTGGGAATAAGAATATGTATGAACACTATTAAGAGTGCAGCAAAATGGATTCACAAAGAAGACAAAGGTAAAGGGCCCCCTACCAAAGCCAAGGTTGTAGCTCTAGCCAGCACTGTCCATCACATTTGGATTGCAAGAAATGCTAGGCAGTTTGAAGGTAGTTTGACCCATCCTAGTAGCATAGCCAGGAAAATTAAAATTCATGTGTATAAATTAGTATATGCAAGTTTCCCTGAGCTTAGACTAATGTTGTAATTTTGTAATTATGGTCTTTTTTGGTATATGCTTCTCATGTTATATCTCTTGGGTATGTCCAGTATATTTTGTATATAATTGATCAATATATTTTCCATTTACAGATAAAAAAAAACAAAAAAAAAACTTAAGTGATAAACTTGAGTTATGTTCTCTCAAGTTTTTATAAAGTTTTTGAAAGTATTGAGAATATCTGATAATCATTATTCTATTGGAATTTGATCATTAGACTGAGAAAATAATTGAAACCAAAAAAATCTGTTATCCTAATGTCCCCTTTTTTTTTTTTTAATTTTATTTAAGAAACATGCAATTGCTAGGGGTTTTTCTTTTTCTGAAGGACACATGGCCTAGGTTTGAATAAGTACCAATGGCAATAAACACTAAGACTATCCTGCATTTGGGTATTTGTTCAATTAAAATGTAGCATTAGATATTGAATTGGCCTGTTGAGATATTATATTTATACCCAAGAAAATAATAAAAAAATAAAGATGGACCTCATATGAGTTTCAAATGTCCAAGAAGAACCAGACCCAAAGATTTCTGGGTTTATTGCTGACGCTTTATGGCCCAAATTTTAACTTTGACAACCCATTAGATGAAGGAAGGATCAGAATTGAGAAGCGCACAAGGCAACAAATCTAAAATACTATATCACATTTCTAGTTTCACGTGTTAAAAGATCGGAAGTATTTTAAAGTACAGAATAGATAGATATTAATATAATTTAAAAACTTGAATTTATGAATTTTGTATTTAAATTATGTATATAACTCAATCTTATTTTTTATTTTTTATTTTTATATGAAACAATTTGCATGCAAATATGATAACAATATGTAATACACGAACTTATATATAGAGTCCGATAATACATAAACCCAAATAAAATTATGAATTTAAACACAATAAAAACTTACGAATCCAAATACAATTGAAATACAATAAAACCAATATATGTTAACAGCATTGAGGTTAGCATCTTTTACCAGTAATATATTGACCCAGTGTCTCTCCACTGGCCTCGCGATAATGTTTCCAGGATTTTTTTTTAAATTTTTTTTTTTGCAGAGCTCACTTCATATGTATACCAACGCTTCACGAAGAAAGGAAACACAATTGAGTCTACTTGGGTTATTAGGACAGAAGGAGGTCTTTCTAACACTGTGACCATATGGTTCACACCAACTCAAGCACATGTGGATGCCCAAAAGACCCATTCATGGGTCAAGCTTGGGATTGAACTACCAGTCAATTTCATCTTTATGAGGAATAATACATCCAAGTTTACTCTTAAAGCACATTCTAAAACAAAAAAAGGGAAATTAAAGACAAGAAAGCATCAAAAATGAATAAAAGAGTATGAATCCTAACCAATTGATTTGCACTTCCTCCATAATGATGTAAAATAGAAAGGTGGTGTTGTCGTGCATAAGAATGATTCTGGAAATGTTAGAACTTACTCGAACTTTAGATAAGTGTTCTATAAAGAGAGGGGAGACAGGGCTAGTAAAAAGAGTAGAGAAAAAGGAAAGTGGAGAGAATGTGGAGTTTTTGATAAACGACTCCGTTTAAAAAAGGGGCTAGCGAACTTGGTTGTTTCCGTCACAAAAGCAGCTCTGTGATATGTTATTAAATATTAGTTTACATATCTATACTATACATTTTTTTTAATAATTTAAAAAAAATATAGCTATGTGTTATGTTATTAAATATTAGTTTACATATCCGTAATATACATGTTTTTTTAATAATTTTAAATATGTTTGTATATCATAGTGTTTTTTTTTAAATGATTAGATTGTTTATTTTATATTATTTTTTAAGTTTAATTACAAAAAATACTTTATGGTTGACTGCATTTACAAAAAATACCCTAAGGTTTTTTGTGATAAAAAATACCATGTGGTTGGTTCTATTTTCAAAAAAATACCTTGAAATTTTTTTGTGGTAAAAAATATAATGTGATATCTTTCTGTTAGCAAAAAATATCATATGGTATGTTTTTTTAGTCAACAATATGATATTTTTTATTAACAAAAACATACTATAGAATATTTTTTACCACAAAATTTCTAATGGTATTTTTTTAAAAATTGAATCAATCACATGGTATTTTTATTACAAAAAAGACATCGGTATATTTTTTTAAAAAATATAGTTAACCACAAGATATTTTTTGTAATTGAGTATTTCTTTTATTATTTATGCTTTTACATAGTTTTTATTGTTATCATTAGTGATTAATACTTATAGCTAGGTTATTTTTTTAAAAAAAAATTATTATATTTAGGATAAATGGTAAAATATTGGATGGGAAGTAAAGGTAATATTAGGTGTAAATTAATTTACTTTTTGCAATATATTATCTTTGAAAATAAATTAATTTATGTAAATTTAATCAGTTTTGAAATGAAATTTTAATATTAATGCACCATGTGATTTTTTTATGGATATAATTCTATAAAAAATATTGAAACCTATATAGAAAATAAAAAAATTATATTAAAGAATCTTTTTATCAATTGATACTTTTAGCAATCATGTGTCAATCAGTTAAAAATTTAAAAATCTAAAAAAACAAGGTAATGTAATTGATTATACGTTAACGATATATTATTATGAGGTAAATAAGAGTAAATGCAATTTTTAGCTTTTAAATGTGTGTTAATTGAATAAATTTAATTTACATTGATTATATATTATATTTAATTCATATTTATAATATTATATTAATGGTTGATAAAAAGTAAATGTTCTTTACACGTAACGCAACCACGATGTAAAAAACTATATTTCATATATAAAAAGATGTTGAGGGAATTTATGGGGAAATGAGGGTTGTTTATCAAAAGAAGAGAGAGAGAGAGAACGAATGGCTTCAAGGGGCGACCAGGTTGCTTTTCTTAGGTTTAATTCGCCCCTCACGGTGCAAGAAGGTTTCCGGTGAATTTCCTCTAAGATACAATGAAGTTCAGTTGTTATTCTGCATTTTGCACTCATAAAGAATAACCCACAACAACTTCTATAAGTTTATGGATGATGAAAACTTAAGTATGGAAATTTGTAAGATTTCTGGACATAAGCATTCCAGTATTTTTAGAAAAGAAAAGAAGAAGAAAAAGGAGTGAGAAAAATCAAATTTGTATGTCTAATTGTAATTTGTTAATTATGACAGTTATACATACTTTTATAGCGTTTAATTAGTGTCTTTTTATTAGAGACATCTTGTTTCAATAGGAAACTGATTTAAACTGAATACTAAGTGTTCCTTCTCAAATGACACTTCTTTTCACGTTCAACTGTCATTCAACATTCTAAAAATTCAAAATTTTCAAACATTCAATCGACTAGGTCTTTCATTTAGTCGACTGAAAAAGTTCCAGAGAGTTCCAGAATATTTTAGCCTTCCATCCAGTAGACTAAATCATTCAAAACTTGAATTTTGTTTTCTTTTCTTCTTTCCTTTGATTTTCTAAACATCCTAAACTTAAAATCCAAGTTTATTTTGAAAAGAAAAAGACATCAACAATCCCCTACCATTTTCAAAATTATTTGACTCGATAAAATATTTGAAAAATGATCTTTTACCATCCATTAAAGTTTATGCCTAGATGAAAATGTCTTTTAGACTTGAATCTTCACTTAGTGAAAATACATAAAAGTTAAACAGAATATGTGGTAATATAATACTTTGAACCACAAATCCTATTTGTTTAATCGGACATATCTCACACATGAGACTTCTCCTCATAGAATTTGCCAGAAAATTGTTGACACATTCATAGGCCTTATGTCATATATCTTATGTCATGAGTGCTCTAAAGTCAAGCCTTTGAACTCAACAAAAGCAGCCACACTTCACACTCACTAGGTAAGCTTATTAAGTATGTTCTGTAGCTTAACATACCAAATAAAACTTTTATAAGCCTTATTAAAAACTTAAAGTTCACCATTCACTTTATCACTACGGTTTCCAAACACCTTTATCTTGGGATGAAATATTTACTGTTGGTGTTTGCAATCACAATTGATGATGTAATTGAACTCAGACTTATGCTTAGTAAGCATTGAGTCGAGGTTCTATCATTAGTGATTAATTGTATGAGCTTGATCATTTTCCCTTATAAATTTTAATCATTTGCAGCTACAATCTTGGTTAACATCTATAATTTTATTTATTTTTTTATACTTGGCTAATGCCTAGGATAATTCATTGAAGTACATAGCGTACATAATACCAATCGCACTTACACTCAAAATCACCCCTACCGCAAGTGATATTTTTCATCACTTAGAATTACTTAACTTTGCCCACTTGTAATTCATCATTATGCTCAATGTTAACTTGGTGTTTATACCATTGTACAATACTCACTGTAGCATATACTCATATCACTAGTCCAAGTGGCATTATCATCCAAACTGGATTTGACTACAAGTAACTTCTTGAGATTCATATTCTTGTAAATTTCTACCATAAGAATACATTCAATTATAAGTAAACTACTAACCAAAACATGCTTGAGGTATTCTCAAGACTTATTTGAGAATTCACACTTGTCTTATGCAATATTTCAATTTATATGTATATTGTATCATTTAGTTAATAATCACCAGATAACTAAGTTCATCTCTTGGCTTTTTAACCGCTAAACTAATAGTTGTTTACACATTTATTATAACTACAAGTTACTACCAAGAACCAACTCACAAAAATATCAGACATTTGATTACAAGTCCCGCACCACTAATAACAAATCAACAAGACGTAGCAATATTTGCGTGAATTTTACTTTAAAATTTCAATTTAATGCATACATATAACATCTTCCTTGATTTTACAAATATATTACTACAGCTAGAAACTATAACTAATGTCATACCACCATGATTACATGATGCACCTGCAATGCTTGAACATTAAGTGACAAGTTAAAGCTAACATATACATGTTCAATTTTGCATGCTTTTTCACTTTATAGATCGTCACATATTTAAATTTTAATTTCTCATTCTACTTCGTCATAGGACAATCAACAAAGAGAAAATTATATGTATCATATTTTATTTCTTCAAACCATTCTTTTCCTTTTCTTTATTAACTCACTTTAACGGAAAATTAAGAATGGTGTTTCTAACATATCGATGAATAAATACTAAAAAGATAATTCACTGTGTACCTTTCTTCACATGAAAATAGGTCCAATTTACTAGCTCAGTTTATCACTTGATTCTGACTCCATTGCGTTTGTCCTTGTCTAAGAGTTGCCTTCAACAAGCCTTTCATCTTGTATACTCATAGAACTTCAAAAATTTTCACTTCTTCAATTTGTTGAAATACAGTGTCATATCTCTCAAGAAACTCTAAGGAGTAGTCGTTTTGATAAACTAAGTGGATAATTAAACCTTAAGATTGTTGGGGGGATTTATGGGAAAATGAGGGTTGTTTATCAAAATGAGAGAGAGAGAGAGAGTGAGAGAGAGAGAGAGAGAATGGCTTCAAGGCACGACCAGGTTGCTTTCCTTAAGATTTAATTCGCTCCTTATGGTACAAGAAGGTTTCAGACGAATTTTCTTTAAGATACAATGAAGCACTGTTATTATTCTGCATTTTGCACTCGTGAAGAATAACCCACAATAGCTTCTATGAGTTTACGGATGATGAAAACTTAAGTCTGGAAATTTGCAAGATTTCTAGACATAAGTAAACCAATATTTTTAGAAAGGAAAAGAAGAAGAAGAAGAAGAAGAAGAATGAAAAATCAAATTTGTGTGTCTGATTGTAATATATTAATTATGACACTCATACACTTTTATAGTGTTTAATTAGTGTGTCTTTTAATTAGAGACACCTTGTTTCAATAGGAAACTGATTTAAACTGAATACTAAGTGTTCTTTCTCAAAGGACATTTCTTTTCATGTTCAACTGTCATTCAACATTCTGAAAATTCAAAATTTTTGAACATCCAATTGACTGGGTCTTTCATTCAGTTGACTGAAAAAATTTCAGGAAATTTTAGCCTTCAATCCAGTCGACTGAATAAGTCCACTCAGTCGATTGAATCATTCACAACTTAAATTTCCTTTTCTTTTCTTGTTTCCTTTGATTTTCCAAACATCCCAAACTTAAAATCCAAGTTTATTTTGAAAAAAAATCAACAAAAGATATGCTCCTTAGATCACTCTTTAAAATCACACCTATGGTATCCCTTAGGACTTATTCCTTATTTCATTTAAATTACAGATTTGATATACTATGATTTCCTTTATGTGAAGATTTAATATTATATAATTGGGGAAAGTGGCAAAAAAGCAACATGACTTGAGGATTCAATGTTGACCAACTGTACTTCACACAAGTATTAAAGATGATTATTGTGTGAGTGGGTAGAGATTAAAGATAAATTAAATATCACTACAATTTAAAAAAAAAAATACTTCACATAAGATAATAATAATTAAAAAAAATAGGATTATCATTGTTTTCTTTATTTGCATATTTTTCTGGACTTATATTGAATTTGAACGTGTCTTGTGAATTATGAGCAATACTTAGTATATAAAGCAGTGATTTAAAATCTCGCTGTGATAGAATAAGAATGGAAAAGAGGTTAGTGGGATTGACGTGAGAGGATAGGGATGGCTATTGTTGAGCCAGGTATTTACAATAATTGTCTCGTGGCGGAGGCCCAATGGCGAAGTCACAGTAGAAATGTGGTGCTTGTGCTGTTGTGCGGTTTAAGTGATTTGAGTTGCACTCTGGCTATCAGGTATAGCTTTTGGTGCAGTAGTAGGCGTTCTATCCTGACATCTATATATATTTATGGGAACAAACTCCTTATGAATATTACAAGTTATGATAAAAGTTACCACCTCAAAATCAAATTATTAAATAGGGTTCAAAGCCTTGCGGGCTATACATCTAGAGGATCTATGAATCCCTGCATGGATATAATAAGTCTCGCTTGGACTACTTCCTATTAATTTGGAAGTTCTTCTCATATACAAGGAAATTATTCAATTTCAGAGCTAAAAATTTGTAGTTCTTTGGCGCATCCTCAAGTTTGACATTTTTAAATGTAATTCATTTTAATTAAATTTAAATAATCAAAAGGTTTTGTGATGATTTTTAAATCTTTTATACTAGGTAATATAGTATCCTTATGGATGGGCTTCGAATTCTTCTGTCTCAGGGCATACTCATTACATAATAACTACTGCATTTTGATTAGGGATGCCAACAGGTAGATTACCCACAAAATTTGACATAACCTTAACCGAAACTGTTTAGCTAACCCACTACCTGAACCCGAACTCGAACCTGTTTAGATTTTACTTTTCAACTCCAAACTCGTAACCTCTAACTATTTAACTACTTGTTAATAATTGAACTCGTTTATTTACAGGTTATCGGATGCGATTACCCACAAAAGAAAAAAGAAAAAAAACCGAAACTGAACCAAAACCCGTCTAATTAAAGGTTATTGGATACGATTATCTGGAAAAAAAACTCGCTAAACATAGAACCATTGAAAATCGCAGGTACTATTTTCTCTTTAGAAGCCATGAAAATGGCCATTCATGGATTCTAAAATACAAAACTATACAGATGGATAAAAAAATGAACAACTAAGACTAAAGGTCCAAGCAAAAGATTAGTAGTGGGAGAAAATGAGGAATTACCAAATTAGTAGCACGAGCATTCTTGAAGATGAGATTGCCTTATATAGATCCAGAGAGAAGCAGAGGTAATAGGCGACGGTTGACTAGCTGAAACTGCAAGTTAGGTCGAGCTGTCGAGAGAAAAGTGAATATGAGACCGCCTTATTGTTTTATAAGGAAACTTAGGGTTAAAGATAGATTCGTCATTTGTTTTACTTTATTAAGTGAATGAAATTGAATTGATACAAATATATTAAATTGTAAAATATAAAACAAATTATTAAGTTGGATCATTGGTAACACTTAAGAAGTTTGACCCATAGGTCATGGGTTCAAATTTTTTTTTATATATTATATATAATCGGGTTTAAGAGACAACCGAATGGAATTACCCGAGATTGCAAAAACTCGTGAAAAACTAGTCGTAGCCATTTAAAACTACCCAAAAATCGATTAAACTTTAAATAGAAAGAGTTATTATTTTAATTAGGTAAGTAAAGTAAAAGGTAAAGGGTCAGAAAACTATCAAGGTCCGATTTTGGTCATTGAATATATGAAACTTTGAATATTCAATTCGAAACTATTTTATGTCCAAAGTCCAATATTGAAATAATTTCAAAGGCTTTCCTTGATTTTGTCTTTCTCATAAAACAATTCAAAAAATCTTGATTTAAATTGCTGCATTTTCTTTGACTCTTGCTTATTCTTATTGAAATACAAATATTGATAGAAAATACAATTTGAAGTAAATTAGTATTATAAATTTTTAGTATAACAAAAATTTTATTACCTTCAAATCCATGACAACTAGGGGGATTCAATTATAGGACTTAAAAACATCCAAATACATGACATGAGGTGGTAATCAATAAATCAATAGTTGTTAATAAATAAATTATTGTTATTTTTATTATTCAAATGATAAATGATAAAAATTAATCTTTCTTCAATGATCTATAAATCAAACCATTTCGCCTAAAAAAGGAGAGGAAAAAAATCCACTAATTTCTAAAAACTTCAAAATTAATGTACCAAGGTGAAAAAAAAGGGACAAAAAACAAGAAAGGCTCCCTTTTTGTTTTCTTTTACCTCTTTTTAACTGGTTCATTGTCTATTATGGTTAGATTCAAATTGAGTTTAATAAATTAGAGAGTGTTCGAGCTTGGCTCGCAAACTAACAATCTAATCAAATTGAGTTTCGAACCGAACTCTAACTCAAATTTTCAAGCTCAAACTCGGATTAAAAAGAAAATATTAAATTTGAGTTTGGCTTGACCCGATTTTAAACTTAAAATTTAAATTAACTTAGTTAATCTTAAAAATTCGAACTAATAAAGTTTTAGTTATAATTTTAAATTTTATTATATAATATTCATACATATTTTTATATATAATATATTAAAATTAAAATTATTAATTTAATCAAACTTACTCGTAAACCTATCGAATCAATTACAACATTACGCAAGTTGGAATCCATTATTATTAAAATCAAATCATTACTCAAACTGATTTAATCTACTTGAACCGATTTTTCCCAATTGACTTCTCAACTCATTTCCACCGCTTTGCCAACACTAAAAAGTTGTTAGCCATCATTGAGTGCTAATAAAACCTTTTTTTAAAGTGGTCTTAAAGAAAAAGTACATTCCGTGTAGAAGAAAACCACAGTAGAATTATAAAACCACGTCCCTAAAACGAAATGCAAACCATCCCTTCTGTGTAACCTTCCGCTTTCCTTCTCCAATCTCTAGGTTTTTTCTTCATCATCGATCTAGAATCTCAAACTGTACATATGCCAATAATACATATACATAAGAAAATACTCCATCGTTAATCGTTAAGGAAGGAAGGAGCCATGTCGCTAAGACCGAGCGCGAGGACCGAGGTTCGCAGGAACCGGTACAAGGTGGCCGTGGATGCAGAGGAAGGTCGTAGGAGGAGAGAGGACAACATGGTCGAGATAAGAAAGAGCAAGCGCGAGGAGAGCTTGCAGAAGAAGCGTCGCGAGGGCCTCCAGGCCCAGCAATTCTCTCCCTCCGCCCTTCACTCCTCTGCCGTCGAAAAGAAGGTCAATCATTTTGCTTACACTCTCACATCTATACATATATCTATATCTATATGTTTTATATAGATGCGGTATGGAGTTTCGATTGGGGTTAGGGTTACGGATTTGATTGTGAGTTTGGAAGATCGAGTGTTGATTGATGATGGGTTTCTATTTTGATGGTTTAATTTCGCAGTTAGAGAGTCTTCCTTCGATGGTTGCTGGGGTTTGGTATGATAATAGCACTTTGCAGCTCGAAGCCACTACTCAATTCCGAAAGCTGCTCTCGATTGGTATTTCCGTTTTCGTTTTTGCGTCTTTTTTTGGTATTTTCGAGAATGTATTGTGACTTTGTCGTTGTTATTAGAGCGAAGTCCTCCAATTGAAGAAGTAATACGGTCCGGGGTTGTCCCGCGGTTCGTTGAGTTTCTTATGAAGGAGGATTTCCCCCAGCTTCAGGTCTGAATTGTTGTGTTCGTGCATTCTTTTTTCTGTTTTTTTCTATTGTGTAGTCTTGATGTACTGATGCATTTAAGTTTCTTATAGTTTGAGGCTGCTTGGGCCCTCACAAACATTGCTTCTGGGACCTCAGAGAACACGAAGGTGGTGATTGATCACGGTGCTGTTCCTATATTTGTCAAGCTTCTTGGCTCTCCTAGTGATGATGTTCGTGAGCAGGTATATGGCTTGGAGATAATTATTGCCCTAGTTGTTGGAAGTTGGAACTGTTATCTGTTCATTGTGTGCGTCTGGGAAGAAGGATTAAAGAATTTGTGTTGGATATTTGTGAATCCGTAGGCTGTTTGGGCATTGGGAAATGTTGCTGGTGACTCTCCAAGATGCCGTGATCTTGTCCTCAACCATGGTGCTTTGATTCCACTGCTGGCTCAGTTGAATGAGCATGCAAAGCTGTCTATGCTGAGAAATGCCACTTGGACATTATCAAACTTCTGTAGGGGCAAACCGCAGCCTCCATTTGACCAGGTTGTTGTCTTGTTCTGTGCACTCATTGCTTCTAGACGTGTTAAGGTTTTTTTTTTTTTTTTTTTTTTTAAACTTTTGAGATCTAATGAGCAGGTGAGGCCAGCTCTTCCGGCTCTTGAACGTCTTGTTCATTCAAATGATGAGGAAGTCCTGACTGATGCCTGCTGGGCACTCTCCTATCTTTCTGATGGTACAAATGACAAAATTCAAGCTGTCATTGAGGCTGGTGTTTGCCCCCAACTCGTTGAGCTTCTCCTGTGAGTATCTCTTTATTTGATAGAATTTCTTGTTTCCATTTATTGAGCTCCTCCTACAGTATCTCCTTATCGATTAGAGTTTCTTGTTTCCATTTATTGAGCTCCTCCTATAAGTATCTCCTTCTGTGCATGTGTTAATTTACAACATATGGTTGTTGTTACAGTCATCCATCTCCTTCTGTACTCATCCCTGCTCTTCGTACTGTCGGAAATATTGTCACAGGAGATGATGTACAGACGCAGGTATGAACTTCTTAAAGGCCCTTTATGTGCATTATTTATTGCTATGCTTTGATACATGCTTCAATGGACATACCAAATGCTGTTATTCAATATAGTTGAACAACACGTAACAGCTTGACTTGTTAAATAGAAGCTTAAATGAAGACACAAGAAAATACAAAGTGCATCAGAAAACAAACTGAACTGCTCTAGTGGTTAAAATAATGTCTTGTAGGAGTGTTGGGAAATATGGAATAGAACTTTTAAAAATATTGTTTGGTTGTAAATGCAGACTAGGCATATAAGTTCTGAAAGTACTTTATAGAATTTTAGATCGACACTGATGAAAGTGACCAAAAAGGATTTAACAGATGGACAACATCTGACAAACGAAAATTGTACAAGTAAGAACCTGTGTTTTGATTAAATTTGTTAAATGGAAACGAAACTAATGATGTAGAAGTTGATCTATCTATTTTTTTTATTGTTACAACCCACATGCACATCATGTTGATTTATCTTAATAATTGCAACTATGCTAATGATCTTGGTTATCATGTCTGATAGTTTTTATTTTTGTGTTTAATGTGTTTGTTGTTACTGCTTTGATGGATCTGTTTTTCAGTGTATAATTAGCCATGGTGCACTACCTTGCCTTCTGAGCCTGCTGACCCATAATCATAAAAAGAGCATTAAAAAGGAAGCTTGCTGGACCGTCTCAAACATCACCGCTGGAAACAGGGAACAGATTCAGGTGAGTAAACCACAGAAAGTATATATGCCTACATAGGAATTTTGTTGTGCGATCTTGTCAGTCCTCTTAAAGTCCTGCCAGTGGTTTTTCATATTTACAATATGTGGCTTGTAAAAGTTCTAACTCCTGGAATGGGGTTTGATTGACATGTCAAGGGATTCTTCAATAGAAAATCTGAGTTTTATTGTATTCTTGAAGCTTTGTGTATCTTTGGGTTTCAAGTGTAATGGGATTAAACATTTAGGGTGTGTTTAGTTGTGGAAAATTTTCATCTCTATTTTCTTTAACACACGTTCTTCAACAATTTGGACATTCTTAACATAATTTGGAAAAAACATTTTTCTTTTCAACATAATATTAGAAAATTTTGAAAAAAAAAAGTTTTAACTTCTCCAATATTATATTGGAAAGAGAAATGTTGTTTATAAATTATGTTAGAATGTACTAATTGTTGAAGAAATTGTTAAAAAAAATGGAGATGAAAATTTTTCACAACTAAACGAGCTCTTAGTAATCCTAATGTATGTCTGCTACTAAATGTTTAATTCCTTTTGCATTAGTGGCTCCTAATGTATGGCCTATTCCTTACAATGATGTATTCCATGTATTAGAGGTAAAGGGCTGGTCTTTTAATTTGACATCTTGAGCACCTCCTCTTATATAGATACACACAAACGCACGCTTAAGTGTTTGTCTTTAAAATGATGCAGGCTGTAATTGAGGCCAATTTGATTGGCCCCCTGGTCAATCTGCTTCAAAATGCTGAATTTGATATAAAGAAAGAAGCTGCATGGGCAATTTCAAATGCTACTTCGGGTGGTACTCATGAGCAAATTAAGTATGTTGAATATTTTTTCAACTTCTTTTTCTCTTTAGCTTGCCTAATTCCCTTGCGATGAAGTGATTATAAATTCTCTTTATATGGGTGATAGGTATTTGGTGGATCTGGGATGCATAAAACCATTGTGTGATCTCCTTATATGCCCTGATCCAAGGATTATCACTGTGTGTCTAGAAGGATTGGAAAACATTCTGAAGGTTGGGGAAGCTGAGAAGACTTCGGGTCATACTGGAGATGTAAACTATTATGCCCAGCTGATAGATGATGCTGAGGGGTTAGAAAAGATTGAAAATCTGCAGAGTCATGACAACAATGAGATCTATGAAAAGGCTGTCAAGATTCTTGAGACATACTGGTTGGAGGAGGAGGATGAGATACCTTCGGCCGATGGTTCCCAGCCAGGCTTCCAGTTTGGAGGGAATGAGCTTCCAGTTCCATCCGGTGGATTCAAATTTAGCTGAAGGTATGCCGTTTCCCATTTATTTCAATATTAGATTCATAAGCCAGATATGGTAGCACCTGGGAGTAACAAGTCATTCCTTATATTTTCCGTTGTTGTTCAAAGCTTGCGTACAATTTTAGTGACAGAGACTTCGCCTTCAAACTTGATCTTCTAATCATCTAGCAAGGTTTTTTTGCTGTTTTTCTTTCTGGTTTGATTTCTTTTATGAGTTTACAAATTGCAGGGATCTGTTTGTTGATTGGATAGAGCTGAAGTTCATGCTTGGGGTGGTGAGGTATATGTTGGGGTCAACTGTCGAGTTGGGTCTGGTCAAGGGGCTTTGATGTGTCTGGTTATAGTCTGGTCCGGTGTCCGATGTGGTCGAAGAGGTGCCTAGGTGGGTCAGTTATACTACGGTGTCCCAAATAAGAAAGGGGCTGGTGGGTTCGGTTGTTACAGGGCGGCATGGTCAGCGATGGTTGGGGCTATGTCTTGTTGTACCACGGAATGAATATGCAAAGGCTAAGGAGAGAGTCAGAGAATCATACTTTGCATTAACAGGGTCCCCGTCACGTAAATGGGTGTCGTAGCAGGGGTCGCTTGATTGCAGTTGTCTTTCTATTTGTTTGGAGTCGCAGTTGTATTAGTAGTAATCTACATATTAGTTGGTATTTTATTTGACTTGCTGTGGTCAATAAATTCATAAACCTCGATATTATGGTGTATTGCGAGGAGAAAGAAGGGAATTAGAGTTTTTTATTGTTATTATATCTGTTTAACGTCATCTTATCTTCTCACAAGTGAAATATGCTTTTCAGTTGGCATTTTAATGTTCTGTGTTGTGCGGAAAAAACGCAGATCAAATTTTTTTAAAGTTGAATAAATGAATTTTATAAATTTTATGAAATTTATTTATAATTTTATACTTGTTTGGAAAGAAAATTATGGAATTCGTTTTAAGGAAACTTTAAAATAAAAGTGTTATGATGATTAAAATATATTTTGTTGAATATTTTTACTTTTATTTTAAATATTCAAAACATGAAAACTTAATTGAATTTTATAATTAAACATATAAAAATAACATAAAAGTTTATTTAAATTTATTTTTAATTGAAGTTTTTTTTTCCAAATTCATTTCAAAGTGTGACTTTAAAGTAGGAAGAATGTTCATTACACCACCACTTCAATCAAACTAAATATAGTTCACTTGGAACCAAATAAAAATGTAATTTATTTTAATTTTTTAAAAATAAATTGAAAACGTAATTCAATTATAAATGAATTTTTATGTTTGATCTTTTTATTTTAAATTATAGAGTTCATTTCAATTATCATATTAAAATGTTTAAAATAAATGAAAAACTCTTCATTTTGTAGAATTATCACTATAGTTTTTTACTTTTCATTTTGTAGAATTTATTTGTAAATTCTATCAAATTCTATCAATTTTGATAGAATTTGCAAGTCAACTCAATTCCATAGTAAATTCATTTTGAAATGAATTTCAGAATTTTTTTTTCCAAACATTACAATTAAAAAACTCGAAATGAATTCCATACAAACTATAGAATTCATTTATTTCAAACGAAGCGAAAACAAGTGTTTCCCAAACTTTCTTTTCTCTTTCTACATTATGTTAAGATTCTGTCACCCAATCAACTACACATCACAATAGCAAAAATAAATAGAAACTAAACGTAAGAATTTTAACGTGGTTCGGTACCTCTTGCCTACGCCCACGGGAACATCAATCTACTATCAATTCTCAACTACATCAATTGTACAATTTCTCTAACCAAAATTGCACTAAAACATTCTTTGTAACTTTTGGACGAAGGAAAGTTGCAAAAACTCATAACTCCACGATACACAATTTTTCTAGATAAAACTGTGTGAAAACTCTCCATAATCTCATAACCCAAACCCCAATACATCCAATGTTCACTCAACCCTGGGTTATTGATGTTTGATTTGCTACACTCTGCATATAATCAACTATTCCTATTTAGGAATAAAGGTGAGAGACTACCTCTTTTGATCTCCATATCACATCTTTTTGACACAGACGATGTGGGACTTAAACTATTTACAATAACACTTCTCTTTTGATTTTCATATATTTTTGAAAATATTATATATAATCGAGTTTAATAAGTAACTGAAAATTATTACTCAAAAACTATTCGAAATTGTCAAAACCCATGAAAAACTAATTGAAATCATTTAAAACCCATGAAAATAAAATTTAAATGGTTAGGTTAACAATTAAAACCCTAAAATTGCTATATCTACATAGTAGTACTCGTTATATGTGAGAGAGACGCCTGAAAAGAAAGTAATAAATGCAATGAAAGAGGCAAAAAAAACTTTCTTAAACTTACAAAATGCTTTTATTAAGGGTATTTTTATTAACTAGTATTACTATTAGTAATGAGGTTGTGGCAATAGTCCTCCGTTAGAAAACCATCTGTAAAAGGACAAGTGATACAAAATAATAATGTGTTGACATACTTTTCAAATCTCAGATTGGGTGAAAGTGTTATTTATAAATAGTTTTATTTTTACATCGTTTATATGTTAAAAAGATGTGGACTCTAGTTATTATAAATATGAATATCGAGAGAAGTAGTTCCTCATCTTTATTCCTAAAGTAAGAATAGTTTATTAGATGTAGAGTGTAACAAACCAAACAACAATATCCAAGGATTGAGTAAACATTGGGCGTATTGGAGTTTGGGTTTTGAGATTGAGGGGAGTTTTCACTTAGTTTTGCTTAGAAAAATTGTATATTGTGGAGTAGTGAGTTTTCGTAAGTTTTTCCTATCTAAAAGTTGTAATGAGTTTTTTAATACAATTTTGGTTAGAGAAGTTGTACAACTAATGTAGTTGAGAATTCAAGTCTCCGATGTGGGACTTGTACTACATTAGTTGTACAACTTCTCTAACCAAAATTGTATTAAAAAACTCATTGCAACTTTTTGATAGGAAAAACTTACGAAAACTCACTACTCCACAATATACAATTTTTCTAAGCAAAACTATGTGAAAACTCCCATCAATCTCAAAACCCAAACCCCAATACACCCAATGTTTACTCAATCCTTGGATATTATTGTTTAGTTACATCTAATAAACTATTCTTACTTTAGGAATAAAGATGAGGAACTACTTATCTCGGTATTCATATTTATAATAACTAGAGTTCATATTTTTTTGACATATAAACGATATAAAAATAAAACTATTTATAAATAACACTTTCACCCGATCTGAGATTTGTAAAGTATGTCAACACATTATTATTTTGTATCACTTGTCCTTTTACAGATGGTTTTCTAACGGAGGACTATTGCCACAACCTCATTACTGATAGTAATACTAGTTAATAAAAATACCCTTAATAAAAGCATTTTGAAAGTTTAAGAAAGTTTTTTTTGCCTCTTTCATTGCATTTATTACTTTCTTTTCAGGCGTCTCTCACATATAACGAGTACTACTATGTAGATATAGCAATTCGTGGGTTTTAATTGTTAACCTAACCATTTAAATTTTATTTTCATGGGTTTTAAATGATTTCAATTAGTTTTTTTATAGGTTTTGACAATTTCGAATAGTTTTTGAGTAATAATTTTCAGTTACTTATTAAACTTGGTTATATATAATATTTTTAAAAATATATAATTATGAAATAGAATGTAAGATGAAGGTCAAACCCATGACCTCTTATTTGAAAAACTCATGTATTACCAACAATCCAAAGCAGCTAACTGTTTAAATTTTCATAAGTTATATTTTGTACAATTAAAAGTGCATATATTAAATTATAAATAATAAATATATATTAATTAACTATTTAAATATATAAAGAAAAAATAAAAAAATAAAAAAGACTAACAAGACCAATACTTTTACTTTCCCTAATTTTCGGTCTTTGTTCTTCACTCTTCAAAACAAGACGAGTTAATTTTTTAAAAAACACTCTCATCTCTGTTCTCTCCATTTCTCTATCTCTCACACTTGACGGCCTTCACTCTTCAAAACAAAACAAGACAAGTTGCCAACAGTCAACCCATCTCTTTTCGGCAAAAATTTTCCTCTCTTTCTCTTCTCTCACCCTCACGGCATCAAGCCTCACGACGCCAGCCCATGTGACCACAGCCACCCAATCCCCCAGCCGTTGCCCCCAACAGTTGCACACCCTCTGCCCTCTCCCCAGTCGTCGCACGCTCTTTGCCCTTGTCTCCCTCTGTCACGCAACTCTCTCGTTAATTATTTGGGTTTTTGTGTATTTTTCAGTTAATTATCTGTTTTTTATATTGATTTGGGTTTTTTTTTGTGCATTTTCAGTTTATTATTTGTTTTTTTTACATTAATTTGGGTTTTTGTGTGATTTTCAATTGATTATTTATTTTTTATAATCGATTTTTTTTCTCAGTTTCGGTTTTTTGACGGATAACCGTAACTTATAACCGGTAAATAAAGGGTTACGGTTATTTAATGGGTAATTACACAGTTAGATGTTACAGTTTCATATAGTAATAAGTTAGTTTCAAAATTATAGTTATAGTTATGTCAAATTTCATAGTTACCTTAACCATTGCCATCCCTATTACTCTGTTTGACAAAGAGAGAATAAGGGGCAAAGAGTAGGGAGTTTTTATGGTTCGAATGCTTGCTGTTCAATGTAAACTTTTATCCGGTAACAAAATGAATTAGAGCAGTGGTGACCAATGTTTTTAGTGATGAAAGCCTTGAGTGAGGTGTTGGGGTGTTAGTCTTTTGAATGTCGGTGTTTTAAAATTTTAATAAAATAATATTAATTAAAATAAACTAAATTTTTAATATTTTTACTTTGTAGAGCATAATAATTATAATTTTATAAATATTAATATATTTTTATATTTTTATATTAACTTGTAAGTGATTAATTAAAGAGATTGTAATTATTACTAAACTAGATAACATGTAATATATATTTATAAAATGTAATGATATCAACATTAACTTAGTGGTTAAACTTGTATTTTTACTCATTGAGTTATGAGTTCAAATATTTGATTTTTATTTTTTTTAATTTTCAACGAGGGTTTAAAGGACCTGCATCTTGACATTTGAATGTTTTGTGGAAACAATACTTTTCATTACTAAATTATCCTAGTCTTCGTTAAGAGATTTTAAACTCTTTAAGGCTATTTAGGTTCATTAACTTTGGACTGCAGCAATCCCAGACGATTTAAACTTAAGATGATCGTGATCCAAAATTCTTCATCTTATCAAAAGAAAACAATCAAAGATAGAATTAAAGAAAAAAAATGTCTTTTAAAAGAAATGAGATTTAAGATATTCAATTAACGGAAAAAAAAAGAGTGATGATCTCATAGATCCCGTTTCGTGAGAGTTATCACTGAATCGAAAAAGTTCACTAGTAATCACAAAGAAATTAAATGATAATTATTTTAAAAAAATTAAAATAAAAATAAAAATACCAAAATTACTACTCAATTTTCTCACAATTATTAGTAGATTTTTTCAATTTTATGGTTACTTTCATAAAGCGAGTCAGTAATATCACCACTCAAAAAAGAAAGCTTCTAAGAATTTTTTTATTAGAAAAAAAGCTTCCAAGATTACCAATACTAATTTAAATACGACTCATTTTTAATCTATTTTATCTTTTTATGTGAAAGTACATTAAGTAATACCAATATCTTAAAAGAGAGAACACCACCTTCAATAACTTAGAAAAATTATTTTCAAATATACTATTGGATGATGATATTAATGTGATATTTATCGAATCGAATGATGCACTTAAACTTTTTTTCTCAAATAACTGAAAAATATCCTAATCCTGTCTTAAATGGTGGTATTTGTGTCAAACTGATAAATTGTTCGTAATGAGGCTGTGACCACAGACAAATTGACTGTAGCAATAGTCCATCCTTTTTAACATGTGCTTTTAAGGGGGCTTAATAGCATTAAATGATCACTCAAAAACCTCCACTATTTAGGTTTCATAATATGTATTAATTAATAAAACTTTATATTTTAACAAAAAAAAGAAATAAGTAAAAAAATTAGGAAAAAAAATAGAAAGCACCCACTAGCATTCTGTTGGTGCTTTTATATTAGAAATCTTTCTCATTTTGTGGATTATATGTACTACAACAGTAATATAAATTTATCTTCTATAAAAAAAATACCTTATAGGAGAGATATGGTATTTGGACGTTAAACATCAAACCGAGATTTCCGCTAAAAAAAAAATAGTAGAGATTTGTTTGAGTTTAACTTACCAATTTTAGCATATGAGATTATTTTAGTCTTTGTCAAAAATGAAGTTTTACTAATTAATACAAATTATGAAACTTGAGTTTGTTGAGTGATCATTTAATGCTACTGTTTGGGTCCTGTTTGGATTCTTTTTTAAGTTGAATTTAAGTAACTTTACTTAAATCAAATTTGTATTTTAGGTCACTTTTTAAACTAATTCTTCTTTTTAGATTTAAGCAAAGTTACTTAAATCTAGATTTAAAAAAAACAAACATGACCTTAATATGTGCCTTTTGGGCACTTAATAGAAAAAACTCAAGAAAAACAGAGACAAGAGCGCGTGCAAGACGTCCAACTTTTCTTGAATTTCGGTTGCCAAAATCATTTTGCCACAAAAACTTACACACTCCATTAGAAATGAGCATGAGTCGGTTTGGTTTTGACCTAATCCAGTAAATCTCAGCTACAGCATAAGCAAGAGATCTATTTTAAATTCAGTGCTGGAATGAGACACAGTGAGTTGTTTCTTTACTTTCCAAGAAATAACTTGTTGTGGATCAGTGACTGTCAAGGCAGCCAACCCAGTCTGCATTTGCATAGCAAAAAAGAGAAAAATCTTTGGCATAAGAAAGACATAAACCATGATTAGTAGTTTCACATAAATATCGAAAAATGCGTTTGACAAGTTGAAAATGATCCATGCAGTGAGCATGCAAAAACTGACTAACCAGGTTAACAACATATGCAATATCAGGTTGGGTTATGGTTAAATACTGTAGACTTTCAATCATACTCCAATATATAAGAGGGGTCTGCTAGTAGTTCACCCTCATGTAGTGAAGGTGCAAATTGGGAAGGAAGATGAGTTTTAACAGGTTTATCGGATGACATAGAGAACTTAAGTAAAAGGTCCTTAGTGTATTTAGTTTGAGTGAGAAACAAGCTGGTGGGGTAACAAACAACTTCAATGCCAAGGAAATAATGAAGATCACCAAGGTCCTTCATAGCAAACTACTTAGATAAAGTGTGTATAAAGCGAAAAAGTAAGGTGGTGTTATTTCTTGTGAGGACAATGTCATCAGCATACAAAAGTAAAATAAGAAAGCCATGGGATGACTTGAGAACAAACATAGAAGTGTCAGCATGACTGAAAGCAAAACCAAGAGAAAGAATAAAAGAACTGAAATGATGAAACCAAGCCCTTGGAGCCTGTTTCAGACCATAGATGGCTTTGCTAATTTACGAACATGAGAAGGATAATTGTTATAAATAAAACCAAGTGGTTGTTTCATATACACAACTTCATTAAGATGGCCATGAAGAAAAGCATTCTTAACATCCAATTGTCTAATCACCCAAACATTGGAAATAGCTAAAGATAAAACAACGCGTACAGTAGTAGGTTTAACAACTAGAACAACTAGACTAAAGGTTTTATGATAGTCAATACTTGATTGTTGATGAAATCCCTGAGCAACCAACTGTTGTGAGTTTTAAATTACTCGCAAGCGCACGAGTCGTTTACAATATAGTGTTGTGCAAGTGCGAGGTCGAATCCACAGAGAATTGCATTGTGAAAATATAATTTAATCTAAACTAACTTTATCTTAACCTAGTTCCGAATTTTGAATGATATTTTGGAAAACAAATTAAAACTAAACTAAATTGATTTTAAAACTAATAATAAAAACACTAAGGTTTCAGAATCCGCCCCACCGAAGTTAAGCATGTATGTTCTAAAAATATAGCCTATCAAAACATTCCATGAATCCAACTATAAGACAAAAAACAAAGAATATCCCAACTAAACCAAAAGCATCCAATGTATCCGCTCTCAACAAATCACAAAGGAAATCTAATTTAATCGAAAAGCATTCAATGTATCCATCAGATGAAACACAAAGAATATCCAACAGACAATTTAAACTCAATCAATTATAAGATTAACTCAAATAATTGACAGAACATTTTATACTAAAAATTGTCAGATTTGTACAAGCAAATCTGAACTACTACGCCAAACAACGGTGGGGCTTCATCTTCAACTTTAGCTGAAGAGTCTAGCCACTCATAACCATAAAACTATAATAAAAAGTGATAAACATTTAAACTAAAACAACTGAATATAAAGAAATAAATAAACAACTTTACATGGGAGAAATTCCACTCGCTGACGGGCAGCACTTCCCCTCGTGGTAGCAATGCCTTCAGGATCCACCAGAATGCTAGCAGACGTCCACCGGTAAACACCAAAGTGGCTCAGGAATTGTACACTGAATTATGAAGTCAGGTGGTGTTTATATAGGGGGAGACCCGGAGCAATGTGGCTTGCAAAATCGATGTGGGATACTGCCCGAGTGCGCTCGATCGCAGTATGTTGCGATCGATAGCAGGTGCGCTCGATCGCGCTGTAAAGATTTCTGATCGATGTGGGATGATCACTTGCGATCGATCACAGGTCTGTGCGCTCGAGCGCAGGTGCGATGCACTGCAAACATTTCGATGTGGGATTGATGACCTTGCGCTCGATCGCAGCATAGTGCGATCGATCGCAATTTCTCCTGAAGCTTCACATCTCTTGAAATGCTTCATTTTCTCCACAATCCTGTAAAAATACAAAAAACACAAAAAACACATAAAATAAAGTGAAATACTACTAACTAAGAGCATAAAAAATATAAGTTAAGGGTCTAAAATATGCAATATTTAAGACTCATCACCAACCTCGCTTTGTAGCGCTCTACAGACCCATCAGCCCGATATTTAATCTTATAAATCTACTTACACCCAATTAAATTTTTCATTAGATCATATAGAACCAGATCCCAAGTGTGGTTAGTTAAAAGAACATTAGATTCATCAGCCATAGCTGACTGCTACTCAAGATCTTTATTTGCTTGAAAAAAATAAGTTGGTTTAGATGACAAGGTAGTAGTGTAAAGAGAGAGTGAGTGTTTGGGTTTATTGATGTTTGCCTTAGAACGAGTGATCATAGGATGACAAGTGGCGTTGGTGGATGGATGAGGAACAATAGTGGTAGAGGGAGCGACCGGATCATTAGAAGGAATAACAGTAGGACTTGGGGAAGCTGAGGTCGATAATAAAGGGTCAGGCTGAGATGGAAAAGAAAAAGGGGTTGGGGTGGTGGATGTGGAGTCGATGGGTACGGTAGAGGCCACAGGTGAAAAGTTCGAAGGCAGAGGTGGCAAAGTAAGAGGTATCGGTAGTAGGGTTGAAGGAAGACTAGTAGTAGGTGTGGTGAAAGACATAGGAGACGAGAAGGAAAGGTAAAGGTACTGCAGTGGTAAGTACAAGAGGATGAGTGATGGATTAGGTAACTGTAGGAAAGGTAACAGGTTTAGTGAGAATAGAATAGGGAAAAGATTGAGATTTGGATAACAAGCACACCCGAAGACACGAAAATTTGAGTAATCAGGAGTTTTATAAAACAATTTTCTATAAGGAGCTTGATTTTGTAAAACATAAGTAGAAAGAAGATTGATGATGTAAAGTGCAGTGTAGGTAGCATCAACCCAAAAGGACTCAGGGAGAGAGGATTGAATTAAAAGGGTGCAAGCCATTTCACTAATGTGGCGATGCTTACGTTTTGCGATGCCATTTTGTTTAGGGGTATCTGGGTAAAGCATACGAAAGGCAATACCATGGTGATCAAAAAATTGTTTGAAAGGTGTTTGGTCAAATTCTTTACCAGCATCACTTTGAAAGATTTTTATTTTGGTGGAAACTTGTTTTCAACAAGAGCTTTAAAATTACAAAAGTGTTGAAAGATTTCAGATTTTTTATGCATAGGAAAAACCAAGAATATCGAGAAAAATCATCAACAAAGATAACATAATAATGATAACCTAAATTTGAGAAAACATGAGATTGCCAAACATTAAAATGTATTAGAGCTAAAGGTTGTGCAGTACAATGATCAACAGAATCAAATGGTAAATGTTTAGACTTGCCTAGTTGACATTTAGAGCAAAAACCAGAATATTTATAAGACAATATAATATTCTTTTTGAGTCTGTAATAAAGATAACATATGACAACCTAAATGACCTAGTCTACGATGCCAGATATCACCAGGGACTTGATAAGATACCAATGCTAGAGGGGTGGAAGTGACCGAGTCTGGAGGAAGAGGGTAGAGGTCACCATCACTAGAAGATTTGAGAAGAGTTTTTTCTGTACTCTTGTCCTTAATAACAACATGAGAAGCATCAAAGTTAGCAGAACAGCTGTTATCAGAACATAAATGTTTAACAGAAAGTAAATTATGAGATAATTTTGAGACATGCAAGGCATTATTAAGGTGAAGAGATTTTGTGGGAGTGTGTAAGAAAGTAGAACCAACATTATTAATATCAAGCAATTGCCCATTACCAACTAAAATTTTAGTTTTGTCAAAATAAAGTGCAACATTAGTAAGTATACTTGACTGAGAAGTCATGAGAGCTGAGGTGGCCGCATCAAGGTACCATTGGGCAGCATTAGACTCACTAAGAGACATAGTACCAAATGATTTTAGTAAGTCATAAGAGACAACAACATGATTAAAATGGTGAGGACAATTTAGGGCGAGGTGACCAGTGGTGTGACAGATTTGATATTTGGTGGAGGAAAAGCCAGGGTAAGGTCCCAATATACCTTCACGACTGTAAGAGAAAATACCAACAGAGCAATTTAATAGAGAAGAATAATTAGAAGACTGATTAGTATCTGAACCATGTTGAGTGGAGTCACCACGACCAGTATTGCGTCCACGACCACGACCCCGACCCCGATAGCCCGAACGACCCCTGCCACAACCACGAGAAGAGCCAGTGGTGGTGGTGGTGGCAAAGGCTGTAGGAGAGTCAGAGAACTGATAAGTAACTCGAATATGCTTGAGGTGTTGTTCTTGGAGGAGAAGCTTGGTACACAAATTGTCAAAGGTAAGGGTGATGTTGGTGTTGGTGATCGTAGTGATGAAGCTTTCATACTCGGTAGGCAGACCTGCTAATGCATATAAGATGACATCTTTGGTGGATAGTGGGGAATTGATGGCAGCAAGAGCATCAGTGATAGCTTTGAGCTCTTGAAAATACTGTTCCATAGACTTGCCATCTTTGGTATGTTTGTGAAGCTTTAGTTAGAGGTCAAATTCATTGGCATTTGACTGATCAAGGTAACGTTGTTCCAATGACAACCAGACATCCTGAGAAGTACGCAGATCATGGACGTCTTGGAGGAGGTCAAAACTGAACGTAGCATTAATCCAAGAGCGAAGTCAGAAGTCCATACGGATCCAAGTTTGAAAAGCAAAGTTAAGGGTGGTGGTGCCATTACTGGAGAAATAATTTGTAGGGGACAGAAGAAGGTACCATCAACATAACCAATCAAGTCGTAACTTATAACGACCGGAAGAAATTGAAAGCGTCAGATGATATAATTATTGTTATCAAGTTTAATACTAAGTGGGTGATACTAAGAGCAGAAAACAGTAGCATATTAGAGAATGTAGACGGAATCAATGGGTTGATAGGGGATGAGGCAATCTGTTGGGGAGTGAGTGGGGCAACATGGTGTTGGTGAGTGCTATAGCCGATTGGATTGTGGTTGGGAGTCGGCGTCGTAATAGATGCAACGGGACGGTGAACGGGGTTAAAATTGTAAGGTTGGGCGTGCGGGTTTGTAGGAAGTCAACTTGAGTGGGCGTCGTTAAGGTGAGGTAAGGTCAAACATAAGGTGTCAGTTTGGTGGGTAAAAGGGAGGGGCATGGTGAGGTCAGCAATAGGTGGGAAAGGGCAGAGATTTTGGTTTGTGTGCGTGAGGTCAGTGTTGAGGTTATTGATGCTGGGACCAGGTGGGTTATTGTGAGTGGAATAGGCTATTGATGGCGCAGAGAGATGGGAGCTGTTGGTGATGTCATGGGTGACATCGTGGGTGACATCGTGGGTAGAGAGAAGGGTAGCTGTTTGTGTAAAAGGAAAAGCGGTAGTATGGGTGAAAGGGAGAGTGGGAACTGATGGGTTTTTGTGCTGAGTGACGGCAGCAGTGACGGGGGCAGAGGGAGGAGAGAAATTGGCGGCCGCAGAATTTTGGTTTGCCATGATTGTTTCCGGTTTAAAAAAATAGTGTTTTAGGGGTTAGAGAGAGCAATCTAAGTTTTAAAATTTTACTGTTTTGATATCATAAAAAACAAAAAAAAAAAAGAGAATTTAAGGTTTGTGTTTTTTCACCTCCACCATACAACAGTAGAATTTTATATTTATAAAATATAAAAGTATATTAATAGGATAAAAATTATCTATTTATGTTAAGATTAAAATTCCCTAATATTAATTATGCTAAGAATATATTTACAAGCGGATCTAACACATTTCTCTCGGGATCAAAAAGAAAAAATTTAAAGTGATTTTGAAAAAAATAAAATTAAGGCTTAAAAATTAAAAGAAAAAAAATTAAGGACCTTCTGGGGGGCAAGTCTCCCCGTCCTTGCATAAAAGAATCTTCTGTTTGCTCATTGCTCTCATGAGCAGGGACCCAAAAGCCACGTAACCAAGAAAACAAGCATGAGAACCCAACTTTAGCGAACTGACGAAAGCAAATGCATATCTTCAAATTCACCCTTATGTTGGCATACAACAGCACGTACCCTGCCAGGCTGCCAGTGCCAGCTCAAGATTCACTCAATGAAAATGGGGAGGATCATATCTCAAGCTTGACCTCACCAACCTCACACCAAGACAACGCTTGAATGTGGGTCCAAGGTATTGGCTTTTCTGTTTCTGATCCTCTTTCCCTTCATGTGACTATACTTTTTCTTTTAGATTTATGATAGGAGATAATGATGATAATTCAAATGCTCAACAGTCAACAGGGAATACAGGTTTAAGAGTTGCATTGATTTTCCCTCACTAATCAATATTAAAATTGCCCTTTAATTAGAATATGGCCCTACTCCCTGGTGTTGTTACAAGCTTTGGACATTTAAATCTTTGCAAACAATAGCAATTTTATCTCTTTAGCAAACTCAGGCTTGCATATCAAGGATTTGGATCTTTGTAGTTAGGGTTTTCAAGTGGTTGGTGATGTTTATGATATGACAATGTGTCATATGAATCATTTGAAAATTGATCAACGGTTACCGTTAAGTCACATCTCTCTAAACTTAATAAACAATATTTATCTAAAATAAATGGCATGACATAAGCATAACTGTAAGATATATTTGAAATGATATGACACACTATCTCATTATAAACATTAGCAATTACAAATAATTAACTAATGATCCAAATCCGCATATCAATGGTTATGTTTGGTACCTGATTTAAAATCACTTAAAGCAACAACTTTTAGACAAAAGTGGTTGCTTTAAGTGGCTTTTAAGCCAAGTACAAAACATTACCAATATGACTTTCTCATGAGGAAAAATTTACGAGAAAGTAAAGAATATGAATTTTCACTTTGGATAGAGCTTTAGAAATGATAGTGTATTTGTTTGGTTCACAAAAGGCCCATTAATTAGCATTTGTTGTTATTAAGGGTGGACTCAAGTCGAACTCAAATAATAAGACATTCGAGCTCGACTCAACTTAAAATAACAGGCTCGAGTTTAAAAATTGAACTTGAGCTCGAGTTCAATAAGTTTTTTGATTGCTCAAGCTCAATAACAAACGAGTTTATTTGAGCCTAAACTCGACCTCGAGCACGAGCCTTGGATTACCCATTTGAGCTCGAGCATGAAATCTAATTTTAATAAAAAAATATTAATATTAATATAAATATTGGTTCGAACTCGATAATACCTTAACGAATTATTCGAGAGCTTTTCAAACCGAATCTTAAAGTATTCGAGCTCGACTAAATAAATTAATCGAACTTAATTTTCATGTTTGAACTCGATCGAGTTAAGTTTTAATCAAGTTCAAATAGCTCGATAAAAATTCGGCTTAAGTCCGCAACTAGATAAGAAAGGAACGTTTAGAATTGAAGTTGTAAGCCTTGGTCTTGAGCCAAGTGATAAAATCAAGTCTCAACTTGTGGGCCCAAACTGTACGTTCCCCCAACCCATGGATTCAGCATGATACACGGTTGTATTATTTATGGGCATAATAAAAGCCTTTATGAATGAATATGTCGTACTCTGTGTTCATTGGGCCCATTGCTCTCTTTTTGGGTCCTCAAAGGCTATCAAGTTGCAGGAATTTCACTTAAATATCACTGCCAATATATATATATATATATATATATATATATATATATATATATATATATATATGTAAATTATCACTTTGGTCTTTGATTCTTTTAACAATTCTTTGGGCTACAAAAATGGTAGCATTAAAAAACAAGAACCAATGACAGCCCTAACTTTTGACTGCAATGACATATTATATATAAAAATGATCACTTTGGTCTTTGATTGTTTTAACAATTCTTTGGGCTACAAAAATGGTAGCATTAAAAAAAAGAACCAGTGACAGCCTAACTTTTGACTGCAATGACATTACTCAACTAACAGTGTCATGGGGAAGTAGCATATTATACTATCTATCCATTTCTTAAGGTGGGATTTTTCTAGTCCTGTTTTACAGATCCCGTTTCCTGAGTTATCGCTTAATCAGGAAATTTTATTAGTAATTATAAAAATTATAGTAATAATTAAATAATTTATTTAATTATTATAATTTTTTATAATTATTAATAAAAAAATTTAATTCCATAATATCTCACAGAAAAATTCGGATTTTTCTTGATGGTGAGACTGCTTTTGGCAGCTGTTTCATTAATTCCTTTTTACTTTATTTTCTTTACCAAGTGATTATTATCTATGACCTATTCAGTTTTCACTGTACAATAATAATAATTTAAGAGGAAATTTTCAAGGGTTGTTGAAATAACGATAATATATTAAGTTTTTTAAAAATTTATAATTTATTTTAAAATATTAATTTTTATCATTAAATAATTTTAAAATGAATTTTTTTAAAAAATCAAAATTTTAATTGAATATTACTTTTCATGATGACCTTTTAATTCAAATATTTCCAAATACTTATTATAAGTTTAATAATTATATTTATCAAATATTTCTCTTAAAATTGTTTATAACATAAATTTTTAGGTTATTTGAATTCATATTTTTCTAAAAAATAAAAACATGCAGTATCATTTAATTTTTAAAATAGAAAAAAAGTTCGTCTTTAATTTTTATGTTATGATGGTCTTTGATATTCATTTATTTGAGATATTATGTTATTTAATTTTATAAAAAACATATCAGTAAACTTTTTATTTAATATTTTTTATGATGGTCATTGATTTTCATTTATTTGAGGATGCAATAGGCAATAATATCATAATATTTTTTAAAATATAAAATGTATGAAGCAAAATTTGTTTTATATCATATAATAGAATATAAATCCATTTAAAATATCATTTAACAATTATAAAAAATGATGATAATTTTTTTTTAAAAAATAATAAATGTTTATTTTGGTCCCTAAAGTTTAGATCTAATCACAATTGAGTCCCTAAGGTTTCAATTTAAATAATCGAATCCCTAAATTGTTAAAATCATAACAATTAGGTCGCCGTGAAAAAAACTAACAGAACACGTGTGAAATACCAAAATTATTTCTAATACATTTTTCTATCCAAACCCCAACTAAGTCAATCTAATTTTCAACAAAGTTGTCGAGACCCAAACCGTGATTGAGTGGTTCCGGTAATCGTCTTTTAGGATTTATCTACTCTACTCGAAGTACAAAGTCTCAACACTAATAAAAATGTTTTGAAATAAATAAAAAGATTTAAAAAGATTTGATATATTAATATTATTTTTACACACTTGAAAACAATGCAACACAATTTGCCATTAAAAAAAACAACTATTGACTGCCCTAATTGACTGCAAAGACATTAGTTACTGTGGATATCATATCATCCATGCATTTCTTACTGTGGGATTTTTCTGGATGGTAAAACTGCTTTTGGCAGCCGCTTAATTAATTCCTTTAACTTGATTGGACGGTGACAAAAATGAAAAGCATTTTGTTAATTTAACTTTATTTTCTCTACCCACTGATTATTTTACCTACTAGTAATAATTTAATAATATTGCCATAACAAATTTTAAATTTTGCATACGAGGAACAGTTAAAGTATATATACCCTTCCGTTAGATTCTGAATAAACTAAAGCATCGGTTTTAACAAGCATGGGTTTACAAGCCATGACAGGAAAACGATTTTCAACAATTTTTGTTTAGACAAAAGAAATTTTTTTTTGAGATGATTTCATTGTTTTTTACAAGGGAGTATCAATGTGCTTGTTGCCTGATGCCCCACTCACCTTTTGCATGAAAGAAACATATCGAAGCTCAGTTTTCAAACTTGTCTTTAAACGATAAATCATTGGCCCTAAGAAAATAGGATAAAGATAAATGTACAGTCCTTCGTGATGTCAAAACAGATATTTTTCCTGTCAATCAATCACAATATACGCAAACGTAAAATGAATATTTTTTAGTTTTTAAAAATTATCAATAAATTTGTGAAGAGTTAGTAATGAAATTTACATGTGAAGAAAATGTACAGTCATATTGTCAAAAGTAATGTTTTCATAATTGAAGAGGTTGAGTGAGACGTTTTATTTTGAAATATTCAAACGTAAATTTTGAGGTGTTGAGATATAATTTTTTGAATACGTTGAAATGTTTCAAAAATTTAATATTAATTAATTAATTAAAATAATTTTTATTTTATTTAATTTTTAACAAAAGTTTAATACTTTTAGTAACTCTCTATAGTATGATAATTATAATTTTATAAATATTAAAATATATCTATATATTTATATATAAATTATATAGAGTATAATTTATGTTTTTATTTTGTTGTAACTTGTAAGTGATTAATTAAATATTTTGTAATTATTACTGAACTAGATAATATGTAATATATATTTATAAAGTGTAATGATATTACAATAAAAACGTTAGCTTAGTGGTTAACACTTATGAAACTTATTAGTTCATTAGTTTGAACTTTAACTTATATGTATTTTTTATTTTTCAATGTTGTCTCGCCTCGTCTCTAGGCGAACCCCAAAAACGCTCATTAAAACACTATTCAAAAGTCATTGACATCGAAGAAAACAAGTGCCTAAAAAATCAGAAAATGAAAACCTAATAATCGATTGTTTTTTATAGTTTTATGTTTGAGATTCACTCTTCTGCAGTAAAAATTATGAAGTAAGACTTGTAATACACTATATTTATATGTGAATTTGGATTTTTTAAAATTTAAAATTTTATAAAGACAATTTTATAATCAATATTTATTTGTATTATAGATTTTATTTTATAATTTTTTTGGGAGTTGATTCCACCTTATTTTAGCTAACTCTGCTGTTTGTCAATTTTCAAGTTTCAACCATAGTAAAGATTAATAATTACTTAAAAGATGGAAAATTTACGTTAAAATTTAACAGCTTTGACTAGTAATATAATATGTGGTCCGTGTTCTTGTTTAATTGGTTTTGGGGACAATCAAATGAGATCCATCGTTTTTGCTATGATGAATTCTATCTCTTGCTATTCTTTTCTTTTCACTCACTGGGCTCTTCTTTCATCCTACAATAGAATGCTGGGGGGGGGGGGGGGGGGGGGGGGGGGGTAGGTCATGTTCTTCAACATGTCTATTTGTGCTTGTCTTTATTCTGTATAAAGACATAGAAATTGTGTGATTTATCTTGTTTAGTGTACCTTAATTTGAACCCCATCTTTTGGATGTGGTTTTAAGCGAGCTACTTGGTTAATTCCTTGCCGCTCACCGTATTTGAGGAGATAATATCACCTTCCCTTTTATCTTCTCTTTTGGTATGCCCAATATGATTTCAGTCTAATTTACATATCAATAGCAAGCACAACCTATTTTAATCCTTTATATTTATAAGTCATCTATAGGGTAAATTTGAGCGGAATTAAACTCGAATATTTAGTTATTTGAACTTAGTTTGATTTTAAATGAACATGTTCGAACTCAAAAATTAAGCTTAATTTTGAGTTTAATAAATTTTATGATGGCTCGAGCTCGATAATAAATGAATTTATTCCATTTTGAGTTTTGGACTGTTCATTCGAATTCGAGTTTAAACTATAATTTTAATAAATAAAAATATTAAATAAATACTGCTTCGAGCTCGACATTACCTTATCGAACTGTTCAAGAATATTTCAAGTCGAAACTTAAGGTATTCGAACTTGACTTTATAAGTTATTCGAGTTAATTTTTAAGTCTAATTTTGAAACTCGAGTTAGAATAGTTCGATAAAAATTCGGTTCGATTTTAACCGTAATCATGCATGCTTTTATATATATATATATATATATATATATTTGTGAGGGTAAGTTTTATATAAGTCTTTAAGCGTAATACATTTTATGATAACAAAACTCACACGTGTTTGCCAACAAAATTTTGATTTAGTGGTCAGACTGATACATGAAATCCTAAGTCTTTAAGACTACAAAATCTCAAATGTAACTATTGTTATTGTAATTAAGGGGATTACACTAGCTTTTTACTCTTATGTTACTCTTATGTAGAAATTTTTACTTTTAACTTACAATGAGTAACTTTTCCATCATTTTCCACAATGGTCCCACACTTATAAGTCTGCATTCAATACGTTGGAATCATTAATTAGTAAATCATTGTACTGATAAATTATGGTTATCCATTTTTTTTATAACGAGAAATTGGTTTGCATGTAAATTATTTTTTTGGATTTTATATTTTGAACTACATGATCTCTATATTTTATGCATAGGAGAATTATATTATATAATTAAATAATCTCGTGATGACTACTGATGGGGCCTGATGTAGCCCATAACACTCCGACTCAGATGTAGCCCATAATACTCCGACCTAATAAACACTCCGGCCCATAACACTCCGGCCCGTGACACTTCAGCCCAGATGTAGCCCAAAACACTCCGACCCAATAAAGAACGGCCCAATAAACCTACGTTTGGGCTCCCTCTATAACTTGCCGCCCTGTAACCGCCCTACGATGTGCCGCCCTGCAGCCACCCTAATACACACCGCCCTGCAGCCGCTTACACACGCCGCCCTACAGCCACCCTATAGCACGCCGTCCTGCAGCCACCCTGCGACACACCATCCTCTGATCATGCAATCAATGCCTTCACACTGACGAGACGTGGGCAATGCCCGTTCAGAGGGCTATAAATAAGCCGAGGTATAGAATTCATAATTCATTCAGACTAAATCTATTTACACCCAAGCTCATTTAGATTTAACCCTCGGCCTCGCCCCTTTTTAAGCTTTCGTTGTAACTTAAGCTTCGGAGCGCCCTCGGAGGTCTCCCCCTTCCCTCATTCCGATGGCCTTTAGTTCATCCATATTACCTGTGCAGGGCCCAAGCCATGTCAGCACCCAGGCCACGTAAGCAGTAACAAATTTTTGGCATCAATAGATTGGCGCCGTCCGTGGGAAGCTACAATCTCTCGCTACAACAAAGGCGAAGAAGTACAAAAGAACTCATCTATTACGATGCCACCTAGAAACAGTACGAGAAGGGCCGACAAGGAAGCCCCAACAGCGTGCTCTGCTCCTATCCGGGGCAATACCCATAGCCAATAATCTGGACTCAGGTTCCCTGCAATCCCCGAACATGCAACCCCCGGGTCAAGCAGACAACCCCCCGTCAGAGAGCAACGCCCTCACATCTCCAGAACCAACTCTCCTGATTATGAGGAAACGACTGCGAATCCCCAAGCCCCTGTAACTCAAGCATAATTCCAGGAACTCTCCCGGATGATAGCCAATTTGGCAGCCCAAGTCCGAGGCGGAGGCCGACAACCTTCTCCTTCTCCCTACCAAGCTCTGGAGCAAGCAAAGTCATCTGACAGAGATGATCTTACCTACAACCAGCCCCCTACTGAGCCCTCACTGCGTGGCAGCCAGTCTAAGGAGAGCTCCTCGTCGAAAAGCAACTTCAACTTAGACAGACAGTTCGAGGAAATGGAAGAAAAAATAGACTTAGCCTTAAAACATAAGAATCTCAGTATCTTGGACGAGCTTAGCATCCAAGATCCCCCATTTACGGAAGTTATCCTCGAGACTCCGCTCCCTTTCAACTTCAGAATGCCATAGGTCAGAATGTACGACGGTTCAGGAGACCCTCTAGACCATTTGCAGCACTACAAGACGACTATGATGCTGCATCGACACTCCGACCCCATCATGTGCTGTGCCTTCCCCTTGACCCTTGAGAAGGCTGCAGGCACCTGGTATTCGCACCTGAGGCTGAGAAGCATCAGTAATTTCAAAGAACTCAGTTATGCCTTTGCTTCGCACTTCCTCTGCAGCAAGGGACCAAAGAAGACCTCGAAAAGCTTGTTCAACATTATTTAACACCGAGGAGAGAGGCTTCGAGCCTACATATCCAGGTTCAACTCCGCAGCCTGGGAAATCCTCGACCTCGACCTAAATGTTCAGATAATAGCGTTCAAAAATGGGTTGAGGTCCGGGATCTTCAGCTCCAAGCTCACCAAGCACCCACTCAAGGACATGAACGAGGTCTTAGCCCGAGCAGAGAAGTACATGTTGACAGAGGATGATCAAGCATTCAGGAGAGAAAGAGAAGGGGAAATAGAAAAGAAGAGAAAGGACGTCGATCCACAGAGAGGAATGGCTAAGAGACCCCACCAAGACAACAGGTACAAGCCCCACCTTTGGTTCGACAATTTCACTCCCCTTAATGCATTTAGGACTCATGTCCTCATGCAGCTTCAAGATAAGTCAGTCCTTTAGTGGCCGCCTAGGACACAGTCCCTCGGCGGAGATCAAAGACAATGGTGCTGTTTCCACAAAAATTACGGCCATGATACCGAAGATTGTCATGCTTTGAAAGAACAGATTGAGCCCCTTATCAGCCTGGGACACTTGAAGGAATTTACAAGTTCCTAAAGAAGAGAGGCACCCACCCAGCCAAGAAGAAACTCAGAGCGACTCCATCCTCGAGAGCAAGAGCGACGAGGCCCTCGGCAAGACTCCAGAGTCGGGTGGGAAGCACCCGGTCAGAAACACCAAGAAGTGGCAACTACTACCCGGATCATCAAGACAATATGCGGAGGCACTACCGCCGGGGGGAGCTCAAAGTAAAGTAGTAAGGCATACGCTAGAACCATGGCCTCTATCAACAGACCTCATAAGTGAAAGAAGTCGGAGCTAGCGATCTCTTTCATAGAGCTAATGATCCACAAAGAGGAACGGCTAAGAGACCCCACCAAGACAACAGGTACAAGCCCCACCCTCGGTTCGACAATTTCACTCCCCTTAATGCATCTAGGACTCATGTCCTTATGCAGCTTCAAGATAAGTCAGTCCTTTAGTGGTCACCTAGGACACAGTCCCTCGGCGGAGATCAAGGATAATGGTGCCATTTCCACAAAAATTACGGCCATGATACCGAAGATTGTTATGCTTTGAAAGAATAGATTGAGCCCCTTATCAGCCTGGGACACTTAAAGGAATTTACAAGTTCCCAAAGAAGAGAGGCACCCACCCAGCCAAGAAGAAACTCTGGGCGACTCCATCCTCGAGAGCAAGAGCGACGAGGCCCTCAGCAAGACTCCAGAGCCGGGCGGGAAGCACCGGGTCAGAAACACCAAGAAGTGGCAACTACTACCTGGATCATCAAGACAATATACATAGGCCCTACCGCCGGGGGGAGCTCGATGCAAAGTAGTAAGGCGTACTTTAGAACCGTGGCCTCTATCAACGGACCTCATAAGTGAAAGAAGTCGGAGTTAGTGATCTCTTTCATAGAGGATGATTTGGAGGATGTGCAGACTCTTCATGACGATGCAGTAGTGGTCTCTCTTTTAGTAACCAACCACGAGGTACGATGCGTCTTGATTGATAACGGAAGCTCTGCCGATATATTATTTTATGATGCCTTCCAAAGCATTGAACTGAAGGACGAGTGTCTAGAGCAGACCCCAGCCCCGCTTTATGGTTTTGACGGATCTCTAGTTTTTCCTGAGGGAAACGTAGTCCTCCCTGTTACCACAGGGACAACGCCACGGACTTCCACTGTGCAAACCACATTTTTGGTGGTAAAGCAACCCTCCTCTTACAATATGATCATCGGGCGACCAACCCTCAACAAACTGAGGGCTGTTGTCTCCACATACCACCTGAAGGTTAAGTTCCCCACCAATGAGGGAGTGAGAGTAATCAGAGGTGATCAGAGGGCCTCTCGATCCTGCTATTTGAATGCAATCAAGGAAGGAAAGAAGATGGAAGCCCTACATCTTGAGATGGAAGACCTTAGGGATGAGATGAAAACCCCGAGAGGGTGACTAGTAGAGGAGCTGACACCGTTGCCCCTCAGGGAAGATCCCACTCAAACTGTCCAGATAGGGTCAAACCTCTCCAAAGAGCACAAGAAAGAACTCATTTCCCTCATCCAGAAGAACCAGGACTTGTTCTCCTAGTCCACGTCAGACATGCCTGGGATTGACCCTAGGACCATTGAGTATCGCTTGAATGTGGATCTAAAGTACAAGCCAGTTGTCCAGAAAAAAAGGTCTTTCGCTCTAGAACACCAGGTCGCCATTAATATTGAGGTAGACAAGCTGCTTGAGGCTGGTTTCATCCAAAAGGCGAAATACCCTGAATAGGTGTCCAACGTAGTAATGGTTCGAAAATCCAATGGTAAATGGCGGATTTGCATCGAATTTACCAACCTAAACAAGGCCTGCCTAAAGGATAGCTTTTCCCTCCCGCGAATTGATCAGCTGGTGGACGCCACTTCGGGGCATGAACTCCTCTCCTTCATGGACCTGTACTCCGGTTACAATCAAATTTTCATGTACGGGCTAGATCAAGAGAAAACTGCCTTTATCACTAACCGAGGGTTGCATTACTACAAGGTCGTGCCCTTCGGACTCAAGAACACCGGCGCAACTTATCAAAGGCTGGTGAACAAAATCTTCAAAAGGCAAATAGGACGAAACATGGAAGTCTACGTGGATGACATGCTGGTCAAGACTATGAAGGCTCGGGACCACAGGACCTATTTAGAAGAAGCCTTTGGGGTCTTATACAAACATAGCATGAGACTGAATCCAGCCAAGTATGCCTTCGAAGTAATTGGGGGGAAGTTCTTAGGATTCATGGTCACTCAAAGAGGGACAGAAGCCAATACAGAGAAGATAAAGGCCATTCTCGACATGACCCCTCCTAGATCTGTGAAAGAAGTGCAATGGCTCACCGGGAGAATCGTCTCCTTAAGTCGCTTCATGTCGAAATCTGCGGAGAGGTGTCTACCTTTCTTTAAAGCCATCAGGAAGGCCAAAGACTTCTCTTGGATGGAGGATTGCCAGGGAGTATTCGAAGGGTTAAAAAGTATTTGAGCTTGCCCCCACTCCTAACCAAACCTCTCCCAAGTGAAGAGCTGCTCCTATACCTATCAGCTGGGGAAAACACTGTGGCCTCTGTCCTGATTCGAGAAGAGGAGGGTATCTAGAAACCCATCTACTACGTCAGTAGAATCCTCCACGAGGCTGAAGAGAGGTACTATCCCATTGAGAAGATGGTTTATGCTATTGTAACAGCCGCACGGAAACTCCGACTGTATTTCCAGGCGCACACAGTCATTTTCTTGATCGACCAGCCCTTGAGGCAAGTCTTTCACAGCCCAAGTGTCTCCGGGAGAATGGTGAAGTGGTCAGTGGAACTTGAAGAATTTGACATCCGATACCACCTTTGGCAGGCTATCAAAGGTCAGGCTCTGGCAGACTTCATCGTCGAAATAACCCTCCCAATGGTTCCCAGTGTGGAAGTAGAGTCGACGCTAGATGAATCACCTCCGAGGTGGACCCTCTACATGGACGGATCCTCCAATACCTAGGAAGCGGAGCAGGACTCATCCTCTACAGCTTTGGAAGCTTCACAGTAGAGTATGCCCTGAAGTTTGAGTTCAAGGCTTCCAATAATGAGGCAGAGTATGAAGCCCTCTTAGCTGGCCTAAGGCTAGCCAAAACCCTATCCGTCGAGGTCATAGATGTGTTCAACGATTCCCAGCTAGTAGTAAGTCAGGTAATAGGATAATTTGAAGCCCAGGGAGAGAAGCTCGCTCGGTACCTCTGAAAAGTGAAAGAGTTAGCCGCCAAGTTCAAAATTTTTCGGATAACTCAAATTTCAAGGGCCGAAAACTCCAAGGCAGATGCCTTGGCCAACCTAGCCTCATCCCGACACCTAGAACCAACTTGAGCTATTTATCTAGAAACTCTCTCTATTCCTAGCATAGACAAAACCCCGGTCCTATCGATAGAAGACGGTACGACGTGAATGGACGCAATCCTACACTACTTGAAAGATGAAAAGGTCCCCGAGCATAAAAACAATGCTAAAAAATTAATCTCCCGAGCCTCCCGGTACATTATCATAGATGGACAGTTGTATAAGAGAGCTCTGACTATGCCTTACTTGAGATATCTCAGCCCCATCGAGGCCAATTATGCTCTCCGATAAGTCCACAAGGGCATATGTGAAAATCACCTAAGAGCTCGAGTCCTCGCCTTCAAGGTTCTACACCAAGGGTATTATTGGCCCATGATGAAAAAAGATGCGGCTGACTTGGTCAAGAAGTGCAGAAACTGTCAATAGTACTCTCCAGTGCTGCTCCGGCCTGTCAATCCTCTCACCTCGATCACTAGTCCGCTTCCCTTTGCTATGTGGGGAATGGACATCCTAGGCTCGTTCACCGCCGTAGCTGGGCAAAAGAAGTACCTCATTATGGCCATTGATTATTTCACTAAGTGGGTCGAGGCAGAACCATTGGCCGGCATCATGGACCACCAAACCAGGAACTTCGTTTGGAAGTCAATTGTGTGTGGTTTCGGGATTCCTCGAATATTGGTCACCGATAATGGAAAACAATTCGATAGCTCCTGTTTCAAAACATTCTATGAAGACCTCCAAATCGAATATCGATTCTCATCTGTCAGATACCCGCAGGCCAATGGCCAAGTTGAAGTTACCAACAAGACCCTTCTCCAAGGTATCAAGAAAAGACTAGACAAGGAAGATAGACAGTGGGCTAACCAACTCCCCAATGTTCGACTACCGTGCGTACACCAACAGGAGAAACCCCATTCTTCATGACATATGGTTCGGAAGCTGTCATTCCAGTTGAAAGCGGAATCCTATCGATGCGAGTATAGTTTTTTGAACCAAGTGACAATGAAGAAGCCTTAAAGATAAACGTGGACTTGGTTGACTAAGCGTGAGACAAAGCCCAGATCCGTTTAGCTGTGTACCAACAGAGGACGACCTGGTATTACAACTCCCGAGTTCAGAACCAAAGCTTCAGACTCCATGACCTCATCCTATGGAAGAGTGAAGTTTCTTGCCCTCGACAGATGGGAAAGCTCGTTTCAAACTGGGAAGGCCCAGACAGAATCCAAAGAGTTTACCGAATGGGTACTTTTGAGCTCGAAGAATTAGATGGCAAGCCAGTCCCTCGCACTTGGAACGCAAATTCTATCAGTGATATGAAATGTAAAGTAAAGAATTAATAAAGTTCGAAGTTTAAAAGAAGGTTCCGAAATTTCATTAAGTTAAGAATGGAGGTACAAAATTAGGCGCTATCGGCCTTGGATATAAAAAACAAAAACCTATTCTAAAGAAGTAGGGGCCTCATCCTCGCTCCGCGTTACCTCCTGAGCCTCACCCCCAATAGTTCTCTGGGCCTCATCCTCCGCGATCTCCCAGACACCATTCGAGGCAGTGTCCACCGCGTCTCCTCCCGTAGCAGCCGCACCCAATTCCCCTGAAGGGCACCAAGGTCAAGGCAGGAAAAATCGAGCCCTAGGTAGAGAGACTCGGCCTTCCTCCTGGCCTCGTTGAAGCTTGTAAGGAACTGAGCCCGGCCTCATTCAGTAAGACCTCATCGGCCTTGGCCGCTGCCTTCTCTCTCTCAGCGGCCTTAGCAACCACCTCCTCTATCTGGACCCGGATCAGGTCCCTCTCCTTCTTGAGGGCATCCTCAGCCTTGCACCGATGGTCCCTCTAGAAGATGGCGTCATCCTTGGCCCATTCGGCAGCCTCTATGGAAGAAGACAAAGCTCGAACCAGTTCCCGGGTCTCCTCTAGCCTATACTCAGTTTTTACTAAGTGCTCGGCCATATCAGCGCTTCACCGAGCAAGGACCTCGCCAAGGATTCCAGCATGAAATAAGAACATTGTTAAAAGAAAAGCAAATGAATTGAAGAGCCAGAACGAAGGAAAGAAACAATACCTGGGAGAAAGTGGTTTCCGCAGTCGAGCAAAGTGCCTCGAAGGGCTTTGCCGAAAGCTCCAGTATATCGCGGGGAGGGATCCCTAAGATAAGGTGTTCGTGAGCAGCCTTCGAATGCGCGAACATCGAATCATCTCCCCTCAGCGCCCATCGTGGCATGAAGATGGCAGCTGCTCTAGGTCCCTCCTTAAAGGAAGACAGTCCCAGGGGAGGAGTGGGTGCAGCGGAATCCGCCCTCTCCTCAGAAACTGGAACTCTTGGAGGGCTCCCCACTACAACGAGCACCGGGTTTAGGGCCCGGGCCTTCTTCTCCTACTCCTGCCCAGAGCCACCAGCCTTCACGACCCTCTTCCTCTCTTGGGCCATGCATTTGGACTTCTCCCTAGCCTTGGTAGCTACCTCTATCTCTGCAAAAAGAACGAGCATTAGTAACTTAGAGTAAAAAATCAAAATTACTATAAGCTAAAAGACTAAAGGCTACCATGCTCAAGGTTCGACGGAAGGCTAGGAGGGCAGAGGTAGCGCTTGTGGAGCTCTTCGTTATCTCTAAGCACCTCGATATCCAAGGGCATGACCAGCATGACATTCAACGTCTCTTACTCTCGGTGCAGGAGGTACAGCCTCTTGCACTTGCCAACACACTCCAAGCTCCAAGTGAGGGGGACGTCGAAACTCTCAACACTCTTTATAAAAAACAAAGCCTCTTTCCACCTCTTTATGGAAGAAGGCTTGTTCTTTAAAACAATCTTCCGCTTCCTCGAACTCACGATAACCCACCCCGAATGACCAAGATAGGCTAGTTGGAAGTAGGCTTTGAACATATTCATGTTCATTACCCCTCCCACTTCCTGGCACACTGCAATGAATGCCAGAATCAACCGGATGGAGTTGGGCACCAGTTGACTCAGCACGATACCGAAGTATCTGTGCACCGAGTAGAAGAACGGATGGAGAGGGAACCTAAGCCCGACTTTTAGCTACTGTTCGTAAACACACAGTTCATAAGGCACCTAGCTAGGGAGAGCATCGTAAGCCCTTTCCCCTCCTTCTGGTGCCCTCAGATGGTACTCCATGGGGATCCTATACCTAATTCTCATCTCCACAAGTTCAGACTTCTCTACCACACTTGAAATGGAGTTTGCTTCGAACGTCCACTCCTCCCTCTCAGTATCTAGAGCGTCATCCCTAATGAGCATCGATGCCCGGACATCCTCCTCTCCATATGACTCTTCATCTTCACTCTCCTCTCTATCCCCTCTCCCTGGAATGTAGGGTACAAGTGCCAGAGCCCCGTCACGAGGGGCAGTCTCTAAGGAAGAGGCTTCATCACTAGAGGAAACACCCATTGCCTTCTCTAACTCCCTCGAAAGATCCTCGCTTATTTCGTTCTCAGACATTTTACTCACCAAGAGATCTTTTTGGGTCACCTCCTAAGAAAACTGAGCACTCTCGAAGTGTTTCTCTAACTATGTGCTCTCAAAATCACTCAAAATACAAGTGAGAAATAAAATAAGGATGGATCCCCTAGAAGCTGTGGCAGCAGAACCGAATAGCATTAACTCAACTCTCCAAACGAAGCGACGCACCCTTTGCTGTCACCAAGACACCGTTTCCATACCCCGAGGTGCCAACTGTCATCGAAACACACCTCTTGCTATTCCCAACGCGCCGCCATTATTTATTTCGCCTATCGAAGAAAAACCTATGGGCCCAAGACAAAGAAATAGCCCATAAGGCCCAGAGCGAAAGCCCAAGAACGAACGATGTGAGTAAACTCATGAGCATGATTTCTCTAAGTCTTGCTAGCTCGGCCAAAATTCGCCAAGTCCGAGCGTATGAGCTGCTTGTCATACACTCTGCCAAAATTCGCCAGGTCTGAGCGTATGAGTTGTTTGTCATACGCTCGGCCAAAATTCGCCAGGTTTGAGCGTATGAGCTGTTTGTCATACGCTTGGCCAAAATTTCACCAAGTTCGAGCATATGAGCTGCTTGTCATACGCTCGGCCTGATTTCACTGAATCCGAACGTATGAGCTGTTTGTCATACACTCGGCTTGATTTCACCGAATCCGAGCGTATGAGCTGCTTGTCATACATTCGGCTTGATTTCACCGAATCCGAGCGTACGAGCTGCTTGTCATACATTCAGCCAAAATTCGTCAAGTCCGAGTGTATGAGCTACTTGTCATATGCTCGGCTTGATTTCGTCAAGTCCGAGCGTATGAGCTGCTTGTCATACACTCGGCCAAAATTCTCCAAGTCAGAGTGTATGAGCTGCTTATCATATGCTCGGCCTGATCTCGCCAAGACCGAGCGTTTGAACTATTCTATATACACTCGGTCAAGATTTCTCTAATACCGAGTGTTTGAACTGTTTTTCATACACTCGGCCATGATTTCTCCAATACCGAGTGTTTGAACTCTTCTTCATACGCTCGGTCATGATTTCTCGAAGACCGAGCGTTTGAACTGTTCTTTATACGCTCGGCCAAGATTTCTCCAGGACCGAGCATTTGAAACTTCTCCTCAAATGTTCGGCCAAGATTTTGCCAAGATCAAGCTCTCGTTTTATGGAAAGCAAAGTATAAAAAACAGGGGGATCATGTGAAGCAAAGATTGAAAGAAGAATATTTTATTAATTTATCAAAAGATTACAACTAACAACCTCGAAGTACAAGCAAAAGAGGACCCTAACGGCCTCGAAGTACAAAGAAAAAACCAACTACTCTAATACAAGTCAATCAAGGAAGGGGCTGCCTCAGCCTATTGTCTTGAGACTTATCTTGGGGCACTCCTCTGTGGTGGGTTGCTCTCATCCTGAGTCTGGATACTCTTCCCCTAGGATGGGCGGCCTTGAGCCTCGATGTTTTTCTTGCCCTCTCGGCTGTTTCTGCCCTTCAGGCTGCTCCTTCCTTGAAGCACGCTCCTCCTCAGACTCCAGCAGAACAAGGTCAGAGGAGTTTACCTCCGGATACATGGCCTTGACCCTCCTATTGGCTTACATAAATCCCTCAAGGAACTGCTGACTCCTCTCCTTCTCCAGAGCCACTACCATCAGAATTTACAAAGACCAGTGTAAGAACTCTCAGGAAAGTGAGGCCAAGGGCTCCCAACTCTTAGAAAACAAAACTTACTCTAGTTCAGAAAAGAGATAACAGAAACCCCTTTTATAAGAAGGGAAAACACGTCCAACGAGGGAACTTAATGCAAGCACAGAAAAAGAAGAGGCCTTTTAAGATCCCAAGGCCACTCACACGCTTCTTTAGGTGTCTTTTCGCTTCTTAAGAGCAACAAACCCGTTCCCAAGGTCAGCTATTTAATGTAAGGTTGACTCACGCGTCCCCAAGATCGGACACCTAGCGCTCCAAGTCCCAGCGCCCGGACTGCTACATATGTGCCCAGCTCCACCCATGCTCGGACCCCTACGAATTACCCCCCGTATGCCAGGCTTGGTTCTGTCTAAATGCGACACACTGTCCCTTTCGTTGAAAGATCGTGCCCTACAATACTTCATTAAGCACATAAATGTACTCAAGGAAGTGGGGAGCCTGTGATAGGGCCTGATATAGCCCATAACACTCTGGCCCAGATGTAGCCCATAACACTCTGGCCCAATAAACACTCCAGCCCATAACACTCCAGCCCGTGACACTCCGGCCCAATAAAGAACGGCCCAATAAACCTACGTCTGGGCTTCCTCTATAACATGCCACCCTATGACGTACCGCCCTGCAGCCACCCTACAACACGCCGCCCTGCAACCACTCTACGACACACCGTCTCCTGATCATGCAATCAATGCCTTCAAACTGACGAGATGTGGGCAATACCCTTTCAGAGGGCTATAAATAAGCCGAGGTGTGGAATTCATAATTCATTCAGACTAAATCTACTTACACCCAAGCTCCTTTAGATTTAACCCTCAGCCTCGCCCCTTTTAAAGCTTTTGTTCTAACTTAAGCTTTGGAGCGCCCTCGGAGGTCTCTCCTCCCCTCCTTCCGAGGGCCTTTAGCTTATCCTTGTTACTTATGCAGGGCCCAAGCCACGTTAGCACCCAAGCTACGTCAGCACCCAGGCCACGTCGGCTAGGGGTGAGCATGGGTCGGTTTAGCCTAAAAATTCAACCCAACCCATTCATATCGGGTTGAAAAAATCTCAACCCAACCCAACCCATGAACCCATCCAACCTCAACTTAACCCAACTCATTCTAATCGGTTTGGGTCACCGGGTTGATGTATTTTTTCTACTAAAAAATTAAATCATACATATTACATAACAATAAAAGATTATACTAAATCCAAAATCAAATCCATACATATTTCAAGTAAAAGTTGTGTGCATCAGCTTTATATAAACTAATATTGAATACTTTTGTTAACATCTTGGATATTGTTATGGAAACAAGCATAAAAAGGCAAGTGATTAAAATATATATTTTTTATAATAAAATATTTTATTAACTAAATGTGCTTTCTAATCCGAAAAGGCAAGTGATTAAAGATTTCTTATAGTTTTTTTTCCAAGGATTTCTTATAGTTGATATTTACTTATTACTACCAATTAGTTACAGGGAGATGCATAATTGATTGTGTCTTAATTTAGCATCAGCTATATATCCTTGCTATATTCAAAATTCCCCATTTTCTTAAAGCTAAAGAATGCTTAACCATATTAAAGAGAACATACATAAACTCTAGAAAATGTAAGTTAACATTAGATTTAAAAATACAAAAGCCTGAGGGCAATTAAAACATTAGTTCCAAACTTGGTACTGTTTGTTTTCGAAAAGGAAAAGTGTAAAAGGAAAAGGAAAAGTGCAAAAACCAGACCAGCACTTTCTAAGGAAAAGGAAGATTGCATAGTACTGCATACTTTTTTGGCTTTCTCTCGCCAAACTTCACATTCATCACTTGGGTTTCTTTCAAGAGAAAACGATAGCCCCACAGCCCCCACAAAGAAACGAAGAAAGAGATAATGAGGAGACTAAAATTCTCAATCAGAGAGGCTAGGTTTAGTGAATTGTAATTTCTTTTTCCCAAAATACCTATCATTCTATTATCTAATTATAACAAGCTATGCCCTGTTTGGCCGTTTGGATTTGGACTGTGCTACATATAATTTTACTCATTCATTATACTATAATTATTTAAACACAATTTTATATTTAATAAATAATATATATATATATATATATGACTAGGTTACCGGTTTGGGTCGATTTGAAAATTTTGAACCCATGACACAACCCAACCCATCGGGTTCAAAAAAATTTCAACCCAACCCAACCCAACTTCTAAAAAGACCCAACCCAACCCAACCCAACCCATTGTATTGGTTTGAGTCGGGTCCATGGGTCAACCGGGTTCCATGCTCACCCCTAACATCAGCAGTAACAAATTTTTGACATCAACAACTACAAAAAGCATAAAAAATATCGAATTTGAAGCCTCACTAAAAAACGTGAAATAAATTATGGTTATCCATATTTGGTCATGTCTAATTTGAAATAAATTTGATCATAAAATAAAAAAATGTGATATATGATTAATGATTTAAAGTTCAAACACAAAAGAAGGTGATGGATTCGATTCAAGCTTTTTGTCTTTAAATTCTATCAAAGTTTGGTCATTCAACTTAAATAAATTTCAAACCAAACTTGAACCAAAAAATAACCTTGTTTACTTAATTGAATCAAGTATGAATACTTGAATATTCTTAAGTTCATGAATTTAATCCATTAAATAAGTTTTTAAAAGTATTTTATATATATTATAATATTAATATATCTTTATTTATTAAAATTATAAAAAATTTATAAAAATCGCTCGGGATTAAATTTATGAGACTCAGTAAAGCCTTGTAAATTTTGACTCCCCTAGCCGTGGTTGACTAATCGACGATACAGATGCAAGTGATGCAATACATCTGAACCTTGGCCAATAAAGGAAATGTAACCGCAGTATCTTATCATTGCCTTGACTGCCATTAAATTTTAAAAGAATCTGGAAAAAAAAAATAATTTAAAAATAAAATGAAGAAAACGAAATTTGTCATCAGGGTCCAAAAACACCACGGAATGGCGCCCATTTTGTTCACTTAGAGGAGCCCTTTTTTCAGGTTTTTGGCGGGTGGTCGGTCGGATAAAAAAATTTGAGATAAAGGGTATTTTTGTCATATCACATCACTTCGACAAGTCTAGGGTTTCGCATCCCATTTATAAAGCGCTTTTTAGATATGCTGCGTGCTGTGCGCGTGTCGGTTCCATTCCTCAATTTCTCATTTGCTCTAGGTACCCACACTCTCCCTCTCTCTCTCTCTTTACACTCCCTCTCTCTGCATGTCGGTTTCTTTTTTAGGTTAAACAAAATTTCGATACTCTCGTTTTAAGCTACCATAACTGATCTATCTCTGTTTCTGGGCTGATTCATTTCAAATAAGATATTGTTATCACATTGTATTCTGGTCCTGATTTACTATTACAGTCTCTGTTTCCCTTCTCCCCGTTCAATCTCATCCTTGAGCCGCAAATTTGCTAGATCTATCCGTTTCCTTGTTGCTCTATTAGCCTTTTTCAATCCCCATTTTAGAGATCACCCTGAATCATTCAACGACTTTATTCAAAACTCACTTCTATTTTCCAACTTTTGTTATCTGAGTATCTATTAGATTGTTAAAATAGCTTATAAAAATGCTGGATCCGAGTAAGAAAGTGAGTGATCACGACGTCTCTGTTCGATAAGTTGATCATCTGTTTGGGTTTCGCTTCAATTTTAAGCTGATCAGTCTCGATTTCGGTTTCTTGTACAGGGATTAGAATCTGAAGAGATGAAATGGAAGCACTCATCTGGGGTTCCAAGAGAAGAGATCCAAGTGAGCAACAACAACGAGACCGAGAAGACATGTGCTGATTGCGGCACCACAAAGACCCCACTCTGGAGAGGGGGTCCAGCTGGGCCCAAGGTAATTGATCCAACCAAAATCCATTTCATGATCAATCATGATTTTATTAGTCTCTGATCTGATCTTGATTTGTTTGGTTTTCGTTTAATTTTATATTTTTGCAGTCTCTATGTAACGCATGTGGGATCAGGAGCAGGAAAAAGAGAAGAGCTATTCTTGGAGGAGGATCGGAAGAGAAGAAACCAAGAAGAGGCAACAACAACAATAATAATGGATCAAATAATGGTGGCAATAACAAGCTCGGTGATTCATTGAAGCAGAGATTGTTGGCTTTGGGGAGAGAGGTTTTGATGCAGAGATCAACAGTGGAGAAGCAAAGAAGGAAGCTAGGGGAGGAAGAGCAAGCGGCCGTACTGCTAATGGCTCTCTCTTATGGCTCAGTTTATGCTTAGGGGTTTATTAAGGACTGTGAGATTAATAATAATAATTATATAATTAGGACCAAGATCGAGAATGTCACCTAACCATTTTTCTTATGGGTTCGTTGATTAGCTGTTATTTTTCTAAGCTATTTTAATTTTAACTAACTGTATTTTGGGTGCGATATGGGGAGGATTTTTTTTTATGGAAATTGTAAGAAGTTGGAGATTGATTCTATTTTTCCTAACATAGTAATTTCATGGTGTCCCTTTGATCCCTAATTCTCGTTGCATATTCACATTTCTTTGTTCTTTTAATTGTGTTGTGTCTGATGGATCTTTAGGCCAAAAACAAATTCCCAATTTCAGTCAGGTTATTATCCAAAAAGTAAAAGAGAGGAAAAAAGAATTAAAAGAGAATCTTGATGCTATTGTGCCAGTTAGAGAATGTTTTATCTTTCCCTCCATTTGTCAACCGCAAAAATTTGACTAACAGAATTTCTTACGGTTGAGGATTAAGAAGAAAGAAAATGTATGTGAAGGTGAAATATTAAACCATAGGCGCCAAAGAGCATAAAAATGCAATCCACTTTTGGATTTGGTAGGATTCAAAATTTCTCTTGTTTTCATGATTTAGACGCTTTGGATTCCCATAATAAATATGCATATTAAAACTAGGTAGTAGGTACAACTTTTTGTGCTTCTTCTGTTGTTGTCCTTGAAACTCATAAGAATTAGATACAAAGGATCTGTGAGTTACCACCTAACTAGATAAATTTATTTGTAATCACAAAATAAGTGCAATTCATTCGGTTGTTATTGTATTTTTTTTTTTATTACAAGTGCAACTCAAAATTAGAACCCAAATGATAATATACTGTGCAATACACATTAGAAATTTAATTGCCATTCATAAACATAGAAGTTATGATTGATATATGTTGATTTGTAATTGATTTTAATAATGACAAAACACCACTTAAATTGCACTAACAGTTTTATCTAACTATTTAAGCGGTAAAAGCATTCAGTTCAGAAACAAGATGCAAGAACTCAACATGTTCAGATACCAAAAAAAGACAAAAGATCTAGAATAGGCATTAAGGTAATTGAATTACTCTGTAAATCTCTAAATTCAATTACTTAGATTGATCTATGGCTCAATTTATAAAAAACTTTGACAAAACTAAAATACAAAAAGTTTCTAAGTCAAAAAATTATTTTGAAACATGAAAATCGGGTTAAAGGACAACCCAGTCGACTGGGTATACATACCAGTCGACTAGGATATGGGACAGTAAGCTCCTAGTCGACTGGTACTAAGGACCCAACCGATTGATAACTTCACCCAGTCGACTGGTCTTATGACCCAGTGGACTGGTACTATTCCTAAGCTTAAAAGTGAAGATTTTTCACTTGAGCCAGTCGACTAGTGAATCGAAAATATGACCGTTTGAGACACAAGACTTGAGCATTTAATGCTCTAAACCTACCAAGTTAGTGTCAAACGGCCATATTGATTCAATGCTATATAAACCACTTCAATGAGCATTTAAAAAAGGGAGATAACACATTCAATTGGTCATATAGCTCATTAATTCTTAAAAGCTTTGAAATATTCATTGTGAGCCATTCTTCAACCTTGTTCTTGAAAGAGAGATATTTATTCATTTGTAAAAGTATTCATTGCTATCTCTCTACCATTTACTTTACAGTTAATACAATTTATTGTGAAGGGAAAAAGTTGGTGTAACTTTTAGAGTGTTTAAGATTAAACATTTCGTTGTAACTTCCGTGAGAAAAAGATTTGTTGGCAAGTGTTGTCAGCAATTGTCTCGTGGTAGAGGCCCAGGTTGGGCCAAGTCACAATCAAAACATGGCACTTGTGTGCTGTGCAGTTTAAAAGATTCGAATTGTACTATGGCTAACAGCTATAGCTTTTGGCGCAGTGGTAGGCGCTCGATCCTGACAATTGATATCAAAGCCAAGGTCACGGGTTTTGATGAGAGTCATAAAATGCATATTTACAGTACTTAATTGTTAGCATTTTAGGGTTGAATTAGGTTTTAATTGCACTTTTATACCTTAACAATTCTAAAGTGTCATTCTTGGATCATTGATTTGTTTTGATGCATTTTCAGGTGTTTGGAGTCTAAAAGAAAGGGAAAAACTATCGTGGAATAAAGCACAAAGATCCCATGCATATCGGAGCGAAGAAGTGCTTTCGAAAGGACAAAATGAAGAGAAGAAAGTGTGTGTGCCATGGCCTCCAGAACAGTACCCAAAAGAACAAAGAAAGAAACTTCAGTGAGAGGTGCACCCTCCAGCATTGAGAAGAAAAGCCAAGAGTGAGAGGTGCACCGCCCACTAAGGAGAGGTGCACCTTCCAGCCTTGAGAAGAAAAACCAAGAGTGAGAGGTGCACCGCCCAATGACCAGCACCGCACCCTCCAGCAAAGCACACTCTCGGACCAAAGTAAGCACCGAGTCGCCCAGAAGAGAGAGGTGCGACGTGCACATGGTCTCCTGACCTAATTAGGACTTCTAAGTGACAATTTTGAGCCCACAAATACCCTTGAACCCTTGTACTATAAATAGATCACTTAGGGTTGAAGAAAGATCATTTATAAAAATCAATCAAGAATCTGGGAGATTGCACAAAGGTCCCAAGACTCAAGAAGGAGCCCCATGGCCGACTAATCTCCCAGCAAGGCGAAGGGATGAATCCCTAGGTGTAGTTGTTCTTATTTTCTTTTCTTGATTCAGTTGTATTATGGATTTATCGTTAAACATTATTATGATTTACTTTTCAATTTAATTAGAAGATTTCCCCTTAATCCGGTGATTGCATCTCTCTCCCCCATATAAGTCTAGTTATGCTCTTCTTATATGTTGCTGTTGAGGTGTGATTGAGTCCAGTAGATTTCTCTTATAGATTTGTCCATTACTGCAGTATTGTCATCATGATATATTGTCATTTCTTGATAATCTATAAGTTAGGTCATGTGTGCTTGAAAGTAAAAAGTATTTCATAATAATTATATTAGGGTTTACACATGCGCTTTAATTGAATATTTACCGATTGCCTGTTTGGGATGTGAAACTTGCAATCAAGATAAACAATTGAATCAATATTAGAATGAGGCAACTAATCTAGGGAGGATTCCCGGAACCTTATTGTTTCTTTATTACATCCATCAATCTATCTACACAATTTTCACACAATACTTTATTCTCTCACTTGATCTTTATCGTTTGTGTTAAGGTTTACATCTTCTCTTGCAGTTAACTTGTTTCCCTGTGGAATCGACACCCCAAAGCTGTGCTACAACTACCGCGTTACTCTTTAGGCGTTATCAAATTTTGGCACTGTTGCCGGGGAGACGCGCTTACTTATAAGAAAGTTGTCAACTCTAAGACATGACGGTAGAAGAGTTGTAAATAGTTTTTTTTTCTTTCAGCAGTTTGTAAAGACAGTAACTTCGTTCCCTCTTTTAGCTTGCTGTATTATTTTTTTTTAATTTTAATTTTATTTTATTCTTTCTTTTTATAATATTTGTTTTCATTATTTTGTTACCTTGAATGCAAAGACATAGAGATGCTTTGGGTAGATTTACTAGTAGGCCTGTGCTAGAGTCAAAATTAAATTCCTTTCTAAATCCCATATTTGACAGTCTATGTCCCGAAGACATGAGTGAACATGAATATCAACCCCCTAGGACCCTTCAGGACAACCCTACACGCACAGCCACACCATCATGCATCATGTTTCTAGCCAATACTCTCCAACTAGATTTTAAAATAGGGATGATACAGTTACTCCCTACATTCCATGGCTTGGAAAATGAAAACCCATATGTGCACATTAGAGAGTTTGAAGAAGTAGTTGCGACTTTTCATAGTCAAGATGAAACTCATGACATTATGAAACTTAAGTTCTTTCCTTTCGCTTTGAAGGATAGAGCTAAGAGTTGGCTATACTCACTGAGACCACGATCTATTGGGTCGTGGGTTGAGATGACTCGAATTTTTTTTAATAAATACTTTCCCCAACATAAGACCAATGCTTTAAAAAGACAAATCTCCACCTTTGCGCAAAAGGACAGTGAGACTTTGTATCAATCTTGGCAGAGATTTAAGGAGTTATTGAGTATGAACCCTCACCATGGGTATGAGAGTTGGTGCTTAGTGAGCTATTTTTATGAGGGACTTACATATAGAGAGCGCCAATTCATAGAGATGATGTGTAATGGTGAGTTTTTAGAGAAAGATCCTAATGAGGCCATAGAGTACCTCAATGAGCTTGCTGAAAAAGCTCACACTTGGACTGAACCTAGTGCTACTGAAAGCAAAAATAAGTCATAACCTATAGGGAACCCGAGTGGTGGTGGAATTTACCATCTTAGGGAAGAGAATAACCTTAAGGCCAAGGTCAAGATGCTCACTAGGGAACTAGAGGTGTTAAAGACTAAAAGCTCAAAGCCAACACAAGTAGGTAATCATGCAGCGTCTTTGAAATCATGTTTTGTGTGTGGTGGGGATAGATCATCTCGCCAAAGAGTGTCCCATATTTGCAAAGATGAGAGGGATGTATGAGGAATAATGTAATGCCTTAGGCATGTATAAGAAGCCTTTGGCACCCTTCTCTGATACTTATAATCCGGGATGGTGAAATCACCCCAATTTCAGTTGGAAATCTGAAAACCAGCAGCTTGCACAAACCCCTGCACCATGTCTTGAACCATATCATGCACCTGTATCTTCTAGGAGTCCTTTAGAAGACACTTTACATGCTTTTATTGAGGTACAGGGGAAGACTAATCAAAGGCTTGAATCTTTAATTGTGCAGGTTGTTGAAGAACATAAGGATTTAAAGAGCCAAGTGTCCAAGTTGATGAACTACTTGAGTGTGACTGAGCAAGGTAAGTTCCGTTCTCAAGCTCAGTCCACACCCCATGGTCAACACCTAGCATAAAGGAATTTAAAGAAGGCGAATGTCATTGAGACACTAAGTGGTAAGTCATTACACATCCCAACAACGAAAAAATCAAAGGATGTGGACGAAACCCACCAAGCATACATGATTGACTCATTCATGGAAAAGGTCCATCACCTTAATCCATTGGAGTCAACCCACACCCATAAGTTCACAACAGCATATATCAAGCCAGAATTTACGGATGTTACTGATGACATCCTTGAGGCCTCTCCAATGCATACGAGCACCGAATTTGGCAGTGAAGCCGTGGCTGGTGCATTCAACCTATGTTTTTCAAAGAGGGAATAAAAGCGTCTGGCTGAAGACGTAAAACTTAGCGCTCATGGGAGGCAACCCACAACATATCCTTTTATTTTTACTGTTTTTCATATTTCTTTTTCTTATTTATTATTATTATTTTGCTGTTTTCCAGTTTTACTTTCGTATTTCTTTTTCAGGGACAAATATACGAAGCGGTTCAAATGGTGGAGCACAATTTTCAGCTTCTGTGCACCTTTGGCTACAAAAAGAGTTTCCTTTACTCTTTCTTTTATATTGAGGTTAATGCAATTTTTAAGTTGGGGGTGGAGGAAACGCATCTCTTTGTTTCCATATTCTTTATTTCCATACATTTTTTTCTTTTTCCATTGAACTACTTGGTGTCATTTTCCCTTCTTGTTTGTTTTTAGCATGCTTGGTGTTAGCCTTAGAGTTAATTCACATGTCAATAATACAAACCTAATTGAGATATCATATAGCATTTAGAAGTAGTTAAATCTTGCTTCGGTTTGAGAATAATTTAAGTGTCAATCTTCATTTGGTTTGAGACTCTAGTTTGCGGTGAGATTGTATGATTAATCTAAAACATCTAGAGAAGTTTTATGTATGATGGCTTTGTGAATACTTTTGCGGTCTCGACAAGCTCTAGAACTTATTTGATAATCATTTGAGGCGAATTCCCAGAATGTACATTACTCAGGATATGATATAGGCCATTTTTGAATCGTTTGAGCCTTTCAATCTTATCCTTGTTATATCTATCACTAGTCACCTGTTTGAGCATTTTTCTTGAAAAAGAATTTGAGCCTTGTTTCTTTCAAAAACCCATTCACTTACCTTTATGAGCCTAAAAATATTTTATCATTACCCTTCTTTTAAAAGAACTTAGTTATATACATTTGTTGCGAAGCACTTGAGAGGAGCAAGGATGGAAATATGAAAAAATATTACTACCATAACCCAAGAACATTAAAGTAGATAAGTTGGGGGTTGTGGAAAAGAAAAGAAAAGAAAATAAAAGAAAAGAATGAAAAGGAGGTGAATGGTCTTATGCCAAAAATACAAAAGAAAAAGAGAAGTGAAGTATGACAAAGAAAGAAGAAAAGAAAAGAAAAATAGTGACTTATTGAGAGATATGCTCTTATAAAAAATGGTTGAAAGAGTTGGGTGTTGAAGGTTATCCAGTGCTTAAAGTGGTTGTTGTTAAAACTAAGAGATTGAGTTCTTTTACTTGTGAATCTTTCCGTTCTTTCTTAACCTTTACCTTAGCCTAACATTAGAATCTTATTAAAGACCTACTGATCCAATGTAGTGTGTTTTTTCTACAATAGTGGAGAGTGATTCGAAAAGTGAGCATATGGAGCTTGTTTTTGTGATTGATGTCACGCAATTTAATATATTTTAGAGGCCAAGACTTGTATTCATGAATGTTGTGCATAAAATCATCCAGGTGTTCGAATTAATGGATTGTGGTAAGATGGATGTTAAGAGTCGATAACAATTTTAAGATTAATGTTTAGATTACTTTTGGACTTGGGTGAAATTTAATGATTCTATGTGCCGTATGTTATGCGCAATTTTTGAGACAAAAGTGAATTTCTCTTTGTTTAACATTAGCATTGCTTCACTTTGTTTTGACTTCTACCTTAGAATTCATCTCTTGTTTTCGCTTGAATTGCTAGGGACTAGCAATAAGCTAGTTGAGGGTTGTGATGAGAGTCATAAAATACATCTTTACAGTACTTAATTCTTAGCATTTTAGGGTTGAATTAGGTTTTAATTGCACTTTTATACCTTAACAATTCTAAAGTGTCATTCTTGGATCATTGATTTGTTTTGATGCATTTTTAGGTGTTTGGAGTCTAAAAGAAAGGGAAAAGCTATAGTGGAATAAAGTACAAAGATCCCATGCATATCGGAGCGAAGAAGTGCTTTTGGAAAGACAAAATGAAGAGAAGAAAGTGTGTGTGCCGTGGCTTGGAAGGGCTGAGCCCCGGCCTCCAGAACAGCACCCAAAAGAACAAAGAAAGAAACTTCAGTGAGACGTGCACCGCCCACTAAGGAGAGGTGCACCCTCCAGCATTGAGAAGAAAAGCCAAGAGTGAGAGGTGCACCGCCCACTAAGGAGAGGTGCACCCTCCAGCCTTGAGAAGAAAAACCAAGAGTGAGAGGTGCACCGCCCAATGACCAGCACCGCACCCTCCAACAAAGCACACTCTCGGACCAAAGTGAGTGTCGAGGCGCCCAGAAGAGAGAGGTGCGGCGCGCACACGGTCTCTTGACCTAATTAGGACTTCTAAGTGACAATTTTGAGCCCACAAATACCCTTGAACCCTTGTACTATAAATAGATCACTTAGGGTTGAAGAAAGATCATTAATAAAAATCAATCAAGAATCTGGGAGGTTGGACAAAGGTCCCAAGACTCAAGAAGGAGCTCCATGGCCGACCAATCTCCAAGCAAGGCGAAGAGGTGAATCCCTAGGTGTAGTTGTTCTTATTTTCTTTTCTTGATTTAGTTGTAATATGGATTTATCGTTAAACACTATTATGATTTACTTTTCAATTTAATTAGAAGATTTCCCCTTAATCCAGTGATTGCATCTTTCTCCCCCATATAAGTCTAGTCATGCTCTTCTTATGTGATGTTGTTGAGCTGTGATTGAGTCCGGTAGTTTTCTCTTATAGATTTGTCCATTATTATAGTATTGTTATCATGATGTATTGTCGTTTCTTGATAATCTATAAGTTAGGTCATGTGTGTTTGAAAGTAAAAAGTATTTCATAACAATTACATTAGGGTTTACACATGCGCTTTAATTGAATATTTGCCGATTGCCTGTTTGGGATATGAAACTTGCAATCGAGATAAACAATTGAATTAATATTAGAATGAGGCAACGAACCTAGGGAGGATTCCCGGAACCTTGTTGTTTCTTTATTATATCCATCAATCTATCTACACAATTTTCACACAATACTTTATTCTCTCACTTGATCTTTATCGTTTGTGTTAAGGTTTACATCTTCTCTTGTAGTTAACTTGTTTCCCTGTGGAATCGACACCTCAAAGCTATGCTACAACTACCGCGTTACTCTTTGGGCATTATCAAGTTTGATTCCTAGCAGTGCAATTGGTGAGGGGGAGATTGTTGGTAGGTGTTGTCAGCAATTGTCTCGTGGCGGAGGCCTAGGTTAGGCCAAGTCACAATCGAAATGTGGCGCTTGTATGCTGTGCAGTTTAAGAGATTAGAGTTGCACTTTGGCTAACAGCTATAGCTTTTGGCGCAGTGGTAGGCGCTCGATCCTGATAAGATTGTTTGTAAGGTTTGTGTAACATCCATGAAGTTGCTTGACTAACGTTTAGTGGATTACTTCAAGGAGAATCTTTGAAGAGAGTGGATGTAGGGTTGGAGAGATTCCAATATTGTCGAACCACAATAAACAGAGTTTGTATATTCTCTTCCTCAACTCCTTTATTTACAAGAACATTATTTGATTGTGTGCTTTGCATATTAAACTATTTTAAAAACTAGCAAGTTAATTAGCACAAAAAATTTAAAACCCAATTCACCTCTTTTTGGGTTTGAACCTTGGTTTACAATTGGTATCAGAGCTTCGTACACAATTTCAGGCTTAAAATCCTTAAGTTGATCCGATGGCATCTAATAGCTATATCCAAGGATATTCCTATACTTGGCCTTCTTTGTTCAATGGCTCCAACTATAACTATTGAAAAAATAGAATGAAAATCTTTGTCGAAGGACAAGATTACAATCTATGGAGAGTCACTGAAGAAGGACCTAGAATTCCTACAAAGGAAATAATCATCGGAGATATCAATCATACAATGCCTAAACTCAAAACAGAGTTTAATGAAAAGGATTATAGAATGATGTCTCTGAATAGTAGAATAACTAGCATGTTATATTGCGCTCTAGATATAGCTGAATACAATAAAATTTCTGCATGTGTTTCAGCTAAAGAAATATGGGATAAATTATAAGTTACATATGAAGGCATTAGCGAAGTGAAAAAATAAAAAATTTATATACTGGTGTCAGAATATGAGTCTTTTAAAATGTCTCCCAATGAAACTATTTCTCAAATGCACTCACATTTTACTACCATTGTTAACGGTTTAAAGCTTCTTGGCAGGAACATTGAGGAATTTGAACTAACGAGGAAGATTTTAAGGTCTTTTCCATCCACTTGGAAAGTAAAGAAGATGACCATAACAAAGGCCAAAGATCTCGACAAATTTGATGTCGAAACACTCCTCGGATCACTATTGACATACGAGATGGAGGAAATGAATCTCGCTGTCAATGATAATGAGAAAAAGAAAAAAGTGATTGCTTTCAAAGCCTCTACAAGCAACAAAGAGGAAGAGAAGGAAGAAGAGGATGAGAGCAGCGAAGAAGACGGCGAGATGACATTAATCACTAAAAGGTTTCACAAGTTCTTGAAAAAGAAAAAGAAGCCTTGCACAAAGGATTCCATTCCAAAAAGGAACATCTGGTGTGTTTCAGTTGCAAGAAGCCCGATCACATGAAAGTCGATTGCCCAATAATGAGCAAACCTTAGAAGAACTTCAAAAAGAAAGCCATGATTGCAACCACATGAAGTGATGATGAAGGGGAAGAAACTTCGGACAATGAAGTTGGATACGAGAATATTGCCAACATATGCTTGATGACAATCGACGATGAGAATGAGGTATCAATTTCTTGCCCTTTTAATAATAATAACATTGTTAGTAGTAGTGAAAAATTAATTGAAGTTATAAATGAGATGTATGAAGAATTGAAGAAATTCGATTCTAGAAATGTGGCCCTCGAGAAAGAAGTTTCATCTCTTTTTAAAGAGATGGAAGGCTTAAAGGAAGAAAAAGAAAAACTATCTTCCATGCTTTATAACTCTTCACAAGTGTAAACCGAGGTTCAAACCCAAGAGAGGGGTGAATTGGGTTTTTAAAAACTTTTACTAATTACTTTGCAAGTTTCTAAAATAGTTAAATGCATAAAGCATAAAACCAAGTAATGTGCTTGAAAGTAAAAGAGTTTAAGGAAGAGAAAGTGTAAACTCCATTTATAGTGGTTCAGCAAAATCGAAATCCTTCCAACCCTACGTCCACTCTCTTCAAGGAACCTCTTTGAATCAATCCACTAAAACTTTAGTCATGCAACTTCACGGGTGTTGTACAAACCTTACAACTAATCCATTCCTCACAGAAGTTACAAAGAAATGTTTAATCCTAAACACTCTAAGAGTTATTACAACTCTTTCCCTTTAAAATAAATAAAGTTTTCTGTAAAGAAAGAAGTAAAGAGATAGCAATAAGTGCTTTTACAAATGAATAATATCTCTCTTTCAAGAATAAGCTTGAAGAATGGCTTAACAGTAAATTTTTCAAAGCTTTTGCGAATTAATGAGCAATCTTATGAATTGAATGTGTTCTCTTCTTGTTTTAAATGCTCATTGAAGTGGGTTTATATAGCCTTGAATCATTATGGTCGTTTGACACTGACTTGGTAGGTTTGGGGCATTAAATGCTTAAGTCCTACGTCTCAAACGGTCATATTTTTTGAATTAGCAATCGACTGGGTCATTGTACCAGTCGACTGGGTCAAGTGAGAAACTTCACTTTTTAGACTCTGGGAGAGTACCAGTCGACTAGGTTCTATGCACCAGTAGATTGAGAAATTTAGGTCCCAGTTACCAGTCAACTAGGTCATTGACATCAGTCGACTGGGAACCTTCTGTCCCATATCCCAGTCAACTGGTATATTGAGCTAGTCGACTAGGTTGTCCTTCAACCTAGTTTTTCATGTTTCAAAACTGTTTTTGACTTAGAAACATTTGTATGAATAGTTTTGTTAAAGTCTTTTGTAAAATGAGCCACAGATAAAGCTAAGTATTTGGACATGATAGATTTACAATTGTTTTTATTACTTTAATGCCTATTCTAGATTTTCTGTCTTGTCTTGATGTCTGAATCGAGTTGAGTTCTTGCATCTTTGTTTTTATGTTGAATGCTTTTACTACTTAAAACTTAAGTAAAACTGTTAGTGCAATTAGAGTAGTGTTTTGTCATTATTAAAATCAAATACAGGTCAACAATCTCCCTTTTTTTTATGATGACAAAACTAATAAGAGAAAAACAGTTTTTAAAAGCTAAGTCTTGGTTTTTAGAAAAATTTGGACAGAGTCTCCTTTGTTTTTCGGATAAAAGCCAACCTGTTGAGCATTTAAAACACAATTTATAAGCAATTATTTTAACTCAACTAAGCATGCATTTCTATAAAACATTTTTTAATGTGTTCGGAGCAATGCTCCCTCTAAATATGTGCTATATTTTAAGTTTACATTGATTTTTCTCTTTTTCTCCCCCATTTTGACAACAGTAGAAAATGGGGTGTAAACTTAAAAAATAAGCAACTTGGATAATAAAGACAGGAAGATAATGCAAAAAAAAAACTTGTATGCAAAAACTAGGCATTATTCGAACCTGGAAAGACTTCCTGGGACAAACCGAAAGTTTCCACACTAGCAGAAATAGTTAAAGCATATTGCGGAGTACTAATGGCTTAAACCAAGTAAACATATAGCGTAAAAATAAGGCAATTATATGAATCATAAGCTAGATAACCAAAAAATAGGCAAATATATACAAGCATCCATACATCACAGGCTTCTAGAAGCTGAATATAGAGTACAGTAATAAAAATGTATGATAAAACATGAAATGTTCGTACTAAGATCATCTACGAGCTATATATATATATATATATATATATATATATATATATATATATATATACACACACACACACACACACACACACACACACACACACACACACAAAATAAAGAAGATATAGCATAAAGCTCAGTGAGCGAGGGAATCAGAGTCGTCTCATAGAAGATCCCAAAGCTCAGCCAATGAGCCCTCTGTGTGCTCTCGGTGCAGCTCGAAATCGTGACGAAGTGTGTGGAGGTCGCGATGCATAGAATCAACAGAAGAGCTCAAGCTTTGAAACCCAAACTGCATGGACAACAAGAGGCTTGAAATAGCCTGTAATAAATTATCGTATCTAGCTTGACCAACACTAAAACCACCATGTTGTGGACTAGGTGCTCGGTCATCAGTATCCATCGCAGTTGGATGGGTTGTATCACCCTTAACTTCATCATCCGCTTCGTTGTTGTCATCACCATCACTGATCTGTATGTTCCTCCCTGCCTTGGAGTATATTATCCCATCTCGGATCATGCACCTGATCTTTTTCAGAGAAGAGACGTTGATGATGTCCTTAGGGCCGATGTCCTAAGCCTCAGAGGCGGGTAAACAGACATGGAAGTGTTGTAGGATGAGGGTGATGACCATCCCATAGGGAAGGCACCCAGAGTCACTAACTTCACCGTTTATCATGTTGGCGAGTAGTAGGGGCTAGATATTGAAGTGGTGTCCAGTTTTGAGACACCAAATCAATACCACGTCTATATTAGAGAGATAGCCCCGACTCCCGAGTCGTGGATGGATGGTCCAACTCAAAATAAGGTTAAACAGCTTCGAGTCGAGGGGCATGTCACTACAGATGTGAAATATAGTGGGCCTAAAGATGTAGTTGGGGTCTCCCCTAACAATCTGGCATGCCTCATAATAGTCAAAGTTGTCAGGTCATCCGTCCAGACTGAATTGGATCTTTCTCACAAGGATCCTCAGTATGCTGACCAGGAGGTCAGTGCTCACCTCGAACTCCATGCCCATCACACTGGTTCTGAAATGAAGAGCTAGTGGACTAGGCTTCACCAAGTTGGCGTAGAACTGGTGAATGAGGCATGGGTAGTATTTTTGGTGAATCTTTACAAGTGGTGTCAAGCGTACTGCCTCGAAAGCAGGTAATATGTCAAAATTTTCATGACGGATAAAATCTAAGTCAATGGATCTACCCGTCATGATCTTTTTGTTACGGATTACGAAGTTATACTTACTTTTAGCTGTTGGGCTCCAGAAGAGCAAGTCATCGAGCTCAGACCCCGCTTTCTTGCTTGAGGAACCCGCTAGCCCTTTCCCTTTGGTATCCGGTTAAGAGGACTTCTTGGACCAGGGCCTTGTAGGCGCGTGAGGTCCTCCAATGGTGGTTTTAATGCGGATTCTCTCTATTATTTGGAAGAAAACATTTTTGGGAGAGATTTGAGAGATTTTTGGTGTTGGAAAATCACCCTCTATGCCCAGGTTGTGATCTTTCCAAACACCCAAGTCTAGAATGACTTGTACAATAAACATAAACAAGAATCAAAGCATAAAAGAGAACACAAATAATTTATTATCGAGGTTCAGCAATGTGCTTACGTCCCTGTGTGCTCCTCCAAGCTCTCTGCACTAAATTAATGGAGTTCTTACAATTACAGCAATACCTCTTCAAGAACACTCTTGTTCTTGAATAACGAAAGAAGAAAAAAAGAAAGTGATAAGAACCAAGTGTTTCTCTGGAATTTTCCCCAAGAAAGTTCTAATTACAAAGCCCTTGAGTCACCAATCTATACTACTCTCTCTCTCTAAACAACCAGCCTCTCTTCAATGAGTCTCTCTTGTGTTTTGTGTCTTTGCACTCTTACACTTTTCTCTCTCAAATGATGTCTCACCTTTGTGTTGAGATGATGTCCTTACTTATTATTAGAAGACCCTTTATATATAGCAATGACTTCCTCATCCAATCTTTGAGATCAATCTCAACCCTTAAATCTCAAGAACCAAAGACCCATAGCTCTCTAAGAGTTTAAGTAATCCTATGCACTTTAACCAAGTCCCACACACCATCTCAAAGTGCCAATTTAATTGGTGTCAGGTGTGCCTTCGTGCTGCGGCTCATAATAGGGCATGCCACGGCTCAGAAGGGGTGAAACATACTGCCATACTGGAGGCCGCGGCTTGGGTAGGCTGTGCCACAGCGCAAAGGGTCATGTTGCGGCGTGCACACCTTGAGCCACGGTGTGCATTATGGTGCTGATCTTCTGGGACATGCTGGAGGCCATGGCCCCCAAGGCTGGGCCGCAGAGCACAACTAGACCTGATGCTGAACTTCTTCATCTGTTTAATTCTTTGACAAATCTCAACAATCTCAACCTTTTTCTAAGCAATTAAACCCAAACCCATTGTGCAGAGAACTTAGGATCTAAACTCAACTTGAGTCACCATATCAATCGACTCCAATCCTAAGAAGTCCAAGGCAATGATTGAACTTGCTTAGAGGTAGAAATTTGGTGCCTAAATCTGTAGGATTTTCTTCTGTTGCGACTTTGTCAACATGAATGCATCATTCTGTAACATTTTCTTGAATGAAATGATACCGAACATCCATATGCGTAGTCCTCTCATGGAACACCGGATTCTTACACAAGTGCAACACACTTTGGCTATCCGAATGCACCAGCACCTGTTCTTTCAGGACCTTCAACTCTTTCAACAACCCTTTGCACCACATAGCCTCCTTGATGGCTTCTGTTGTTGCTATATACTCAGCCTCAGTTGTTGAGAGTGCTACCACCGACTACAATTGAGCCTTCCAACTTATATAACATCCCTTTAAGTTGAAAAAGTAAGAGGTAATTGATCTTCTTTTATCCTGGTCTGCTCCATAGTTCGAATCCGCATAACCTTCAAGATATATGGACTTACCCTTCTTCTCGTAAACAAGCCCCACATCTGGGCTTCCCTTCAAGTCCATCAGCAACCACTTCATCCCAAGCCAATGCTTTTTTTCAGGATTGCTCATAAACCTATTGAGAACACTCATTACATGAGAAATGTCGGGTCTAGTGCTTACCATCATGAACATGATTGATCAAACCCCACTAGAGTAAGGGAACTTTTCCATTTCCTTATTCTCCTCATCCGATCTCGGACATTGATCACTGGAGAACTTGAAATAAACAGCAAAGGGAACCTTTACTGGTTTGCTATCTTCCATAGAAAACTTAGATATCATCTTTTCCATGTAAGAAGTTTGAGAAATCTTCAATCCGTTTCTCTCCCTTTCCTAGATTATACTCATCTGTTGGTATTTTGTCCAAAGTTTAAACATGTAAAATTAGAATCAGGTCCACTAGTGTATGCCGTGACCTCCAGCAGCTCAGATGTCTTCGTCCTCTAGGCCGCGTCATGGCCCAGACTCCCTATGCCGCGGCGCCCAGAAAGGCATGAAGTTCCATCACTTGCAAGCCGCGGCCTGCCCTGTTTTGGGCCCCGACTTGAAGGCACACTGATGCATATTGGTTCAGCCTTTTGAAAAGGTGCGTGAGACATGTTCAAAATGCACAGGATCACTTAGGATTGATGAAGGGTTATGGTTGATTGGTCCTCAAGATCTAAGAATGGAGATTGACTCTCAAGAGTGGTCAAGAAGTTGGTGCACTATATAAAAGGGTCACCTAGCTTCAATCTCTATAAGTGTGAGGAATAACTTGTGATTGAAAGTGAGATCAATTGTAAGAGTGCAAAGACACAAAACAAGAGAGACTCATTGTAAAGGCTAGTAGTTTAGAAATAGATAGTAGAATAGAAAAGGGGATTAAAGGGATTGTAAATGGAATTTTCTTGGAGAAAATTCCAGGGTTAGTTCTTATCACTTTCTTGTACTTATTCTTCTTTCATTCTTCAAGAACAAGAGGTTTCTTGGAGAGGAGTTGCTGTAACTTGTAAGAACCATTGATTTAGTGCAAAGGGCTCGAAAGAGCTCACGGAGACATAGGCACATTGCCGAACCTCGATAACAAATTGCTTGTGTTCTTTTTTTTCTTTGATTTCTATTTCTTTTATGATCATTACAAGTCATTCTAGACTTGGGTGTTTGGAAGATCACCTCTTGGGCATCTTGAGGGTGGTTTCCCAATAGTGGTATCAGAGCTAGAGGAGCTTTGGAGAGCGGGTATCGGAGCTAGAACTGAAGGTAGCAGAGCAAGACTCCAAGAATCAAAGGCCAACTTCTTGTGTGATTCAAGAACGGTACTAGGATCAAGATCTGATTGTGTTCTTGAGGGTGATTCAAGAACGGTATTGAGATCTATCTTTGATTGAGTTCTTATGATTTAGAAGTTTGGGAAAACAATTGTGGGTGCTACATAAATCTGGGATTTTCTCCACAAGATGGATTTAAATTTCATTGTTGAGAAGTTTGATGGAAAGAGAGACTTTGCCCTTTGGAAGTGGAAGATCAAGGCTGTTCTTATACAACAGAAGGTGGACTTGGCTATTAGAGAAAATGATGCTTTTCCAGTAAGTATCATGGAGGACCAACAAATTGAGATGAAGAAAATGGCATACAACACCATTTTCTTGCACATGTCAGATAGTGTGACAAGGGAGTGCGGAGACTTGGAAGATCCTGCTATTATATAGAAGAAACTAGATGAGTTATTTCTTACCAAAACTCTCCTAATAAGATTTATCTTCTTAAAAGAATATTTGCTTTTAAAATGGATCCTAATAAAGGGTTGCAAGATAATCTTGATGTGTTTAATAAGCTAGTTCAAGATTTGAATAACTGTAGCATAACATTCCCGGATGAACAATTGGCTGTTATTTTGTTGAATTCTCTTCCTGATTATTTTGATAATTTAATTAATGCAATTAAATATAGAAGAGATATTTTAACCAAGAAGATTATGATCAATGCTATAAAGGCTCATGATTTCAAAGCCAAGATGAGGGAAGCATCAAATGGAGAAGGGCTGTTCATTAGAGGAAGACCAGCAACTCAGAATGGCAATAGCATTAATGGCAACGACTAGGAGAAATCAAGAGGTAAAGGGTAGAGCCATGAGAGATCTCATTCCAAACCGAGATTTGGAGGAAAGAAATGCTTCTACTACAATAAGGAGGGACATTTCAGGAAAGATTGCAAGAAGAAGACGTGAAATGAGAGAGGAAGAAGCCATACCAAAAATAGAGAGGCGTTGGTTGCTAAAGGAGAACAGCAAGATGATGTTCTTGTTGTGTGCTCAAATGTGAGCAGAAAGCAAGGCAACGAGAAATGGAATCTAGATTCCAGGTGCACTTATCACATGTGCTCTCACAGAGATTGGTTCAAGAATTTCCAAGAAACCAATGATTGAAAGGTTTTCTCGGGGAATGACACTTCTTGCCAACTGAGGAGGATAAAAGACATCTAGTTGAGGATGTTTGATGGAGTCACATGGCTGCTACGGAATGTGAGGTATCTTCCTGATTTGAAGAGGAATTTGATCTCATTGGGGCATTTGGATTCTATGGGGTATCCATATAAGGCAGAGAGAGGAAAGATCAAGGTGACCAGGGGATCTTTGATAATGATCAAAGTAACAATAAAAGATGGACTCAATGAGATGATCGGAGAAACAAAAATCAAGGATCAAGCAGCAAGCTTGATGGCTGAGATGGATAGGGCAGCCCTTTGGCACACTCACTTGGGACATATAAGCGAAAAGATCCTGCAAGTTCTCAGCAAGAATGATCTACTTGGTAGTGATAGAGTAGAGAAATTGGATTTCTGTGAGTGTTGTGTTCTTGGGAAGCAACACCGAGTCAGCTTCAACACCGGAGTGCACAAGTCTAAGGGCATTCTTGACTATATTCATTCGGACCTTTGGGGACCAGCAAGAACACCAACACAGGGAGGTAACTTTTACCTTTTGTCTTTAATTGATGATTATTCAAGAAAGTTTTGGGTTTATTTGCTTAAAAATAAATCAGATGCTTTGAATAAATTTGTGGTGTGGAAAAAGTTGTTGGAAACTCAAACGGGTAGGGTAGTTAAGGCTTTACGAACCGATAATGGCTTAGAATTTTGCACTAAGGATTCTGATAAATTCTATGAATTAAATGGCATTCTAAGACATAGAACGGTTGTAAAAACACCTCAGCAAAATGGAGTTGCAGAGAGGATGAATAGGACCCTTATGGAAAGGTTAGGTGCATGTTAATAGGATCCGGATTACCAAAATATTTTTGGCGAGAAGCTGTGTCTACTGCTGCATACTTGGTAAATAGATCACCTTCTAGAGCTTAAGAGCTCAAGACTCCCATGGAAATGTGGAGTGGGAAACCTCCTGAGTTGAGCAACCTTAAGACTTTTGGGTGTGCTGCGTTTGCACATCAAAAGGATGATAAACTTAACCCAAGGTCTAAAAAATGTGTGTTTCTAGGGTATGGTGATGGGATTAAGGGGTATAGGTTGTGGTCCTTAGAACCAAAAGGAATGAAACTCATAATAAGTAGGGATGTTATTTTTAGTGAATTGTTATTTCCTTATTTGGAGAAAACTAACCCTACAGGGGCTAGTGAGCAAACCAGTCCGGAATTTGTGGAGCATCACATCAATGAGAATTCAGTTCAGGTAGAGCAAGGAAGGCAATAGGGTTCAAACTAGGTAGAGTCCATTAATGAAAGCCATGCTCAGGATACTCAGGAGGAGGCTGAACTGGAAGGAGATGATGCAGCAAGTCAGAATGACTATAAGCTGATAAGGGATCGGGAAAGAATGGTGGTTAGACCACATTTGAGATATGGGTTTGCAGATGCTAATGTAGTAGCTCCTTATTCAGAAGGAGGGATGGTTGAACCAAAAACTTACGTGAAAGCCATGGAATGTAAGGAGTCATCAAAGTGGCAGCTAGCTATGGAGGAAGAAATGGATTCTTTAAGGAAGAACAATTCTTGGGAATTGGTGCCCAAACCAGAAAAACAGAGAGTTTTGGATTGTAGATGGATCTACAAGATCAAAGAAGGGAACACTCTAGGGGATGAAGTCTGGTATAAAGCTAGGCTGGTGGCGAAGGGGTTCACACAAAGGGAAGGCATAGATTTCACCGAAATATTCTCACCGGTTGTGAAGTACAAGACGATACGGATAGTATTGGCAATGGTGGTCCAATTCGATTGGGAGATTGAGCAAATGGATGTGAAGACAGTGTTCTTACATGGAGAGCTTGATGAGACCATCTACATGAGGCAACCTGAAGGCTATGAAGAAAGAAGGTAGGGCGAGTTGGTGTGCAAATTGAAGAAATCTCTCTATGGTCTGAAGCAATCACCTTGGCAATGGAATAATAGGTTTGATTCCTTTGTAACTAGCTTGGGTTTCATGAGGAGCTACTACGATTCGTGGTTGTACTACAAGGGGCACAAGGTGTAGGAAGTGGTGATCATCCTCATCTATGTCGATGATATGTTGCTGGTTGGGAGAAGTATGGAGAGGATAGAAGAATTAAAGTCTCAACTTAGTGAGGAGTTTGAGATGAAGGATCTTGGCCATGCATAGAAGATCCTTGGGATGAATATAATCCGAGAAAGGGAGAAAAATATATTGAAGATTTCTGAAACTTCCTACATAGAGAAGATGATATCTAAGTTCTCTATGGAAGATAGCAAACCAGTGAAGGTTCCAGCGATCAATATCCGAGATTGGAGGCGGAGAAGAAGGAAATGGAAAAGGTCCCTTACTCTAGTGCGGTTGGTTCAGTTATATTCACCATGGTAAGCACTAGACCTGATATTGCTTATGCAATAAGTGACCTCAGTAGGTTTATGAGTAATCCTGGAAAAGAGCATTAGCTTTGGATGAAGTGGTTGCTAAAGTACTTGAAAGGAAGCTCAAAAGTAGAGCTGGTTTAGGAGAAGAGGGGTAAGTCCATCTGTCTTGAGGATTATGCAGATTCGGACTATGGAGCAGACTGGGATAAAAAAAGATCGATTGCCTCTTACTTCTTCAACTTAAACGGATGCTGTGTAAGTTGGAAGGCTCAGTTGCAGCCAGTGGTAGCACTCTTAACAGTCGAGGCTGAGTACATAGCGGCAACGGAAGCCATAAAGGAGGCTATGTGATGCAAAGGGTTGTTGGAGGAGTTGAAGGTCCTAAAAGAGCAAGTGGTGGTGTATTCAGATAGCCAAAGTGTGTTGCACTTGTGTAAGAATCTGGTGTTCCATGAGAGGACAAAGCACATGGATGTTCGGTGTCATTTCATTCGGAAAAATGTTACGGAAGGATGCATTCATGTGGACAAGGTAGCAACGGAGGAAAATCTTGCAGATTTAGGCACCAAAGTTCTACCTCTAAGTAAGTTCAATCATTGCCTTGGACTTCTTAGGATTGGAGTCGGTTGAATGGTGATTCAAGTTGAGTTTGGATACTGAGTTCTCTACAAAATGGGTTTGGGTTTAAACGCTTGGACAAAATTAGAGATTGTTGGTATTTTGTCCAAAGTTTAAACATGCAAAATCAGCATCAGGTCCACCAGTGTGCACCACAACCCAGCCTTGTGCACTGTGACCTCTAGTAGCTCGGATGTCTTCCTCCTCTAGGCTATGCCATGGCCTAGACTCCCCATGCCGCAGTGCCCAGAAAGGCATGAAGTTCCACCACTTGCAAGCCAATGCTTGCCCTATTTTGGGCCGCGGCTTGAAGGCACATTAATGCACATTGGTTTAGCCTTTTGAAAGGGTATGTGAGGCATGTTCAAAACACACAGGATCATTTAGGATTGATGAGGGGCTATGGTTGATTGGTCCTTAAGATCTAAGGGTGGAGATTGACTCTCAAGAGTGGTCAAGAAGTTGGTGCACTATATAAAGGGTTACCTAGCTTCAATCTCTATAAGTGTGAGGAATAACTTGTGATTGAAAGTGAGATCAATTGTAAGAGTGCAAAGACACAAAACAAGAGAGACTTATTGTAAAGACTAGTTATTTAGAAAGAGAGAGTAGAATAGAAAGGGGATTAAAGGGCTTGTAAGTGAAATTTTCTTGGGGAAAATTCCAGAGTTAGTTCTTATCACTTTCTTGTACTTCTTCTTCTTCTTTTGTTCTTCAAGAACAAGAGATTTCTTAGAGAGGAGTTGTTGTAACTTGTAAGAACCATTGATTTAGTGTAGAGGGCTTGGAAGAGCTCACGGGGACATAGGCACATTGTCGAACCTCGTTAACAAATTGCTTGTGTTCTTTCTTTTCTTTGATTTCTGTTTCTGTTATGATCATTACAAGTCATTCTAGACTTGGGTGTTTGGAAGATCACCTCCTGGGCATCTTGAGGGTGGATTCCCAACATTATCCCAAGGATTTTCTGTGTATGGCCAAGATCTTTCATCTCAAACTCCGAACTGAGTTGAGACTTCAACCTTTCTATAATCTCCTTGCTGTTCCCAACCAACAACATATCATCGACATAGATGAGGATAATCACCATTTCCTCCACCTTGTGACCTTTGTAATATAAGCATGAATCATAGTAGCTCATCATGAAACCCAAGCTAGTCACGAAGGAATCGAACCTCTTATTCCATTACCGAGGTGATTGCTTCAGGCCATAGAGAGATTTCTTCAACTGGCACACCAAATCTCCATGCCTTCCTTCCTCATAGCCTTCGGGTTGCCTTATATAGATGGTATCATCAAGTTCTCAATGTAAGAACAATGTCTTCACATCAATTTGCTCGATTTCCTAATTAAATTGGATTGCCATAGCTAACACTATCCTTATCGTCTTATATTTCACAACTGGTGAGAATATTTCGGTGAAATCTATGCCTTCTCTTTGTGTGAACCCCATTGCCACCAGCCTAGCCTTATACCGGACTTCATCCCCTGGAGTGTTCCCTTATTTGATCTTGTAAATCCACTTACAATCCACAACTCTCTATTTTTCTAGTTTGGGCACAAATTCCCAAGAGTTGTTCTTCCTCAAATAATCCATTTGCTCCTCCATGACTAGCTTCCATCTTAATGAATCTTTACATTCCATGGCATCCATGTAAGTTTCTGGTTCACTTATCCCTCATTCTATCCAAGGATCTACTGCATTTATAGCCGCAAAACCATATCTCAAAGGTGGTCTGACCAGCCTTCTTTCCCGGTCCCTTGTGAGCTGATAATCATTCCGATTCCCTGCATCATCCCCTTCTAGTTCAGCCTCCTCTTGAGTGTCTTAAGCTTGGCCTTCATCAATGGGCTCTACTTGGTCCGAACCCTCTTGTCTTCCTTGCTCTACCTGAACCGAATTTTCCTTGATGCTATGCTCCACAAGTACCGGGCTGGTTTCCCACTATCTCCTATAGGGTTAGTTTTCTCCAAATAAGGAAATTGCTCATTAAAAATGACATTCTTACTTATTATAAGTTTCATTCCTTTTGGTTCTAAGGACAACAACCTATACCCCTTAACCCTTTCCCCATATCCTAGAAACACACATTTTCTAGTCCTTGGGCTAAGTTTATCATCCTTTTGATGTGCAAACACAGCACATCCAAAAGTCCTAAGGTTGTTCAACTCAGGGGGATTTCCACTCCACATCTCCTCTGGAGTCTTAAGGTCCATAACCCTAGAGGGTCATCTATTAACCAAATACGCAGTAGTAGACACCGCTTCCCCCCAAAAACATTTAGGTAATCCGGAACCAATTAACATGCACCTAACCTTTTCCATAAGGGTCCTATTCATCCTTTCAGCAACTCCATTTTTTTAAGGGGTTTTCACAACTGTTATATGTCTTAGAATCCCATTTAACTCACAGAATTTATCAAAATCCTTATTAAAAAATTGTAAGCCATTATCGGTTCGTAAAACCTTAACTACTTTACTCGTTTGAGTCTCCAACAACTTTTTCCACACCACAAATTTATTCAAAGCATCTGATTTATTTTTAAGCAAATAAACCCAAACCTTTCTTGAATAATCATCAATTACAGACAGAAAGTAAAGATTACCTCCCTGTGTTGGTGTTCTTGCTGGTCCCCAAAGATTCGCATGAATGTAGTCAAGAATGCCCTTAGACTTGTGCACTCTGGTGTTGAAGCTGACCCGATATTTCTTCCCAAGAACGCAACTCTCGTAGAAATCAAGTTTCTCTACCTTGTCACCATCAAGTAAACCATTCTTGCTGAGAACTTGCAGGCCTTTTTTGCTTATGTGTCCCAAGCGATTGTACCAAAGAGCTGCCTTATCCATCTCAGCCATCAAGCTTGCTGCTTGATCTTTGATGTCTGTGTCTCCGATCATCTCATAGAGACCATTCTTTATTGCTACTTTGATCACTATCAAAGATCCCTTAGTTACCTTGATCTTTCCTCCCTTTTCTTTGTATGTGTATCCCATGGAATCCAGCTGCCCCAATGAGATCAAATTTCTTCTCAAATCCAACAGATGTCTCAAATTCTGCAGCAGCCTTGTAACTCCATTAAACATCCTCAACTGGATGTCTCCTATACCCCGCACTTGGCAATAAGTATCATTCCATAAGAAAACCTTTCCATCATTGGTTTCCTTGAAATTCTTGAACCAATCCCGGTGAGGACACATGTGATAAGTGCACCCGAATCTAATGTCTATCTCTCACCGCCCTGCCACTTGCTCACATTTGAGCACACAATAAGAACATCACTTTGCTGTTCTCCCTTGGCAACTGAAGCCTCTCCATTGTTGGTATGGCCTCTTCCTTTCTCATCCCTCATCATCTTCTTGCAATCTTTCTTGAAATGACCCTCCTTATGGCAGTAGTAGCATCTCTTTCCTCCAAATCTCGGTTTAGAGTGTGCTCTCCCATGGCTTTGTCCTCTACCTTTTGGTTTGTCCTGGTAGTAGCCATGGATGTTGCTGCCATTTCGAGTTGCTGGCCTTCCTCTAATGAAGAGCCCTTCCCCACTTGATGCTTCCCTCATCTTGGTTTTGAAATCATGAGCCCTTATAGCATTGATCATAATTTATTTGGTTAGTGTATCTCTTCCATATTTAATAGCATTAATCAAACTTTCAAAATAATCAGGAAGAGAATTCAATAACATAATAGCCAATTGTTCATCCGGGAATGTTATACTACAACTAGCCAAATCTTGAACTAGTTTATTAAACACATCAAGATTATCTTGCAACTCTTTATTAGGATCCATTTTGAAAGAAAAGATTTGTTTCAGAAGATAAATCTTATTAGGGAGAGTCTTAGTAAGAAATAACTCATCTAGTTTCTTCCAAATGACAGCTGGATCTTCTGTGTCTCCACATTCCCTTGTCACACTATCCGATATGTGCAGAAAGATGGTGCTGTACACTATCTTCTTCATCTTATTCCACTGGTGCTGTACATTATCTTCTTCATCTTATTCCACTGGACCTCCGTGATACTTGCTGGAAAATCATCATCTTCTCAAATAGCCAAGTCCACCTTTTGTTGCATAAGAATAACTTTGATTTTCCGCTTCTAAACGGCAAAGTCTCCATTTCCATCAAACTTCTCAACAATGAAGTTCGAACCCATCTTGCGGAGAAAATCCCAAGATTTATGCAGCACCCACAATTGCTTTCCAACTTCTAAACTTCAAGAACACAATCAAATCTTGATCTAAACACTGTTCTTGAACCTCAAGAACACGATCAACTCTTAATCTCAACATCGTTCTTGAATTTCCCAAGAAATTTCCTTTGATTCTTGCTCGGATGCCCACTGTATCACCATTAAAGAATCCTTTGATTCTTGGAATCGAGCTTTGATACCACTATTGAAAAATCACCCTCTATGCCCAGGTTGTGATCTTTCCAAACACCCAAGTCTAGAATGACTTGTACAATGAACAAAAACAAGAATCAAAGCATAAAAAAGAACACAAGCAATTTGTTATTGAGGTTCGGCAATGTGCCTACGTCCTCGTGAGCTCCTCCGAGCTCTTTGCACTAAATCAATGGAGTTCTTACAATTACAAAAATACCTCTTCAAGAATCCTCTTGTTCTTAAAGAACAAAAGAAGAGAAAAAGAAAGTGATAAGAACTACCTGGAATTTTCCCTAAGAAAATTCAAGTTACAAAGCCCTTGAATCCCCAATCTATACTACTCTCTCTCTAAATAACCAGCCTCTCTTCAATGAGTCTCTCTTGTGTTTTGTGTCTTTGCACTCTTACACTTGATCTCTCATATGATGTCTCACCCTTATGTTGAGATGATGTCCTTACTTGTTGGTAGAAGACCCTTTATATATAGCAATGACTACCTCATCCAATCTTTGATATCAATCTCAACCCTTAGATCTCAAGAACCAAAGACTCATGGCTCTCTAAGAGTCTAAGTAATCTTGTGCATTTTAACCAAGTCCCACGCATTATCTCAAAGTGCCAATTTAATTGGTGTCAGGTGTGCCTTCATGCCATGGCTCAGAACAGGGCATGCCGCGGCTCAGAAGGGGGGAAACATACTGCCATGCTGGAGGCTGCGGCTTGGGTGGGCTATGCCACGGCGCGCACACCTTGAGCCATGGCGTGCATGGTGGTGTTGATCTTCTGGGACATGCTGGAGGCTGCGGCGCCTAAGGCTGGGCTGCGGCACACAACCAGACCTGATGCTGAACTTCTTCATCTGCTTAATTCTTTTACAAATCCTAACATTTGGAAATAAGGATTTTTCAACTGTGAAAATTTGAAAAATGGATGATTTAGGGTATGAATGAAGGTTGTATGGTGTGGATTTGAGAGATTTTGGGCTGAAAACACAAATTTTCTAAAGAGAGAAAGTTTAGGGTTTTAAAAATGATGTGAAATACCAGAAAAAACTGAAGAGACTATTTATAGAATTGCGATACCAGTCAATTGGGTTAGGGCACGAGTCGACTGGGTCCTTCATCGTTTTGGGAATTTTTGATGTACTAGTCGACTGGGTAAACTGGCAGAGACATACCAGTCGACTGGGTAGGTTACTAAAATTTCAAATTTTGGCTCCAAACAATGTCTTGTGGTACTAGTCAACTGGTTCCTTGAACTAATTGACTAGTTGAATTGGAAGTGTGTTACCTACCGAATGGAGTCATGTTACCAGTCGACTAAACCCTTTATAAAACTTAAAAATCTAAGCTCTAGCTTAGAGTTTTAGCCCAAATTTTGTTTATCTATGCCATCTTGAGTGAGAGATATTAAATAAGAGTTAATACTCATTCACTAGATGTCAAATATGCATATGATGAATGTTGATGTAATCAAACATATAGTTTATCATAGTATAATCTTGCAAATGTTATCTTCACTTAAGGGTTTTGTAAGAATATCAGCTATTTGATCTTTCGAAGGAATGAATTCTAGTATAATATCACCCTTTTGAGCATGGTCTTTTATGAAGTGATGTCTATTTTCTATTTGTTTGGTTCTAGAATGTTGAATAGGGTTTTTGGTCAAGTTGATGGCACTAGTGTTATCACAATGAATTGAAATATCTTTAAAGTTCATGCCATAGTCTTCTAGTTGTTGTTTCATCCACAACACTTAGGCACAACAACTTCCAGCAGCTACGTATTCCGCTTCGACGGTAGATAGTGCAACCGAATTTTGCTTCTTAGAAAACCAAGAGGTAAACATTGCACCTAAAAATCGGCATGTACCACTAGTACTTTTTCTACCTAGCCTACAACCCGCAAAATCTACATCCGAATATCCAATAAGCTTAAAAGATGATTTTCTAGAGCACTATAATCCTAGGTTTTGAGTCTCTTGTAGGTATCTTAGAATTCTTTTTACATGTGATTCCTTAGGATTAGCTTGAAATCCAGCACACATGCATACACTGAACATTATATCAGGTCTACTTACAGTTAAATAAAGTAAAGCTCCTATTATGCTTCTATAAGTTTTAGTATCTACACACTTACCTCCTTTATCAAGGTCAAGTTTTGTAGAAGTGCTCATAGGAGTGCCAATTGACTTTGAACTTTCCATCTCGAACCTATTTAATAGGTCCTTGGTGTATTTTGATTGATTGATGAAGATGCCTCCTTTCAATTGTTTGATTTGAAATCCAAGAAAATATGTAAGTTCTCCCATCATGCTCATTTCAAATTCACCTTGCATGCACTTGGCAAACTCTTGACACATAGATTCATTAGTAGCACCAAATATGATATCATCAACATATATTTGGACTAGTAGTATGCCATTTTTGTGAAGAGAATTGTGTCTATTTTTCCTCTTATAAAATTATTTTTAATCAAAAACTTACTTAGTCTTTCATACTGTGCTCTTGGAGCTTGCTTCAACCCATATAGGGCTTTAGAAAGCTTATAGACATGATTTGGAAGACTAGGATTTTCAAATCCAAGAAGTTGCTCAACATACACCTCTTCTTCTTATAAACCATTTAAAAATGTACTTTTTACATTCATTTGAAATAGCTTAAGTTTATTGAAGCATGCAAAGGCTAATAACATTCGAATAGCTTCTAATCTTGCTACGGGAGCATTAATCTCATCAAAATCTATTCCTTCTTCTTAATTGTATCCCTTAGCAACTAGTCTAGACCTGTTCTTAGTTACTGTTCCATTTTCATCCATCTTATTTCTAAATACCTATTTAGTTCCTATTATAGTATGATTCTTTGGTCTAAGAACTAGATTCCATACTTTGTTTCTTTTAAATTGATTTATTTCTTCTTGAATAGCATTTATCCAATCGACATCCTTCTCGGCTTCTACAAAAGTCGTAGGTTTTACTTGTGATGAATAAGCTACACAATTAAAAATATTTCTAATAGAGGAACGAGTTCTTACCCCTTGTGAAGGATCACCAATCACTTGATCGATTAGATGATAATTCGCATACCTCCAATCTTTGGGAAGATTATCCTTTTATTGACTTGTAGATGGTTGATCAAGATTGAGAGCATCTACCTCTTGACTTGTTTGAGGTTGGCTCTCCTCTGGGTCAACAATGAGAGTAGGTGTTTCTGTTCTTGGAATAAAATCTGCATCATCATTAAAAAAAACTACTCTACTACTAATTGAGTTAGACTCATCAAAGGCTGCATGTACAGATTTTTCAACCACTAGAGTTCTTTTGTTAAAGACTCTATAAGCTTTACTAGAGGTTGAATATCCTAAGAATATCCCCTTATAGGTCTTTGAGTCAAATTTATCCAAGTTAGTTTTATTGTTATTTAGGATAAAGCATTTACAACCAAAAGCACGAAAATAAGAGATATCAGGATTTTTACCTTTCCATAATTCATATGGAGTTTTGTTAAGCATAGGCCTAATTTAAAACTCTATTTAGGACATAGCAAGAAGTGTTTACGGCTTCCACCCAAAAGTATTTTGGCAAACTATTTTCACAAACCATTGTTCTTGCAAATTCTTCTAGAACTCTATTTTTCCTCTCAACAACACCACTTTGTTGAGGAGTTCTTGGTGCTGAAAAGTTGTGATTAATTCCATTTTCATCCCAAAATTTTGAAAAAATTTGGTTTTCAAATTCTTTTCCATGATTACTTCTAATACTTGAAATATAAATTCCTTTTACATTTTTAACCTTTTTACAAAAGTTTTCAAATCCTTTGTAAGCAATAAAAATAAAAAAAAGGTATATCTTGAATAGTCATCAACAATAACAAGAGCATATTGATGGCCACCTAGACTAATGGTACTTATTGGACCAAATAAGTCTATATGCAAAAGTTTCAATGGTCTAGTAGTTGAGACTATATTTTTTGATTTAAAAGAAATTCTACTTTGTTTTCCTATTTGACAACACCTTGTCTTTTTCAAATTTGATTTTTGGAAATCCAATGACTAAATCTTTCCTTGAAATAATTTTAAGCAAATCCATATTCACATGGTCGAGCCTTCAATTCCATAGCCACGAGTTTTCACTAAATGTGGGAAAACATTTTTCATTTTTCAAATGCAAAGTTTTTAAATCAACTATATAGACATTTTCATGTCTATCGCCAACAAACTTGATTTTGTTACTCTTGATATCTATAACTAGACGATGAGAGGTTTCAAATATGACTTTGTTGCCTTTGTCACATAATTGACTAATACTAAGCAAATTTGACTTAAAGCCTTGCACATATAATACATGATAAATGGTTGAGAAGTCGTTACCAACTTTTCCATGCCCGATGATCTTTATCTTTGTATTATCTCCAATGGTGACATGTCCACCATCCTTTAGGGTTCGCTCTTTCAATACACTTCTATCACCGGTCATGTGCTTTGAGCATCCACTAAAAAGGTACCAACAGTTACCTTTCTCTTTGGTGTGGAAACATATCTACATTACACAATGATATACAATTGCACTCTTAGGTATCCAAAATTTCTTGGGTCATTTGGGGTTAGTTCTAGAAAATAAGCTTCCTTTAGAGACCCATACTTTCTTAACATTGTAAAGTGCTCTAAAATTGTATGACAGTAGTTCCTTGGCTGTGCACTTGTGGTGTGAGCATACATATTATTTTTAGGATAGTGATTCCTAGGATATGTAGTGTGCAAGTTATGAGTATACATATTATCTCTAGGATGCACATGATGGTTACTCATAGGATAAGTATTTTTTGAATGATTATTTCTAGTATGAATATACATATAAGCATGCGTATTTCTAGAATGCTTAATTCTAATATATTCACTAGAATTTAAATTTATATTTTTAGACTTACTAGCATGTATTGAGGGAGTGCTTTTAATCTTGCCAGTGGCCTTGGAAGTGGAGGCTTCATTCACACATGTTGCTTTCATGAACAAAGTCTCTTTTGATTTTTGCTTCTCTAATGGGGAATAACCCAAGCCGGATTTTCCTCCACTTTGCCTTTGGCTAGATAGCATTTCATCTAGTTTTTTTTTTTTCGAAGCATAAATCTAGTTATGGTGCTATCCAAATCCATTATTTTTTTCTTTAGAATTTCGTTTTCATTTTTTAGAAAATCTTGTGAAGATTTATAAAGCATGGAAGATAGTTTTTCTTTTTCTTCCCTTAAGCCTTCCATCTCTTTAGAAAGCAATGAGACTTCCTTTTTGAGGGTGGTATTCCTAGAATCGAATTTCTTCAATTCTTTATGCATTTCATTTATAACCTCAATTAACTTTTCACTACTACTAACAATATTATTATTAGAAGGGAAAGAATTAGATACCTCATTTTTGTGTATTTGATTTTCATCAAGCATAGTTTGGCAATCTCCTCGTATCCAACTTCGTTGTCTGAAGTTTTTTCCTTTCCGTCATCACTCCATGTGGTTGCAATGGCCTTCTTTTTTAAGCTCTTATATAGTTTGCTCATTATTGGGCAATCAGCCTTGATGTGGCCGGGTTTCTTGCAACCATAACATACAAGAGGTTCCCTTTTTGAAGTAGATTGCATTGTGTAAGGTTTCTCGCTCTTTTTCAAGAACTTATGAAACGTTTTGGTGATTAAAGCCATCTCACCATCTTCTTCATTGCTCTCTTCCTCTTCTTCTTTCTCTTCCTCTTTGTTGCTTGTAGAGGCTTTGAGAGCAATCATCTTTCTCTTCTTCTCATCATCATTGACAACGAGATTTATTTCCTTCATCTCGTATGTCAATAGCGATCCGAGGAGTGTTTCGACATCAAGTTTGTTGAGATCTTTGGCTTCTGTGATGGTCGTCTTCTTTGCTTTCCAAGTGGCTAGCAAAGACCTTAATACCTTCCTTGTTAGTTCAAATTCCTCAATGTTCCTATCAAGAAGCTTTAAGCCATTAACAATAGTGGTGAAATGTGAGTGTATTTGAGAAATTGTTTCGTTATGAAACATTTTGAAAGATTCATACTCGGACACTAGCACATAGATTTTTGATTTTTTAACTTCACTAGTTCCTTCATATGTAACTTGCAATTTGTCCTAAATCTCCTTAGCCGAAATACAAGCAAAATTTTATTATATTCAGAAATATCTAAAGAAAAATGTAAAATACTTGTGGCTCTACTATTTAGAGACATCATTCTACAATCCTCTTCATTGAACTCAGTTTTGAGTTTAGGCATTGTATAATTGATTTCTCTAATAGTTATTTCTCTCATGCTGCCACGAAATGAAAGGTGTCTCACATATACAATTTCTTCTCTTTTGGAAATAGGTGTTGCCATCTGTTGTCATGTGTTTTTTTTCGAAAAAATAAAAAAAAAATTTTCTTTTTCCTTTTCCTTTGTACTATCCACAATTTTTTTTTTGTTTTTCATTTTCTTTGTAAGTACGCCTCCACGCATCCTTTTTTTTATGAATTGTCTTATTCTAATAATAAACCTTTCACATATATTTTTATTTTAATTCAATGTCATATTTATTAAATTACTTCTTTACTCTTACTTTACCAATACGGGTATTACAATTCTACGCACCTTATAAAAATTTTGTCCCCGAAATTTCCTTATCTAAGTCAAGAAACAATTGTGAACAATATTTCTTCATAATTGTCTCACGCTTATTCCGCTACAAAACTTGAACTAATGCAATTATTTTATTATACAAGACTTGTTCTTTTTTTTTTTTTTTTTTTTTTGTCTACAATCCTCGGTGGTACTTGTATAAAAGTCGAATCTTTCTGAATTTCTACAGCTTGCCTCGAAATATTATGAGATTTATCAAGTAAGCGCTCTCGCCAAAGTGAAACATGGAATATGTTATGTCACTGCTTCAATTCTGGAGGCAAACCCAGACTATTTACAACTAGCTCAACTTTCTCAATAACCTCATAGGGTCCCACCTACCTCAGACTAAACTTTCCTTTCTTTTTAATTCTTAACACACTATTTCATGGAGATATTTTTAATTACACCCAATCACCTACTTGAAATTCAAGATGTCATATTTTATTATCAGCATAGCTATTTGGTCTTCTCTGTGCTGCTTTATGGTTCTCTCTAACCAATTTGATCATCTCAGTTGTTAACTCAATAATTGATGGATCAAATATATTTCTCTCTCCCATTTCTTCGCAATATATAGGAGTTCTACAACTCTTACCATACAATGTCTCAATTGGTGCCATCCCAATACTAGTTTGATACTAATTATTATAAGCAATTTCAATCGATGACAGGTAAGCATCCCAACTTACTGAGAAACTCATCACATTTGCCCTTAATATATCTTCTAGTACTCTAATAATCCTTTTTGTCTGAGCATGAAAAATTATATTAAATTGTGACTGTGTACCCATGGTTTTCTGAAAGCCTCTCTAAAACCAAGATGTAAATCTAGCATCTTTACTTGACACTATGCTTAATGATGCTCCATACAACCTCACAATATCAGCTACATCCCTCTTCAATCCTGACCACCAAAAATTCTGTCTCAATCCTCTATACATCTTATTGTTACTTAGTTACATCGAATCTACATCATCATGTGCCTCTCTCATTATCCCATTTCTCAACTCCGCATTATTGGGAACACAATCCATGTTCCAATACCAAAATACCCTCATTTCAAATTTTGAACTCATAATGCTTTCTAGTAAGCACTCAATGTTTAATCTTTTCTATCTCTTCATCTCTACCTTGTATCTCTAAAACATTTTACTATTGATGACTGTACAACCATATTCGTTATCCATGATCCTCTATCACTGATATTCAACTTCTTTCTTATCTCTTTTAAGTCTGGCATCAATTTCACATCAAGACTCTCAATAGTAGTTAATCTTCTTGTAGACTTTCTACTCAATGCATTAGCTATCACCTTCGCATTTTCTAGATGATAGTGAATTGTAAAATCATAGTTACTAATCAACTCCATCCACTATCTTTGCCTCAAATTCAACTCTCTCTAGGTAGGTAAGTATGACAAACTCTTATAACCTATGAATATCTCACCAATGGCTCCATACAGATGATGTCTCCAATCTTTAAAGTAAACACTATAGCAGCTAACTCTAAGTCATGAGTAGGGTAATTTCTATCATGAATCTTCAATTGCCTAGAAGTATAGGCCACAGCTTTCCTATGTTACACATATCCCAACCATTGATGCGACCCATCACTATACACCACAAATCCTTCATCATCAGAAGGAAACACCAATACTAGAGCTGTAGTCAATTTATCCTTTAGTAATTGGAAAATTTTCTCACACTTCCCAGACCATAAAAATCTCACCTCTTTCCTTGTCAGTCTAGCCAATAGTACTACAATAATAGAAAATTTCTGAAAGAATAATCTATAATAACTAGCTAACCCTAAGAAGATTCTAATCTCAGTCACATTAATTAGTCTCTCCCAACTCAACATTGCCTCTACCTTTTGTGGATCAACTGTTATGCCATCTCCAGATATTGCATGTCTAAAGAAAGTAGCTTTATTAAGCCAAAATTCACATAAAATTTTGGCATATAATCTCTCTTTCCTCAAGATCTGCAACATTATTTGTAAATTCTTCACATGTTCTTCCTTCTTAGAATATATTAGAATGTCAAATATAACCATAAACTTATTAAGATATAGTTTAAACACTCTATTCATCAAGTCCATGAATGTTTCTGGAACATTAGTTAATCCAAATGACATCAAAAGAAGCTTATGACCATAACATGTCCTAAAAGCAGTCTTAGACTCGTCTCCCTTCTCTATCCTCAATTGATGATAACCTGATCTCAGGTCTATTTTTACAAATACCATTGCTCCATACAACTTCTCAAATAAATAATCTATCTTGAGTAAAGGATATTTGTTCTTAATGGTTATCTTATTCAATTATCTGTAGTCTACACACAATCTCATCGTTCCATCTTTCTTTCTCACAAACACTACGTGGCCTTCTCATGGCAACACACTAAATCGAATAAGTTGTTTATCTAACAACTCTTGAAGCTGAACTTTCAATTCTCTTGACTCAACAAATTTCATTCTATAGAGTGCTATAGATATATATGATGAACCTGGTATCACATCAATAGAGAATTAAATTTCCGTACTGAGAGGTAAACTAAACAACTCATCAAGAGATACTTCAGAAAAATCTTTCACTACTAAGATTTCTTCAAATTCTCTACTATCATTTCTAAAATCCTCCACATATGCTAAATACTCCCCACATCTTTTCCTTGACCATTTACTAGCAATCAGAACAAAATAAGATAGTTCGAGAGTATCTTACGTTCTTCTTGGAAAATTAAACTCCTTTTGTCCATATCCTGACACTACATTTTTTTTGGAACAATCAACCTAGGCATAATACGTCGACAACCAATTCATTCTAAAAATCAAATGAAAATCTATCATATTCTAAGGTAATATGTCAACTTCAAATTCTCTATCACTGATACGAATCAAAAAACCCTTGTAAACATTTATAATTATCACTTTATCTCTAGTGGGAATTTCAGCAATACTATTATGCATCAAATGACTAATATATGCATCAATAAACTTCATAAATATTGGATGCAAAATAATGGGTTGCACCAATATCAACCAACATTGATATGCCCACATTTTCTACTTACAAAACACCTTAAATTAGAACAATTATGGGATAAATATCTTATCAGATTACTTATATAACACATTCTAGTATTTTTATTACGTTATCACATCCACTAGGTAGTACACTCACACCTTTACCATAACTTCCAATTCCCACCAACTATCTCCCAAATCTAAGGGTCCTACTGATATTACTCTAAGCTACAGAAGCAACAGATCATCATTGCCTCTGATTCTGTACTAGAGTTCCTTGTAATAAGAAACGCCCCATCTGGGGTAGTCTCTCACCTTGCACACTCATACTGGTACCACCTCTGGGTTCCTCAAATCTAGACATCTTCCGCCAATTCCTTCTACCTCTAATATTCATCACATCATTCTCAATTTGAAGTGTTATATTCGCCAACGTAACATAATTCATATACCTTGTGTAAGATAGTTTCGATCAAATCTTAAAAAATAGTTCATCTTTGAACCTCTTACACTTATTCTCCTCTATATCTACCATTTCCGGTACAACCATTAACAAGACCACAAATCTACTATCATACTGAGCCACGGTCAATACATTTGCCTTAAATAAATAAAATTTCTATCTTGTTGGGCTCTAAAGGTCTAAGAAAAATATTTATCAAGGAAAACCTCCTTAAATCTATTCCAAGTTAAGGGTTTATCAACATATACACTTACTCTGGGAAGAGTATCCTCCCACCATTCCAAAACTTATCCTTTTAACTCAAATGAAGCAAAGACAACCATCTGCCTGTCAGTTACTGGTAATATACTAAATAATCTCTCTACATGTTTCTCCCAAAACTCAGGCTTAAAAGGATTCATAGATCCTTTAAACAACAAAGCATTCGACTTAATATATCTAACAAAACAATCTCTCTGTATTTCATGTATAAACTCAATTTTCTTGTTTTGAATATTTACCATTACTGGATTTACAATAACCTCAGGCACTACCTTAACCTGTTCATTAAATCTATGCTATACGCTACTAACTCTTTCATCTGTTACATTCATTTTCTCAAGAGCATGTATAAGAGCTTATCTTAGCTCATATCTTTCAATATCAGATTCTCTCACACCTTTACTAATATCAATGATTCTGTCAACACGTTCCCTTCTAGGAACCACAGATTCAGACTCAACCTCGACTTGTCAAAATATTAGGGGCCTACCACGCCCTCTCAAATCAACAACTTTAACTCTAGCTCTAGCACGTCCACGTGTCATCCTCAGACTATTAAAATATAATTTATTTTAATCTTCCACTTTCTTACTTTTTATGCAGTCTACAGAATCATAAAACCTAATGCTCTGATACCAAAAATTGTAACGACTCATCCCGGGTTAGGCACCCCCGAGACGGTGTTGTCACATCTTGAAAATCCCAGCACGACACATATATGCAACAATAAAAATAATACCAACAAAATTTTTTACATCAATTCTCAACCCTCAACAAGGGAGATACATCACTCTGATCTTGACTTAAACATTATATACAATGTAAAATGCATGAATATTTACAAATAAATTTTAATTTTTTTTTTATTTTCTCATTAGTCTGAGGATGTGGACACATGCATGGCTTACAGAAAATGATTTCTTCTGAATCTCAACTCACCAAACTATTTATCCTGCCTACTACCTGAAATCATTGTACAATGAGGGATGAGCTTCACAAGCTCAGTGAATTAAATTTACTAGAAGTATTCAATTTGTATAAATAGTCTTTTAATATTAAATCATTTATATCTCATAAAACTTGATAATAGCATTCTACTATCACTACACATATCATAAGTCTCATTCTCTATCAATCTCTTCTTCTTATATATTTGTTCATCTTAAAATCATCAATTTTCTCATAATTACATCGTTATGAGGTTCATAACATAAAGTCCACCATTTAAATGGTTCTAATCATATCATACTTCTATGTTTCTTTCTTACCATAACTTTCTTTCTGTGAGACTCATTCATCTATAAATAAATTTATAATAACAAACAACGCTTCAGCATTTCAGTAATACAATAAATAATTAAAACAGATGCAATGCATAAATTATTATTAGGGAACGTCTTCCTACATGTCGACATGTTTTTGTCTTAGACCGGCCCCCTCCCGGTTCTTTTATTTCCAGCATATACCGGTTGTCACAATTTTCCTTTATTTCTAGCATATACAGGCTATCACGGTTTTTCAATTAAACCTGCCCCCTCCCGGTTCTTTTATTTCATGCATATACCTATGAACAATGATATGAAATATGCATATAAACAATAATATAAAAACAAACGTGATTTAAAATATTTAAATTAGCTATCTTGATTTTTCTCAGATTTTTATTTGAAAAATTCAACTAAATTCCTCTCCTCATAAATCACATCGAATCATCAATCATAGCTTGTCAAGATCCACTAAATTTTCTCTCCTCATAAATCATATCAAATCATCAACCATAACTCATCAACAATTTCACTTATCGCTTTTATTATTAAATCGACTCATTATTCCAATAATATTATTTCTCATAAAATAATTCTCTACACATCCACTATTCTTATCACACCTATCAACCAATTTTCATCTTTCACCAAAGCATAAGTGAATAATTTATTCTAATATTATCACTAAATATTCCATATTTATTTTGATTACTTAAAGTAAATCTAACTCACCATGTAGCACTTAGAGCTACCTGTGGATCACCTCCTTGCCTTTCTTGCTCTTCTCAGCAATTTCTCCCGGTTGCTGATCATCAACATCTGACATAATATTTATATTAAAATTTATTCTTCAATTCTTCCATAATTCACATCCTTTGAAAATTCCCACTTTGAATTCCGGGAAATTTAATGTATGCTAGATTTCAAAAATAAACTTCACATTATTACCTTATGTCTTTCTTAGCGCTTCCCGTGGTTCTATGATATTTTCCCGTAAACCCCTTCAAAATTTTTCCCTTTCAACCTTTCTTTCGGTCACCAAGTGTTTAGAGAAATAGAGTAGTTTGAATTATAATTGAAAGAAAACCAAACAGGATTTGGTAAGAAATAAAATAAAAGAAAAACTAAACTATTTATCTGCAAAAGAATTCAACACTCAGTAGCCCCTCTCCCCTCCAACTCTCATGCTGCCATGAAATGAAAGGTGTCTCACATGCACAATTTTTTCTCTTTTGGCAACAGGTGGTGTTTTTTTTTGGAAAAAAAGAAAAAAAACTTTTTTTTTCTTTTTCCTTTTCCTTTATATTATCCACGAATTTTTTTTTTCCATTTTCTTTGTAACTACGCCTCCACGTGTCTAGTTTTTTTTAAAGAACTATTTTATTCAAATAATAAACCTTTCACATATATTTTATTTTAATTCCATACCATATTTATTAAATTACTTTTTTACCCTTACTTTACGAATATGGGTATTACAATAACCATCATGTGTATCCTAAAGATAATATGTATGTTCATAATGCTACAAGTGCATATCCTAGAAATTACCATCATACATTTTCTAGAGATAACATGCATGTTCATAACTTTCAAAATAGAAACATGTATCCTAGGAATGCTTATCCAAGGAACAATAAGCATGCATATTTAAGAAATCCTAGAAACTTCATTAACTATTATCTTAGGATCATGCATGATCAGCATGTCTATAATTATAGAGCACCTTATAATATTAAGAAAGTATGGGTCTCGAAAGGAACTGTATTTTCTAGGACTAACCCCGAAGGGCCCAAGAAATTTTGGGTACCTAAAAGTACAATTATATATCCTTGTGTAATATAGATATATCTCCGCACTAAGGAAAAATATAACTACTGGTACCTTGATAGTGGATGCTCAAAGCACATGATCGGTGATCAAAGCATGTTCAAAGAGCTAACTCTAAGGAATGGCAGACACATCACCATTGGAGACAACATAAAGATAAAGATCATCGGGCATGAAAAAGTTGGTAATGATTTCTCAACCATTGATCATGAGTTATATGTGCAAGGCCTTAAGCCAAATTTACTTAGTATTAGTCAACTATGTGACAAAGGCAACAAAGTCATATTTGAAACCTCTCATTGTCTAGTTATAGACACCAAAAGTAACAAGATCAAGTTTGTTGGCCATAAACATGAAAATGTCTATATAGTTGATTTAAAATCTTTGCATTCAGAAATGAAAAATGTTTTCTCGCTTTTAGTGAAAACCCATGGGTATGGCATAGAAGACTTGGCCGTGTGAACATGGATTTGCTTAAAATTATTTCAAGAAACGATTTAGTCATTGGACTTCCAAAAATGAAATTTGAAAAATAGAAGGTGTGTGATGCTTGTCAAATAAGAAAAAAAGAATTTCTTTTAAATCAAAAAAATATAACCTCAACCCCTAGACAACTGAAACTTTTGCATATAGACTTGTTTGGTCCAATAAGTACTATTAGTCTTGGTGGCCATCAATATGCTCTTGTTATTGTTGATGATTACTCAAGATATACCTCTGTTATTTTTATTGCTTACAAGGATGAAGCATATAAAAAATTTGTGAACTTTTGCAAGAAGGTTCAAAATGAAAAAAAGGTATTTCTATTTCAAACATTAGGAGTGATCATGGAAAATAATGTGTGTTGATCCTCACCTATATTTTAATGATGACAAAACATAACTCTTATTATACTAATAGTGCTATCTAAGTGTATTAAGCGATAAAAGCATACAACCAGAAATCAAAGTGCAAGAACTCAACCTGAATCAAATTCCAAGTCAAGATAAAAGATCTAGTATAGGTATAAGGTATTGAAACAAATTGTAAATCTCACTTGTTCAGGTAACTAGCTTGTCCAATGGCTCATTTTGAAAAAGTGTTTTTACAAAACTTTTCAATCAAACATTTTTAAGTTAAAAACATTTCAAAACATGAAAACTGGGTTGATAAGCAACCCAGTCGGCTGGGTACTTATACCAAAAGACTGGTATATGGGATAGTGTGTCTTCAGTCTACTGGGTGCTTCATATCAGTCGACTGGTATATTGGACAAACTGTCCCTAGTCGATTGGTAAGATACACCCAGTCGACTGGTACCAGTCATAGCCTTAAAAATGGAATTTTTAACTTGACCCAGTCGACTAGTAGTTCAAAAAATATGACCGTTGAGATGTAAGATTTCAGCACAAATTGTACCAAAATGTACCAGATCAATACAAAACGACCATATTACATCTATTGATCATTTTAAATAAGAGGATTACACATTCAATCAAGTTTTTACTCATGGATACACAAAAGCTTTGAAATATTTATTGTTGAGCAATTCTTCAAGCTTTACCTTGGAAAAGAGATATTATTCAGTTGTATAAGCTTTCATTGTTGTCTCTTTACCATTTTCTTTACAAAATTTATTATAAAGAGATTAGCTTATGAGAGGAAAGGATTAGCTTCCGAGAGGAAAGGATTTGCTTCCAAGAGGAAGAGATTGATTGTAAGGTTTGTGCAACACCTGTGAAGTTGCACGACTAAGTTTCTTAGTGGATTTCTTCAAGGAGATTCCTTAAAGAGAATGGACATAGGGTCGGAACGAATCCAATATTGCCGAACCACTATAAACTGTGTTTGCATCCTCTATTCCTTAAACTCTTTTTTTTACAGCACTTTATTTGTTTACATGCTTGTGGGTTTATCTGTTTTTATAAACTTGTGTTTAATTAACAAAAGTTTTAAAAACCCAATTCATCCCCCTATTGGGTTGAAACCTCAATCTACAATTGGTATCAGAGCCTCGTTCTCAATTTTAGGCTTAATATCCTTGAGTTGATCCGATGGCAGCAAATAGTTTTTCTGAGGGACACTCCTACACTAGGCCTCCTTTGTTCAATGGCTCCAATTATAACTATTGGAAAAACAGGATGAAAATCTTTATCAAAGGATAAGATTATAATCTATGGAGAGTCATTGAAGAAGGACCTAGAATTCCATCAAAGGAAATAACTATTAGAGAAATCAATCATACAATACCTAAACTCAAAACTGAGTACAATGATGAGGATTGTAGATTGATGTCTCTCAATAGTAGAGCCAAAAGTATTTTACATTATGCTTTAGATATATCTGAATACAATAAAATCTTTGCATGTGTTTTCGGGTAAGGAGATATGGAATAAATTGCAAGTTACATATGAAGGAACTAGTGAGGTTAAAAAATAAAAAATCTATATGCTAGTATCTGAATATGAAAGTTTTAGAATGTCCCTAACGAAACAATTGCTCAAATGCACTCACGTTTCACAACTATTGTTAATGGTTTGAAGCTTCTTGGTAAGAACATTGAGGAGTTTGAACTAACAAGAAAAATCTTAAGATTTTTGCCACCCACTTGGAAAGCAAAGAAGATGGCCATCACGGAGGCCAAAGATATCGAAAGACTTGATGTTGAGACACTTCTTGGGTCATTATTGACATATGAGATGGAATAAATGAATTCTATTGTCAATGACCCTCACCTATATTTTAATGATGACAAAACACAACTCTTATTATACCAACGATGCTATCTAAGTGTATTAGGCAATAAGAGCATTCAACCAAGGATCAAGGTGTAAGAATTCAACCCGAATCAAACATCAAGTGAAGACAGAAGAACTAGTATAGGTCTAAGGGATTATAAACAAGCTGTAAGTCTCACTTGTGAAGGTAAAAAGTTTTTCTTATGGCTCATTTGAATAGTATTTTAAACAGAACCTTTTAAACAAATGTTTTAAAGTTAAAAACTCTTCCAAACATGAAAACAGGGTTGTTAAGCAACCCAGTCGCCTGGGTACTTATACCAGTCTTCTGGTATAAGGGACAGTATGTTCCCAGTCGACTGGGTCAAACATACTAGTCGACTGGTACTTTGGGCAGAAGTTTCCCGGTCGACTGGTAATTTGGGCAGAAGGTTTCCAGTCGACTGGTACCTTCAGTAGCCTTAAAGATGTGATTTTTAAGCATGACCCAGTTGACTGGTTCGAAGATCTAGTCGACTAGTAGTTCAAAAAATATGACCATTGAGACGCGAAATTTCAACAAAAATTGTATCAAAACGTACCAAATCAGTTACAAACGGGCATATTACATCAAGGCTATATAAACCCACTCTATTGAGCATTTTCAATAAGAGTATTACAACATTGATACTCAAAAAGATTTGAAAAATTGATTGTTGAGCCATTCTTCAAGCTTTACCTAGAAAGAGAGATATTATTCAGTTGTATATGCTTTCATTGTTGTCTCTCTACTATTTACTTTATAGAATTTATTGTAAAGGGATTTGCTTCCGAAAGAAACGGGTTTTTTGCTTCCGAGAGGAAGGGATTGATTGTAAGGTTTGTGCAACACCCGTGAAGTTGAACGACTAAGTTTCTTAGTGGATTACTTCAAGGAGGTTCCTTGAAGAGAGTGGATGTAGGGTCGGAATGAATTCGATATTACCGAACCACTATAAACTGAGTTTGCATCCTCTATTCCTTAAACTCTTTATTTACAACACATATTACTTGTTTATATGCTTGTTGTGTTATCTGTTTTATAAACTTGTGTTTAATCCGCGAAAGTTTTTAAAACCCAATTCACCCTCTCTCTTGGGTTGAAACCTCAGTCTACAATTGGTATCAGAGCCGCGTTCTCAATTTTAGGCTTAATATCCTTGAGTTGATCCGATGGCAGTAAATAGCTATTCTGAGGGCTCCAACTATAACTATTGGAAAAATATGATGAAAATCTTTATCGAAGGACAATATTATAATTTATTGAGAGTCATTGAAGAGGGACCTAGAATTCCATCAAAGGAAATCATTATTGGAGTAATCAATCATACAATACCTAAACTAAAAAATGAGTACAATGATGAGGATTGTAGAATGATGTCTTTCAATAGTAGAGCAACAAGTATTTTACATTGTGCTTTAGATATATCTGAATACAATAAAATCTCTGCATGTGTTTCAACTAAGGAAATATGAGATAAATTGCAAGTTACATATGAAGGAATTAGTGAGGTTAAAAAATCAAAAATCTATATGCTAGTGTCTGAATATGAATATTTTAGAATGTCTCCTAACGAAACAATTTCTCAAATGCACTTATGTTTCATAACTATTGTTAATGGTTTGAAGCTTCTTGGTAGGAACATTGAGGAATTTGAACTAATAAGAAAAATCTTAAGATCTTTGCCATCCACATGGAAAACAAAGAAGACTGCTATCACGGAGGCCAAAGATCTCAACAAACTTGATGTTGAGACACTTCTTGGGTCATTGTTGACATATGAGATGGAAGAAATGAATCTCATTATCAATGATGATGAGAAGAAAAAAAAGATGATTGCTCTCAAAGCCTCTACATATAACAAAGAAGAGGAATCAGAAGAAGAGGTACTGAGCAGCGAAGAAGATGGTGAAATGACTTAGTCACCAAATGGTTTCATAGATTCTTTGAAAAAAGCAAGAAACCATACACCAAGGATCCCATCTCAAAAAGGGAACCACTTGTGTGCTATGGATGCAAGAAGCCTGGTCACATCAAGGCCGATTGCACAGCTATAAGTAAACCATACAAGAGCTTCAAGAAGAAATCTATGATAGCAACTACTTGGAGTGATGATGAAGAAGATGAATACTCGGATAAAGAAGTCGGATATGAGGAAATTGCCAACCTATGCCTTATGACAATTGATGATGAAAATGAGGTATTATCTTCTCATTCTTCTAAAAATAACATTGTTAGTAGTAGTGAAGAACTGTTAGAAGTCATAAATGAAATGCATGATGAATTGAAGAAATTCGATTCTAGAAACTTTACTCTTAAGAAAGAGGTGTCATCCCTTTCTAAAGAGATGATAAGTATAAAAGAAGAGAAAGAAAAACTATCTTCATTGCTTTATGATGCTTCTCAAGATTTCTTCAAAGATGAAAACGAGAATTTAAAAAAGAAGATATTAGAATTGAATAGTACTATATCTAGACTCATGCTTGGAAAAGAAAAGCTTGATGAAGTGCTTTCTTGCCAAAGATTAAGTGGAGGAAAATCTGATTTAGGATACTCTCCATTAGGCAAGCAAAAATCAAAAGAGGGATTATTCATGAAAGCTTCATGTGTGAATGAAGCCTCTACTTCAAAGGTTAAAATCACACCCACATTGAATGATAGCATGTCTAGAAATACTAATTCTAATGCTTATATAAGATTGAAAAATCCTAGAAATACTCATGCTTATATGTATGCTCATTCAAGGAATGCTTATGCACATGCTAGGAATAATCATGTACATCCTAGGAACAATTTGTATACTCAAGACTTGCACACTGCACAAGCATATCCTAAGAATTACAATCATAGTTAATCTAGAAATAATATGCATACTCATGATAATGCAAGCATGTATCCTAGAAATCATCATCATATATTTTCTGGAAATGACATGTATATTCATATTCCTCACAAAAGAAACATGTATCCTAGGAACTCATATCCTAAGCATTATAGGCATGCACAACTAAAGACTCCTAGAAAATTCAATAACTATCATCCTAGAATTGTGCATATCACTATGTCTATAGATCACCATATGCTATTAATGGCTAGACAATTTCAAGGTTGAGGAGGCATGTCAGATAGTTAGAGACGACCCTAACTATGTGTTTCGACCCACTACATTTCACACATGTAGTGACATAGCCCTAGACTCGAAATTGTTCAACCTCATTGTGAGTTGGACCATCCACTAGAGACTAGGGAGATAGATACCGTATTGATTTGGTGCCTTAAAACTGGGCACCATTTCAATATATACCTCCTGCTGCTCGCCAATATGATTAATGGTGAAGCGAGCAATTCTGGATGTCTTCCCTACGGGATACTCATCACATTCATACTCCAGAACTTTTGAGTGCTTCTCCCCGCCTCCGAAGCTTAGGATATCGGGTCAAAGAACATCATGAATGTCTCATCTCTGAAGAAGATGGGATGCACGGTCCGCGATGGCTTCATCTACTCTAAGACCGAGAAGCACATTCGGATTGGAGAGGACGACAGCTGTGATGACGAGGACAAGGGTGCTGCTGCTGATATGGATACGGATGCCCGAGCACCTCCTATAGGTGACTCGAGTGCTGGTCAGGCTGGGTACGGCGATCTACTTTTGGCTATCACGAGCCTCCCGCTGACCATGCAGTCCAGATTCCAGACTTTGAGCTCCTCCATTGAGACCCTCCGGGATGACTTCGAGCTGCACCGAGAGCGCATCGAGAGTTCCTTGGCTGAGATTCGGGATCTTATTCGTGACAGCTCAGACTCTCCCACTCTATGAGTTGCTTTACTATCTTCCTCTCGATGTACTCTTTGATGTAGATTTTTCATTGTTCTTAGCACGGACATATCTTAATGTTGATGTAGTTTTTTTTTTCTGTCTTTCTATTCGGCTCTACGAAGCCTACATTGTATATATTTTTTTTATATATATGACTATGACTATGATTTCTGTTTCAACTTTGATCTGTTTCATGTACTTGGTTTACATATGTCTGCATGCTTTATAATTCTTTAAATTAGGATATATGCTTTAAAACTGTTTCTGCTTGTTTGGAAACTTCCAGTTCTTTTCGGGAAGGCTTCCAAACTTTGAATGATGCCAAATTTTCGAATACAAGTTTCTTTATACATGCTCTTGATGACTGTGGTAGCTATATAGCTTATTTTTTGGATTACTACTCCCTTTTCTGCTGTTGTCAAAATGGGGGAGAAAAATGAGAAAATGTGAAAACTAAGTGTAAACTCAAGCTAATGCATAGATTTAGGGGAGCATTGCTCCAAAGATCTTGATATGTGCTTATATATGTTGAGTTGATTGGTTAGGATATATATAAACTGTTCTTTACCTTTTACAGGTTGGTTTTATTCAAAAAACAGAGGAGACTATGCTCGATTTTCCAAAAAAATCCAACATTTAGTTTCTTAACTGTTTTTCTTTCTCATAAGTTTTATCATCATCAAAAATGGAGAGATTGTTGACCCTCGCCTATATTTTAATGATGACAAAACACAACTCTTATTATACTAACGATACTATCTAAGTGTATTAAGCAATAAAAGCATTCAACCAAGGATCAAGGTGCAAGAATTCAACCCGAATCAAACATCAAGTGAAGACAGAAGAACTAGTATAGGTCTAAGGTATTATAAACAAGTTGTAAGTCTCACTTGTGAAGGTAAAAAGCTTGTCTTATGGCTCCTTTGAAAAGCATTTTAAATAAAACCTTTTAAACAAACGTTTTAAAGTTAAAAACTCTTCAAAACATGAAAACTAGGTTGTTAAGCAACCCAGTCGACTGGGTACTTATACCAGTCTTCTGGTATAAGGGACAGTATGTTCCCAGTCGATTGGTACTTTGGGCAGAAGTTTCCCAATCGACTGGTAAGTCATACCCAGTCGACTGGTAATTTGGACAGAAGGTTTCCAGTCGACTGGTACCTTCAACAGCCTTAAAGATATGATTTTTAAGCATGACCCAGTCGACTGGTTTTAAGATCTAGTCGACTGGTAGTTTAAAAAATATGACCGTTGAGACGTGATATTTTAGCACAAATTGTACCAAAACATACCAAATCAGTTACAAACGGGCATATTACATCAAAGCTATATAAACCTACTCTATTGAGCATTTTAAATAAGAGTATTACACATTAAAACAAGTTTTTACTCATTGATACTCAAAAATCTTTGAAAAATTGATTGTTGAGCCATTCTTTAAGCTTTACCAAGAAAGAGAGATATTATTCAGTTGTATAAGCTTTCATTGTTATCTCTCTACTATTTTCTTTACAATATTTATTGTAAATGGATTTGCTTCCGAAAGGAAGGGATTTGCTTCCAAAAGGAAGGGTTTTTTTGCTTCCGAGAGGAAGGGATTGATTGTAAGGTTTGTACAACACCAGTGAAGTTGCATAACTAAATTTCTTAGTGGATTACTTTAAGGAGGTTCCTTAAAAAGAGTGGATATAGGGTCAGAATGAATCCGATATTGTGGAACCACTATAAACTGAGTTTGTATCCTCTATTCTTTAAACTCTTTATTTACAACACATATTACTTGTTTATATTCTTGTTGTGTTATCTATTTTATAAACTTGTGTTGAATCCGCGAAAGTTTTTAAAACCCAATTCACCCCCTTCTTAGGTTGAAACCTCAGTCTACAATGATGATGAGAAGAAGAAAAAGGTGATTGCTCTCAAAGCCTCTACATGCAACATAAAAGAGGAATCGAAAGAAGAGGTGGAGAACAGCGAAGAAGATGGTGAGATGGCTTTAATCACTAAACGGTTTCATAGGTTCTTGAAGAAAAGCAAGAAAGGATTCCACTTCAAAAAGAGAACCACTTGTGTGCAATGGATGCAAAAAGCCCAGTCACATCAAGGCCGATTGTATGGTAACAAGCAAATCATACAGGAACTTCAAGAAGAAAGCTATGATAGCAACCACTTGGAGTGATGACAAAGAAGAGGACTCATTAGATAAAGAAATCAGATATGAGAAAAATGCCAACATATGTCTTATGGCAATCGATGATGAAAATGAAGTATTATCTTCTCCTTCTTCTAAAAATAACATTGTTAGTAGTAGTGAAGAATTGTTAGAAGTCATAAATGAAATGCATGTTGAATTGAAGAAATTCGATTATAGGAACTCAACTCTTAAGAAAGAGGTGTCATCTTTTTCTAAAGAAATAATAAGTCTAAGAGAAGAAAAAGATAAACTATCATCATTACTTTATGATTTTTCTCAAGATTTCCTAAAAGATGAAAATGAAAACTTAAAGAATAAGATATTAGAATTGAATGGCAGAATATCTAGACTCATGCTTGGAAAAGAAAAGCTTGATAAAGTGCTTTCTTGCTAAAGATTAAGAGGAGGAAAATCCGGGTTAGGATACTCTCCATTAGGCAAGCAAAAATCAAAAGAGAGCTTGTTCATGAAAGTATCATGTGTGAATGAAGCCTCTACTTCAAAGATAATTAGCAAAGTCAAAAACATACCCTCAATGAATGCTAGCAAGTTTAGAAATGCTAATTCTAATGCATATACAAGAATGAAACATCCTAGAAATACTCATGCTTTTATGTATGCTCATTCAAGAAATACTTATACACATCCTAGGAATAACCATCATGTGCATTCTAGAAACAACATGTATAATCAAAATTTGCACACTGCACAAGCATATCCTAGGAATTACTATCATGGTTATTCTAGAAATAATATGCATACTCATGAAAATACAAGCATGTATCCTAGAAATCATCTTCATGCATTTTCTGGAAATGACATGTATATTGATATTCCTCATAATAGAAACATGTATTCTAGGAACTCATATCCTAACCATTATAGGCATGCACAACTAAATCATCCTAGAAATTTCAATAACTATCATCCTAGGATTTTGCATCATCAACATGTCTATAGAACACCATATGCTATTAAGAAAGTATGGGTCCTAAAAGGAACCATATTTTCAAGGACTAACCCCAAAGGACCCAAGAAATTTTGGGTACCTAAAAATGCTTTTGTGTATCCTGGTGTGATGTAGATATGTCTCCACACCAAGGAAAAAGGTAACTGTTGGTACCTTGATAGTGGATGCTCAAAACACATGACCAGTGATAAAAGTGTATTCAAGGAGCTAACGCTAAGAGATGGTGGACTTGTCACCATTGGAGATAACATAAAAATAAAGATCATCGGGCATGGAAAAGTTGGTAATGATTTCTCAACCATAGATAATGTATTGCTAGTACAAGGCCTTAAGCCAAATTTACTAGGTATTAGTCAACTTTGTGACAAAGGCAACAAAGTCACATTTGAGACCTCTCAGTGTCTAGTTATAGACATCAAGAGTAACAAGATCAAATTTGTTGGACATAGACATAAAAATGTCTATATAGTTGATTTGAAATCCTTGCATTCCGAAAATGAAAAATGTTTTCCTACCATTAGTGAAAATCCATGGCTATGGCATAAAAACCTTGGTCATGTGAACATGAACTTGCTGAAAATTATTTCAAGAAAAGATTTAGTCATTGGACTTCCCAAAATCAATTTTGAAAAAGACAAAGTATGTGATGCTTGTCAAATGGGAAAACAAACTAGGATTTCTTTTAAATCAAAGAATGTAGTCTCAACTACTAGACCTTTGGAACTTTTGCATATGGACTTATTTGGTCCAATAAGTACCATTAGTCTAGGTGGTCATCAATATACTCTTGTTATTGTTGATGACTATTTAAGATATACCTTTGTCATCTTTATTGCTTACAAGGATGAAGCTTTCAAAGGATTTGAAAACTTTTGCAAAAAGGTTCAAAATGAAAAAAAGAACTTGTATTTCAAGCATTAGAAGTGATCAGGGAAAAGAATTTGAAGACCAAAGTTTTTCAAAATTTTGTGATGAAAATGGAATTGATCACAACTTTTCAGCTCCTAGAACTCCTCAACAAAATAGAGTTGTTGAGAGGAAAAATAGAGCTCTAGAAGAATTTGCAAGAACAATGCTTTGTGAAAATAGTTTACCAAAATACTTTTGGGCTAAAGCAGTAAACACTTCTTGCTATATCTTGAATAAAATTTTAATTAGGCCTATGCTTGATAAAACTCCGTATGAATTATGGAAAGGTAGAAAGCTTAATATCTCCTATTTTCGTACATTTGATTGTAAATGCTTCATCCTAAATAACAATAAAACTAACTTGGGTAAATTTGACTCTAAGACCGATGAAGGGATATTTTTAGGATATTCAACCTCTAGTAAGGTTTATAGAGTCTTCAACAAGAGAACTCTAGTGGTAGAAGAATCTGTACATGTAACTCTTGATGAGTCTAACCCAATTAATAGTAGAGAAGTTTCTTTCAATGATGATGCATATTTTATTCTAAGAACAGAAACACCTACTCCCGTTGTTGACCCAAAGAAGAGTCCACCTCAAACAAATAAAGAGATGAAAACTCTCAAATTGAACCAATCATCTATAAGCCGACAAGAGGATAATCTTCCCAAAGATTGGAGGTATATAAATTATCACCCGATTGACCAAGTGATTGGTAATCTTTCACAAGGGGTAAGAACTCGTTCCTCTATTAGAAATATTTGCAATTATGTAGTTTATTTGTCTCAAATAGAACCTAAGACATTTATTGAAGCCGAAAAGGATAATGATTGGATAATTGCAATGCAAGAAGAAATAAATCAATTTGAAAGAAACAATGTTTGGAATCTAGTTCCTAGACCCAAAAATCATACAATAATAGGAACTAAATGGGTATTTAGAAATAAGATGGATAAAAATGGAATAGTGACTCGGAACATGGCTAGGCTAGTTGCTAAGGGATATAATCAAGAAGAAGGAATAGACTTTGATGCGACCTATGCTCCCGTAGCTAGATTAGAAGCTATTCGAATGTTATTAGCCTTTGTATGCTTTAATAAGTTTAAGTTATTTCAAATGGACATAAAAAGTGCTTTTTTAAATGGCTTTATAGAATAAGAGGTTTATGTTGAGTAACCTCTTGGATTTGAGAATCCTAGTCTTCCAAATCATGTCACAAGCTCTCTAAGGCTCTATATGGGTTGAAGCAAGCTCCAAGGGCATGGTATGAAAGACTAAGTAAATTTTTAATTGACAATAATTTTATAAGAGGTAAAGTAGACACAACTCTCTTTGCAAAAACTCATATAAATGACACTCTACTAGTACAAATATATGTTGATGATATTATATTTGGTGCTACTAATGAATCTATGTGTCAAGAGTTTGCCAAATGCATGTAAGGTGAATTTAAAATGAGCATAATGGGAGAGCTTACCTACTTCCTTGGACTTCAAATCAAACAAATGAAATGAGGTATCTTCATCAATCAATCAAAATACACCAAGGATCTACTAAAGAGGTTTGGGATGGAAAGCTCAAAGCCACTTGGTGTACCTATGAGCATATCTACAAAAATTAATCATGATGAAGGAGGTAAATGTGTAGATACTAAATACTATAGAAGCATGATAGGAGCTTTACTTTATTTGACTGCAAGTAGACCTGATATAATGTTTAGTGTATGCTTGTGTGCTAGATTTCAGGCTAATCCTAAGGAATCACATGTAATTGCAATAAAAAGAATCCTTAGATATCTACAAGGAACTCAAACCCTAGGATTATGGTACTCTAGAGATTCATCTTTTGAGCTTGTAGGATATTCAGATGCTGATTTTGCTGGATGTAGGTTAGATAGAAAAAGTACAAGTAGAACATGCCAATTCTTAGGTGTAATGTTAACCTCTTGGTTTTCTAAGAAACAAAACTTTGTTTCATTATCAACCGCCGAGACGGAATATATAGCAGCTGGAAGTTGTTGTGCCCAAGTGTTATGGATGAAACAACAACTACAAGACTATGGCATGAACTTTAAAAGTATCCCAACCTAACCAAGAACCCTATTCAGCACTCTAGAACTAAACACAGAAATTAGACATCATTTCTTAAGATACCATGCTAAAAAAGGTGATACAAGACTAGAATTCATACATTCAGAAGATCAAAAAGCTGATATTCTTACAAAACCTCTAAGTGAAGCAAGTTTTTGCAAAGTAAGACTGTCAATGGGATTGTTAGATTATGATAAACTGTATGTTCGATTGTTTCATCATTCATCATTTTGCATATTTGACATCTAGTGAAAGAGTATTAAACCTTATTTAATTACTCCCTCACTCAAGATGGCATAGATAAACAAATTTCGTGCTAAGACTCAAGACTAGAAATTTTATTAAGGGTCTAGTCGATTGGTAAGTCTATCTTAGTCGACTGGTAAGTCTTTGCCCAATCTTTCAGTTGACTGGTAAGACTATACCAGTCTTCTGGTAAACAAAAACCTTATTTGGAGCCATTTTTTGAAAATCTGTTAACTACCCAGTCGACTGGTATCCTTCTGCTAGTTTACCCAGTCGATTGGTATCCCTACCCAGTCGACTGGTATGTGAAAATTTTTAATCTGCAAATGACCCCAGTCGATTGATATGTGAAAATTTTCAATATGCAAATGACCCCAGTCGACTGGTATCGCGATTCTATATATAGTCTCTTCATTTTTTTTCTTCAGATTTTTACGCCATTTTCAAAACCTTAAGCTTTCTTTCTCTAAAAAATTTCGTTCTTTTGATAAAAAAAATCCTCAAAACACTTCCTAAACACCTTGATATACTCATCAAATCCTAAACATTTCAACTTTCTACGGTTGAAATCCCATTTTCTCACCAAAAACCATTTTTTTTCACCTAAAAACCTTTTCTTCAAAAATGTCAAACCGAATCCGCATTAAAACCACCGTTGGGGGACCACATGCGCCTACTAGGCCAAGGTCCACCAAATCCACAGCTCCAGATTCTCGAGGAAAGGGTGTGGCTGGCTCATCAAGCAAAAAGCCCAGAACAGAGCTTGATGACTCCCTGTTCTCCAGCCTAGCGGTGAAAGACAGGTATACCTCCGTTATCCGCCATAAAAAGATCATGACGGGTAGATTCATGGATTTTGAATCTATTCATCATGGTAATTTCGATATATTACCTGCTTTTAATGCCATACACTTGACCCCACTGGTCAAGATTCATGAAAAATATTACCCAAGACTGATTCACTAGTTCTATGGAACTTGGTGAAACCTAGTCCACTGGCTCTGAGGTTCAAAAATAGTGTTATGGGTGTGGAGTTTGAGGTTAACACTGACCTCTTAATGAGTATCCTGAGGATCCTTGTGGGAGGGATCCAATGGATTTTAGACGGATGGCCAAAACAATTTCAAGTATGAGGAGGCATGTCAGATGGTTAGGGGTGACCCTAACTATATGTTTCAACCCACTACATTTCACACATGTAGTGACATGCTCCTTGATTCAAAATTGTTCAACCTCATTGTGAATTGGACCATCCACCCGAGACTCTGGAGTCGGGGCTATCTATCTAAGATAGATATTATATTGATTTGGTGCCTTAAAACTGGGCACCACTTCAATATCTACCCCTTGCTGCTTGCTAACATGATCAATGGCAAAGCTAGCAACTCCAAATGCCTTCCCTACGGGATGCTTATCACGCTCATCCTCCGGCACTTCTGGGTGCCTTTCCCCACCTCCGAGGCTTAGGACATCGGCCTCAAGGACATCATCAATGTCTCATCACTGAATAAGATGGGATGCACAGTCCGAGATGGCTTCATCGACTCCAAGTCCGGGAAGAACATTTGGATAGGAGAGGACAAAAACAGTGATGATGAGGACGAGGGTCCGGATGCTGCCTCTACTGCTGCTATGGATACGGATGACCGAGCACCTCCTATGGGTAACTCGAGTGCTAGTCAAGCTAGATATGGCGATCTCCTTCAGGCTATCACGAGCCTCCAGCTGACCATACAGTTTGGCTTCCAGAGTTTGAGCTCCACAGTCGACGCCATGTATCACGACCTCCGCTCCCTCCGGGATGACTTCGAGTTGCACCGTGAGAATACTGAGGGCTCTCTAGTTGAGCTTTGGGATCTCATCCATGACAGCTCTGACTCTCCTGCTCCTTGAGTCGTCTTTCTATCTTCCTTTTGATGTACATATTGATGTAGTTCTTCTTTGTTCTTAGCACGGACATATATTTCTCATTTACTATATTTTATACTTCTGTTACGGCTCTCCAAAGCCTATTTTGTATAGACTGGTAATATCCATGATGATAGTTTATGCTTAGACTTATTTAATATACTTGTTTTACATTTGTGAAATATGGTTACATGTTTTATATCTCTTCATATTCGGATAAATGCTTTAAACTGCTTCTACATGTATAGAAACTTTCGGATCTTCTCGGGAAGGCTTCTAAACTCCAAATGATGCCAAATTTTCATGTACAGGTTTTTTTTATGCATTCTCTTCATGTTTATGGTATCTAAATAGCTTATTTTTTTTTGTTTACTACCCCTTTTTCTGCTATTGTCAAAATGGGAGAGAAAATGAGAAAACTAACTGTAAACTCAAAATAGTGCATAGATTTAGGGGGAGCATAGCTCCAAAGAACTTTGTGTATGATTTTAAATGTTGATTTAATTGGTTAGGTTAATATAAACTGCTTTTGATCATTTTTACAGGTTAGTTTTATTCAAAAAAAGAGGAAACTCTGCCTGACTTTTTCAAAAAATCCAACACTTAGTTTTTAAAACTATTTTCTCTCATTAGTTTTGTCATCATCAAAAAGAGGGAGATTGTTGACCCTCACCTATAATTTAATGTTGACGAAACACAACTCTTATTATACTAACAATGTTATTTAAGTGTATTTAGTGATAAAAGTATACAGCCAGAAATCAAAGTGCAAGAACTCAACCTGAACCAAACTCTAAGTCAAGACAGAAGATCTAGTATAGGTATAAAGTATTGAAACAAGTTGTAAATCTCACTTGTTTAGGTAACTAGCTTGTTCAATGGCTTATTTTGAAAAAGTATTTTTACAGAACTTTTCAATCAAACGTTTTTAAGTTAAAAACATTTCAAAACATGAAAACTGGGTTGATAAGCAACCCAGTCGACTGGGTACTTATACTAGAAGACTGGTATATAGGACAAGGTGTCCCCAATCGACTGGGTGCTTCATACCAGTCGACTAGTATATTGGACAGATTGTCCCCAATCGACTGGTAAGACACACCCAGTCGATTGGTACCAGTCATAGCTTTAAAAATGGAATTTTGAACTTGACCTAGTCGACTGGTACTAAGACCCAGTCGACTGGTAGTTCAAAAAATATGACCCCTGAGACGCAAGATTTCAACACAAATTACACCAAAACGTACCAGATCAGTACAAAGCGGCCATATTACATCAAAACTATATAAACCCACTCTATTGAGCATTTTAAATAAGAGGATTACACATTCAATCAAGTTTTTACTCATTGATACACAAAAGCTTTGAAATATTTATTGTTGAGCCATTCTTCAAGCTTTACCCTGAAAGAGAAATATTATTCAGTTGTATAAGCTTTCATTATTGTCTCTCTACCATTTGCTTTGCAGCATTTATTGTAAAAAGATTAGCTTCTGAGAGGAAGAGATTAGCTTCCAAGAGGAAGGGATTTGCTTCCGAGAGGAAGGGATTGATTGTAAGGTTTGTGCAACACCCGTGAAGTTGCATGACTAAGTTTCTTAGTGGATTACTTCAAGGTGGTTCCTTGAAGAGAGAAGACGTAGGGTCGGAACGAATCCGATATTGTCGAACCACTATAAACTGAGTTTGCATCCTCTATTCCTTAAACTCTTTTTTTACAGCACTTTATTTGTTTACATGCTTGTGAGTTTATCTGTTTTTATATACTTGTGTTTAATTAGTAAAAGTTTTAAAAACCCAATTCACCCCCCTCTTAGGTTGAAACCTCAGTCTACAATGTGAAACCAAAGCTTTTTAAAATTTTGTGATGAAAATGGAAATGATCACAATTTTTCAGCACCTAGAACTCCTCAACAAAATGGAGCTGTTGAGAGGAAAAATAGAGTTCTAGAAGAATTTTCTAAAACAATGCTTTGTGAAAATAGTTTTCCAAAATACTTTTGGGCGGAAGCTATAAAAACTTCTCGCTATGTTTTAAATGGAGTTTTAATTAGGTCTATAGTTGACAAAACTCCATATGAACCATGGAAAGGTAGAAAGCCTAATATCTATTATTTTTGTGCTTTTGGTTGCAAGTGCTTCATCCTAAACAACAATAAAACTAATTTAGGTAAATTTGACTCAAAGACCAACGAGGGGATATTCTTAGGATATTTAACCTCTAGTAAAGCTTATAAGGCCTTTAACAAAAGAACTCTTGTGGTTTAAAAATCCGTACATGTTGCCTTTGATGAGTCTAACCCAATTAGTAGTAGAGTAGTTTTTTTTAATGATGATGCAGATTTTATTCCAAGAATGGAAACAGCTACTCCCATTGTTGACCCGAAGGAGAGTCAACCTCAAACAAGACAAGAGATAGATGCTCTCAATCATGATCAACCATCTATAAGTCAACAAAAGGATAGTCTTCTCAAAGATTGGAGGTATGTAAATTATCATCCAATGGATCAAGTGATTGGTGATCTTTCACAAGGGGTAAAGACTCATTCCTCTATAAGAAATATTTGCAATTGTGTAGCCTATTTATCTTAAGTAGAACCTAAGACTTTTGTAGAAGTTGAAAAAACTATTGAATGAATAAATTCTATGCAAGAAGAATTAAATCAATTTAAAAGAAACAAAGTATAGAATCTAGTTCCTAGACCAAAGAACCACACTATAATAGAAACTAAATGGGTATATAGAAATCAAATGGATGAAAATGAAATAATAACTAGGAAAAAGGCTAGACTAGTTGCTAAGGGATATAATCAAGAAGAAAGAATAGATTTTGATGAGACCTATGCTCCCGTAGCTAAATTAGAAGCCAGCCATATGTTATTAGCCTTTGCATGCTTTAATAAATTTAAGTTATTTCAAATGGATGTAAAAAGTGTCTTTTTAAATGGTTTTATAGAAGAAGATGTGTATGTTGAGTAATTTATTGGATTTGAGAATCCTAGTCTTCCAAACCATGTCTATAAGCTTTCTAAAGCTCTCTATGGGTTGAAGCAAGCTCCAAGAGCATAGTAGGAAAGATTAAGTAAGTTTTTTCTTGAAAATGGTTTTACAAGAGGAAAAATAGACACAACTTTTTTCACAAAAAACTTATAAAAATGACATATTACTAGTCCAAATATATGTTGATGATATCATATTGGTGCTACTAATGAATCTATGTGTCAAGAGTTTGCTAAGTGTATTCAAGATGAATTTGAAATGAGCATGATGGGAGAGCTTACCTATTTTCTTGGACTTCAAATCAAAAAATTGAAAGAAGGCATCTTCATCAATCAATCAAAATACACCAAGGACCTAGTAAAGAGGTTTGAGATGGAAAGCTCAAAGTTAATTGGCACCCATATGAGCACTTCTACAAAACTTGACCTAGATAAGGAAGGTAAATGTGTAGTTACTAAAACTTATAGACGCATGATAGGAGCTTTACTTTATCTAACTGCAAGTAGACCTGATATAATGTTCAGTGTTTGCATGTGTGCTAGATTTCAAGCTAATCCTAAGGAATCACATGAAATTGCTGTAAAAAGAATCCTAAGATATTTACAAGGTACTCAAAACCTGGGGTTATGGTATTCTAGAAAATTAACTTTTGAGCTTACAAGATATTCGGCTGCTGACTTTGCGGGTTATTGGCTAGATAGAAAAAGCATTAGTGGAACTTACCAATTTTTAGGTGCAATGTTAACCTCTTTGTTTTCCAAGAAACAAAATTTGGTAGCGCTATTAACTGCCGAAACAGAATATGTAGTAACTGGAAGTTGTTGTGCACAACTGTTGTGGATGAAACAACAATTATAAGTTTATAGTATGAACTTTAAAAATATACCAATTCATTGTGATAACACTAGCGCTATCAACTTGACCAAAAACTCAATTCAGCATTTGAGAACCAAACACATAGAAATAAGGCATCACTTCATAAGAGACCATGCTCAAAAGGGTGATATTAGATTAAAATTCATCCCTTCAGAGGACCAATTAGCTTATATTCTTACTAAGCCCTTGAACAAAGATAGCTTTAGCAAGATTACACTATAAATGGGATTAACCAATATGAAAATATATGTATTTGATTGCATCTACATTTTATCATATGCATATTTGACATCTAGTAAATGAGTATTAATGCCCATTTAATATATCTCTCACTCAAGATGGCATAAATAAATCATTTCTTGCTAAAATTCTAAGTTGGAGCTCAGAATTTTTTGTTTTGTGAAAGACCCAATGTCCTATGGGTATATCGGACGACCACTCGTACCCTCACAGGGGAAACCCCGTTCTTCATGGCATACGGCTTCAAGCAGTCATCTCCCTTTAGATTGGGGTACCCTTGATGCGCGTGCAACACTTCAAACGAAGTGATAACCAGGAAGGCTTGTGAATGAACACCGACTTAATTGACGAAGCCCAAATCTGTCTGGCTGCATACCAACAGAGGACAGCCCAGTACTATAACTCCCGAGTTTGAAACAGAGACTTCAGACTACGTGATCTCATCCTCCCGAAAGAATGAAGTATCTAGTCCTTGGGAAACAGGAAAGCTCATTCCAAACTGGGAAGGTCCGTACCGGATAAAAAAGGTATTTCGGGCCGGCACCTTCGAACTTGAGGAACTAAGTGGCAAACTTATCCCGCGCACTTGGAATGCGGAGAATCTTCACAAGTTCTATCAATAACCCGAGTTTGGACTTAACCTACCTTAGCTCGATAATGTAAAATATAAAAAGCATAAAGAAAATAAGAAAGTCTCAAGATTCACTAAAAACTGGAGTTTCATTAAATAAACTGTTACAAAAATGGGTTCTATCGGCCCTGATGTACAAGAAAGAAAAGTAAAGAAAATATAGAAATCATAAAGAAAATAAGAAAGTCTCGAGATTCGCTAAAAACTGGAGTTTTCATTAAACAATCTATTACAAAAATGGGCACTATCGGCCCTGATGTACAAGAAGGAAAAGTAAACTATCCTAATCTACCCGAGGAGGCTAGTCTTTAGGGACGTCACTAGACCCACCCTCAGTCGTGTCTTCAACATCCACAGTGCCGGCAGCCGCCCCTTCCTCCTCTCCAGAAGACTCCAACTCAAGGCCAGAGAAGTTGACCTCGAGAAAGAGAGTCGAGGCCTTCCTCTTGGCCTCATAGAAGCCCTCGAGGAACTGCCCCCAACCTCCTCCACGAAAGCCTCCTTGAAGGCGTCTGAGTCCCTGAAGGAGACCAGGGCCTCCTCCACGGCTTTCAGCGCAGCCTCGACAGTCTCCTCCCTCACCTTCCGCTTAGAGGCAAGGGTCGTGTCCTTCTCAGCTTTAAGGGCGTCCTCGGCCTAGTATTGGAGTTTCCTCTCTCTGATGGCCTCCTCCCTAGCCCTTTTTGCCTCCTCCAGGGAAGATAATAGCGCCTGGATGAGCCCTCGACTCTCATTCAGCTTCTGCTTGCACTTTACTAGCTTTTGCGCCGTGTCCATGCTACAATAGGATAGAATGCCAACAAGCACACTGGTCTGAAACAAGCAAAGAAGGTCATTAAAAAAAAGTTAGAGAAAACAAAAACCTAAAATCGAGAAAGGAAGGGAAGAAGTTATACATGGGAGGTCATAGCCTCAACCACAGAGCAAAACCCCTATAGGGGCCTCCAAGAGACCTCTAGCATATCATGAGGAGGAATCCCCATGATGAGTTGCTCTTGGGCAACCCTTGGATGGGCAAAGATTGAGTCATCGGCCTTCAACCCCTTCCGAGGTGTGAAGGGGGCAGCAGGAGCAGATGCCTCTCTAGACAACGACGGGCCCTGAGACGGCTCGGTTGGAGGGCCCGTTGGTGGAACCCTCAGCTTGAGAGGAGGCCTCAGAGGGCTCTCCACTGCAACGGGAATGGGAGAGAAAGCCTGAGCCTTTTTCCTCTGACCTTGGGCCGAGGTCACGTCCTTCCCCTCCAAGGCCCCCTTCCTCTCCTTGGCCATCTTTCTAGCCCTCTTCTTAGCCTTTGTAACAAGCTCTATCTCTACACAAGGGAAAAGCGTTAGTGAATCAAGGTATGGGATAAGCAAATGAGAGTTAAGCACAAAAACAAAGGCAAGATTACCATGCTCCTTATTTTCCACGAGGCAGCCAGGGCAGAGGCCGCGCCTTGCAAGCTCTTCATTTTCATAAAGAAATTCTAAATCCAGGGGTACAGCCAGCATTGCCTTCAACGTCTCTTGCTCTCAGTGTAGGAAGTGTGGCTTCTTGCACTTGCCTACACAGTTAAGACTCTAGGTGAGGGGGACGTTGAAGCTCTCGGCACTCCGAACATAGAAGAAAGATTTCTTCCACTTTTTGATAGAGAACGAATTTTTCTTCAGTACCTTCCTCTTGGCGCTCGAGTTGACCACAATCTACCTGTTTTCCCTATGCTTGCTTATCTGGAAATAGGCCTTGAAGACGTTGATGTTCATCACGCTGCCCACTTCTATACAGACGGCTATGAAAGCCATTATGAGCCATACTGAGTTGGGCACCAGTTGGCATAGTGCTATACCAAAGTATCTTAGCACTGTGCAGAAGAAGGGGTAGAGGGGAAACCTGAGCTCGGCCTTCATGTGTTGTTTGTAAACGCACAGCTCATAAGGTGCGCAGCTCGAAAAAGCATCACATGCCTTATCCCCACCCTCTAGTGCCCTAAAAGCATACTCCAAAGGGATATGATAGATCCTCCTTATTGCTAGAAGCTGGCCCTCTACCACTGTACTGGGCTCTTTCTCCTCCCAGGCCATGTCCCCCCTTATATCCGTCAGGGTCTGGTCGGCCTCATCCTTCTCTTCAGAAGAAGCTTGCCCCTCATTCTCCTCCTTATCCTCTTCCCTAGGGATGAAGAGGACCATAACAAGTTTCCCTCCCAAGGAACGACCTCCAGCGAGGAGTCATCCTCACTGAATGAGACACTTATGGCCTCCTCTAGCTCCCACGACAGGTTTCCACTGTCCTCACTACCACTACTTAACTTAGGCTCAGACATGGTAAAAAGGATAGGAAAACTCACCAAGAGGATATACGTAGCTCACGTGCACGGCCTCAGTCTCCTCTAAATGAGCACCCCTCCCACAAACCTCCTAGTTTTGAGCTCTCCCAACAACCTCGACCAACTCTGAGCAATCTACCGGAACCCACTTCCAAATCGCAAAAGCAACTCTGAGCTATTGATTAAGACTTTTGAACCTTTAAACCAACTCCGTGTGCTCTCAAGATTTCTTTCTCTATAAAAAATTCTAAGAATGCAAGAAAATGAAGTGAGAAGAAGAGAGAAAGGAACCACATTTGTATAGAGATTGAGGAGGCAGTAACGAGGATTATTAATCCCTCTTCAACTAAAGAGACGTGACCCTCAATATCCCCAAGGCGCCGTTTGCTCTCTCTAAGATGCCAACTGTCATAAATGATCGATGTCTTCTGTACCTCGGACGCCGTTCACTCTCCCCTGGGTAAAAAGCTGCAAATCTAATAAATAGACGTCATCATCCAAAAAGTAGTTGCCCCTATTTAATATGATCTGACACCACAAAAAGAAGAAACCCTAATAGGCCTTTGAGGGCCTAAAGTGAAGAAGCCCAGTTGGCCCAAAGAAAAAGCCCAAGAAGGAAAGTCCAGAGGAACCCAAGGACAAAAAGACAAAAAAAAGGAAAAGCCCAGAAGTCCCCTAAACATTCTTCAAGTCTGAGCATGTGAGCTGCTTGTCACACACTCGACCTAAATTCTCCAAAGTCCGAGCGTGTGAGCTGCTTATCATGTACTCGGCCTAAATTCTCCAAAGTCCGAGCATGTGAACTGCTTGTCACACACTCGACCTAAATTCTCCAAGTCCAAGCGTGTGAGTTGCTTGTCACACACTCGGCCTAAAGTCTCTAAGTCTGAGTGTGTGAGCTGCTTGTCACACACTTGGCCTAAATTCTCCAAGTCTGAGAGTGTGAGCTGCTTGTCACACACTCGGCTTAAATTCTCCAAAGTCCGAGCTTGTGAGTTGCTTGTCACACACTCGGCCTAAATTCTCCAAAGTCTGAACATGTGAGCTGCTTGTCACACACTCAGCCTAAATTCTCCAAAGTCCGAACGTGTGAGCTACTTGTCACACACTCGGCCTAAAGTCTCCAAGTCCGAGCGTGTGAGATGCTTATCACACACTCGGCCTAAATTCTCTAAAGTTCGAGCATGTGAGCTGCTTGTCACATACTCGTCTAAATTATCCAAAGTCCGAGTGTGTGAGCTGTCTGTCACACACTCGGCCTAAAGTCTCCAAGTCCGAGCGTGTGAGTTGTTTGTCATATACTCGGCCTAAATTCTCCAAGTCCAAGCATATGAGCTGCTTGTCACACACTCGGCCTAAATTCTCCAAAGTCCTAGCGTGTGAGCTGCTTGTCACATACTCAGCCTAAATTCTCTAAGTCTAAGGTGTGAGCTGCTTGTCACACACTCAGCCTAAAGTCTCAAAGTCCGACTGTGTGAGCTGCTCGTCACACAGTTGGCCTAAATTCTCCAAGTCCAAGCATATGAGCTGCTTATCACACACTCAGACCAGAACCTTCAAAGCCGAACATTAGAGTCATGCTCTGCCTGAGATCTCTCAGTCCGAGGACATAGGTCATCTGTTTCACTATATCGTTAAGTACAAACACACAGCCACGGCACGAAACTCACACCATACTTCCTCGAAGAAAACGAGTGCCTGAGGAAGTGGGAGGCCTGTATGGAGCCCACAATACCCTTGGCTAATAGAACGTCGACACGTGGGGTCATTCGTCACCAGTGAGCCACTGACATGTGCCCCGATTTGTCAACACGGTAAGATACAAGTGGAATGAATAAATCATACTATCGCCACGTCAAAACGTGATTAGCGAACCAAACCATATTTGAAACACACGACCCTCTGAGCACGCGACTGAGACCCAACTGCAGAGGCGCGGGATCACAAGGATGAGGGCATCCCTCCCACATGGTCAACCTCCCCTCAGAAGACTATAAATAACTAGAGGTACGTAAGTTTAAGATAGCTTCTTTATTCTACACAAGCTCTTTACACAAATTAGCGCCCTCCCCTCTTTTCTCAAGCTCTCATCCTGACTAAAGTGTCTGAGCGTCCTCGGAGGCATCCCCCTCCTCTGCCTCCGTGAGCCTTCTAATTCATCTACTCTACCTGTGTAGGTCCCAAGAAGTTGACTCCGAGTCAACAACTATTTCTCGGCATCAACACTTACCATACCTTTCTTACCTATCTCTACAAGTTTTATCAGTCCCATAGTTTCTTCCAACACCATGGAGGTTCTGCATCTTAAAAAATATGGCTTCAGAGGAGACCAATGCCAATGATCTGGATAGAAGAACCACAAACAGCCAAGCAAGTTTTGAAGAAAAAAATCCCAGCCCAAAAGGCACAACTGACTTTAATTTGGGAAAAGCACTTGCACAAATAGCACTATTTGGGTCAAACCATCATTGGGTCGGGGGGAGGAAAAAAGCAAAAACTGGCACTGGAATTTTGCAAAGGAGGCTAAGCAAGGTTTCTTTGGCTGAAGATTCATCAGATTTTGGCATAGATCTTCTTCATGCAGAGTGAAAAAAGGATATGAAATCCTCTATTCTAGTACACAAATATAGTACTAAACAAAGGCATTCGATACTTCAAAGTTCTCTCTTTTATTTTTTCTTTTTTTGAGACTGAAGACCCCATAATGTTGTGTCATAGAAAAAGATAATAAAAAATAGTCTTAGGAATGTCTAAAGCAGGTTTACTCATGATTCTATTACAAGATTTAGCATGACAACTTAATCAGAAAAACAAGGAATTGTAAATTCATTTACCATCTTATAGCGATGTCTTAAACACAGGTTATGATGAAGAGATTAATTGTCCGGATCCTACTACCGCATCAAAAGCTAACAATCTCTCCCTCAGCAATTGCATCTTTGGGAATCGAACTGGTGACCTACTGATACCACTTGTCATGATCGAACGCCTATCACTGCGCCAAAAAGTATAACTGATAGTTATAGTGCAACTCAAATCACTTAACAACATAAACGCCACGTTTAGACTGTAATTTGACTCCAACTTGGGTCTCCACCACGAGACAATTGCTACAAATACCTGATCCAACAAGCAATAATTAGAATAGAACACTGTCCATGGAAGAATCTTGCTAATGCTCAACATGATGTAAACATGAGAAGAAAATGAATTTAGTCATCTCCTGGATGATCAAGATTCAAGATTTTAAACACATACCTGTTACCAGATGTTCTAGAATTTATAGTAGTCTACCCTGATTCCCATTGAAGACAATCAATTTAACGGTCTAATAGCACACATAGCGCATAAGTAAATAGTAAAATATAACACCTTCAAAACTTCTTTCCATGCAATGAACACATTTATTACTATGAATGGACAAATATGCACCACCACAAGTATTTCAGTTGCTGAGTTCAATAATTCAAGAGATGGGTATGGGTGTCAACCACTATCGGATAAGGGTATGAGTATGATACATGATAAGTGATTAATAGTCGTATTTAAGCCCCTTAATTTACACTTGTTAGACTATTTGTTTATATGTTTTAGTAGATTCTACTTCATTTTAGTGTTTTCTGTGTTTTTCAAAGGTCTTTGAAGAAAAGAAGACATTTTGGAGCTTTAAGGAACAAAAAGTGAAGATCTGTAAACCAGCAGAGGTTCTCTCAAGCGCACCTCTCTTATGATCAAGTGCACAGGCACTGGTTCCCACACCTAGAAGGCTCGAGCGCAAAAGCACGCGATCGAGCGCGCACGCACCAGAGACGACAGAGCCAGTTTTGGAAAGAAATCTCCAAACCTTAAATTGGAAATTAGGGATTTGGGGCTCCCTTAAAACCCTATATATAGACTTGTAAAACACAGAAAACACAACTTTTTGATTACCTTTTGATTTTTCTGGAAGTTGTAAGCTCTGGAGAGGAATTAACGACTCCTCTCCACAGCATTCTTTGGGTTTTATTTTTCATACTTAGTTTACTTATGGTTATTATGTTCAGTATACTTAGCATGTGTAACTAAACCCTAGTAAGGGCTTGGTTGAAGCCCTAATTATGTTTAACCAATAATTCAGTATTGGCACTTTTATAATATTTATGTTGTGATTCTTGATTTGATTAATGACTGTTTTTATTTAAATTCCTTGTATGTGTGTGTCTGATCAACGTATGCATGTGGTACGGATTAGTTAGTTAAATCAATTTGGATGACTGAGTCCTTGGTTTAAAAATAGTAATAAAAGATATCTTATTCGGATTCTTGAGTTAATCAACATGGGAAACTGGGAGCGGACCAAGCCCTAGGTCTCGCGTGGTTGTCGATTTCCACAGACCTTATGCTCTCTTAAGGAACAACTCAGTATACACCATGCTGAATCCCTTAAGAGAGAAAAGAGTTAAAGTATACACCATGCCTAACTCATTACAGAGGGAAATCAATAGCCTAAGGAGCAGACCAAACCCTTAGGTTGACAACTAGTAGGTATTCATAGCATGAGTAGAGCATTGGCATATTGTTTTGTTGGGGTAACATAATTAGTGGTGAATACCAAGTCCCTGTGCCTCTATCATTATTATTAATCTAGACTCAATATTTATTTCTATTTATTTTTACTTTGTAAAATTAATTCTAAATCAAAATTCACCAATCCTTGTGGAAATGATCTTGCACTTGCACACTATGCCACTGTAGATCTTGTGCACTTGCAAGTAAAACAAGTTCAATTATTTGCTTAATAATTTAGGTAGATAAATGCATAACAAGTTTTTGGTGCCGTTGCCAGGGATTGTACTAAATTTCTTTCTAGAATTATTTTCGTTTAGTTTAGCAATTTTTATTTATTTATTCTGTTATATTTTTATCAAAAATCTCAAATTTTTAGTTTCTATTTTTCACCTTTATTTTTGTTTCATCAAAAACCTAATCCATTTCTTTTTCATTTTTCTGTTTCAAGTACTATAGCAAAACTCTCTGTGCCACTTGCGATCGAGCGCACCCCTCTGTGCGATCGAGCGCACTTGAGGCAGAGAGTCACCCGGGCAGCAGTGTTGAACTGTTGTATTTAAGCAATTGTTACTGATTCATGCACGGGCTTCGATTCAGACATCCAACGTTCTTTCCCCTTGATACCGAGCTTAAGCAAACTATCCGACAAAGGCTTAGAGACAACTCTGAAGAGGTAGAAGAGGAAATCGAGGAAGAAGCACTAATGGCAGAACAGATCAAAAATCAACAACCACCTGAGCGAAGACCTATGAAGCAATCCTTCATCCCACGAAACCTCGACCAGCCATCTTGCATTGCTTATCAACCAGAGGCGGAAGGCAACTACTATATCTCTCCATAGATACTCAGTGCATTGACTTATTTCAGGGGTACACCTGCTGAGGATCCACACTTGCACCTTCGGGAATTCTTTGGCCTCAGCAAGTTCCAGCACATCCAGGGCCTAAATCGAGAGAGAATCTGGTTAATTCCTTTCCCTTTCTCATTAAAAGATAAAGCTAAGTTGTGGCATAATTCATTGCCTGCAGATTCTATCCATACTTAAGAGGAGCTATCCAGTAGGTTCCTAAGAAATTTTTTCCCAGCACAGAAGACAAGGTAAATGAGAAGGGAGATTCAATCTTTCCAACAGAGGGATGAAGACCTTTTCTTTGAGGCATAGGGACACTTCAATGAGCTACTACTCAAATGCCCACACCACAATCTACCTCAAGATGAGCTTGTATAAGCTTTCTATGAAGGTTTGAGTGATATTAATCAAAGTATTGTGGATTTAGGTTGTGGAGGTGTGCTGATGGAGAAAAGTAGTGAAGAAGCTATGGAGCTTTTTATAACCTTAAACGAACACACCCAGCGATTCTCATCTAGAGTAAGATCAAGAGTTAAGAGCAAGGGTATGTATGAAATGAACTTAAATGGTGGATCTCCAAATCAGATGGCTACTGTGGAAAGAAAGATAGATATGCTTGTAAAAGCCATGACTGCTAAGAACAACCCACTTCGTCCATAAGCTACACCACTACAGGTATGTGCTATATGTTCTTATTTCGATCACACTATTGAAACTTGCCGTTTGTATTCATTTGCAGATCCAGAGCAATCAAACTATGTGGGACCAAACAACTATCCTCCCGAGAATGATCCATATGCAAATACTTACAATCCTAGATAGTAGAACCACCCCAACTTCGCATGGAACAACAACCCAGAATGACTTGAACCTTTAAGGGCAGCAAAAGAACTCCCAACAAGTAGCCCAATCAGTTCCCGAATCAAAGAAAAATGACTTAGAAAGTCTTGTGAGGCAATTGGCAACTCAGCAACAACAGTTGATGACTTCACAAGAACAGTTCATGATAGAGGAAAGACAATTTCGGACTAAGCAAAGACAAATCAATGCAAAGCATGAGCAAACCATTCAAAGACTAGAGGTCCAAGTGGGGTAATTGGCCAAGGAGTTAAGTGAAAGAAAGCAAGGTGAACTTCCAGCCCAAACACTACCTAATCCAAGAGGACATCAGCAACTGAATGCTATTACAACTCTCAGAAATGGTAAGATCATAGGAGTTGATGAGCCTGCACAAGCATCTATATCAAAGGTAAGTGAGATGGAAAAGGTAAATGTACCATCTTTTCCTCAAAGGTTAGTAAAGCCTAAGAAAGAAAGTAAACTGCTTAATATTTTTGAAACTTTACGGAAAGTAGAAATAAATATTCCCTTATTAGATGTAATTCAACAAATACCTATTTATGCTAAATTTTTGAAAATTTGTTGCACTCATAAGAGGAATTTTTAGGAACATGAGACAGTAGCTTTAACGGAAGAGGTAAGTGTTGTGCTATTAAGAAAACTACCACAAAAACTGAAAGATCTGGGTAGTTTTACCGTTCCTTGCAGGATATATAACCAGATTTTTTAGCATGCATTATTAGATTTAGGGGTGAGTGTCAATTTGCTACCATACACGGTATTCGAAACACTAGGTTTGAGGGAGCTTCAACCAACTTCCATCACCTTACAACTGGCAGACAGAAGCATAAAAAGACCAAGATGTATTATTAAGGATGTCTTGGTAAAGGTAGGTCCATTTATTTTACCTGCTGATTTTATTGTATTAGATATGGAAGAATCTCCTATGCCATTGCCTTTGTCCATCATCTTAGAAAGACCCTTTATGAGAATTGCTAATACAAAAATTTGTGTGAAAAATGGTATTATAAGTATGAAGGTAAATGGTGAGAAGGTTGAATTCAACATATTTGATACCTTAAAATTACTCCAAGATAATATGGAATGTTCTAATGTATATATGATGCAAGGTGTTGTTGAGGAAGTTTTTCAGGTCCATCACATTGCTCCATTGGAGTCCACCCTCACCCATGGGTTAACAAGATCAGATGTTGAGCCAGAATCTGCAGATAATACTGATAACATCATTGAGGCCTCTCCAAAGCATCCAAGCACCAAATTTGGCATTGAAACAGTTGCGGGTGCATTTAACTTATGCTTTTCTGGGAGAGAATAAGAGCGTCTGGCTGAAGACATTAAACTTAGCGCTCATGGGAGGCACCCCACAGCTTATTCTTTAATTTTTTTTCATATTTATTTTTACTGTCTATTTTTTTTTTGTTTTCCCGTACTACTTTAGTTTTTCTTTTTCAGGGACAATGTGTGCATTAGTTCAAGTTTGGGGGGGGGGGGTGCTATGAGCCATGCCTACTTAGCTAGTTCTCCATCTCCTAGGTCAGCTCTTTCCATGATATTCACACATTAGGGACAATGTGTATATTAGGTTTGGGGGTAGAGAGAGACACTTGCACACGCATGCACACACTATGTCCCAGTTTTTTTTTTAAAAAAAAGATAAACGCATGTTCATTTTGTGTTGAAAATTTTGGTTGATTTAAAACAAATATGATAAAACTTCATTAGTAAGCTTAAAATTTAGAACATATAGCCTAGTAAAAAAAATTTAAAAGTTTAATTACCTACCTCAAGGCACTTAAGAATTCACAAGTTTGATCTAGATTTGACATAAGCACATTAGCATGCAATTGTGTGGGATATGAAATATAATTCTTATGTATATTTTTCTATGACCTAACTATAATCGGATAAATTGTTAGATGAATACTTTGGCATAGAAAAATAAAGAAAAATGTCCATCATGCAAAAAGAGAAAATAAAATGCTCCTAATGATTATTAAATAAACTTTCCACTGAGTAAGTGGACCTCTTGCCTCAGTAAGCAGCGAGTGTTCACGTCAAAATGTGGGAATTAAGCATTTAATGATCATAAAAATTTTCACTAAGTAACTGAACCTCTTACCTCAATAAGCAGTGAGTGTTCACGTCAAAAGATGGGAATTTCACTTGGCAGCATAAGACCTGTTAGTTCCGTAGCCTTTTTTACTCGAGTTAGTAAGTCTTGAGGGGTGTCTTTACACCTAATGCCCTAAAACCATCTGGTTTGGGAGTCATTGGCTAAACACTCGCTACAAGGGTCATTTAGAAAGCTTAATGGAACTCAACATGGCAAAAAATATCATGGTGAAAGAAAAAAAGTAAAAGAACTATGCCATTATTGTTCTTTCTAATAAGGAACTCGATGAAGGTTTGGACACCGAAACACTATACATTATAAATATTTGGAAGCTCCATCTTCTATGTGCTAATTCACCACACACCAAATCAAACTTGCGATGCCTTAAACCAACCGTGGGTAAGTAACATGAACTTTTAAAATACTTATTCACTAAAAAAATGTATTTTTATTATAAGCTTACTCATGAACAATCATTATGGTTTTATGTGCAACCCAAATTTTTGGATATCTTGAAGAATGAATTTATCTTTGATTTTGTTTTCATATACTCTTTTGTTTTGTATTGCTAAGGGACTAACAATATGTAAGTTTGGGGGTATGATAATTGCTTAAATAGTCATATTTAAGCCCCTTAATTTACACTTGTTAGGCTCTTTGTTTATATGTTTCAGTAGATTCTACTTCATTTTAGTGTTTTTTTGTGTTTTTCATAGGTCTTTGAAGAAAAGAAGACATTTTGGAGCTCTAAGGAACAAAAAGTGAAGATTTATAAACCAGCAGAGACCACACCTCTCTTGTGATCGAGTGCACAGGCACTCGTGCACACACCTAGAAGGCTCGAGCGCACCCATGCACTCGAGTGCAGAAGCACGCGATCGAGCGCACACGCACCAGAGGCGACAGAGCTAGTTTTGGAAAGTAGTCTCCGGACCTTAAATTGGAAATTAGGGTTTCGAGGCTCCCTTATAACCCAATATATAGACTTGTAAAACACAGAAAACACAACCTTTTGATTACCTTTTGATTTTTCTTGAAATTGTAAGCTCTGGAGAGGAATTGATGACTCATCTCCATAGCATTCTTCAAGTTTTATTTTTCATACTTAGTTTAGTTATGATTATTGTGTTCAGTATACTTAGTATGTGTAACTAAACCCTAGTAAGGGCTTGGTTGAAGCCCTAATTATGTTTAACCAATAATTCAGTATTGGCGCCTTTACAATATTTATATTATGATTCTTGATTTGATTAATGCCTGTTTTTATTTAAATTCCTCATATTTGTGTGTCTGATCAATATATGCATGTGGTATGGATTAGTTAGTTAAATCAATTTGGATGACTGAGTCCTAGGTTTAACAATAGTAACAAAAGATATCTTATCCGGATTCTTGGCTTAATCAACATAGGAAACCAGGAGCGGACCAAGCCCTAGGTCTCGTGTGGTTATCGATTTCCATAGACCTTATGCTCTCTTAAGGAACAACTTAGTATACACCATGCTGAATCCCTTAAGAGAAAAAAGAGTTAGAGTATACACCATGCCTAACTCATTGCATAGGGAAATCAATAGCCTAAAGAGCAGACCAAGCTCTTAGGTTGACAACCAGTAGGTATTCATAGCATGAGTAGAGCATTAACATATTGTTTTGTTGGGGTAGCATAATTAGTGGTGGATACCAAGTCCCTACGCCTCTATCATTATTATTAATCTAGACTCAATATTTATTTCTATCTATTTTTACTTTGTGAAATTAATTCTAAATCAAAATTCACCAATCCCTGTGGAAATAATCTCGCACTTGCACACTATACTACTATAGACCTTGTGTACTTGCAAGTAAAACAAGTTTGATTATTTGCTTAATAATTTAGGTAGATAAACACACAACAATACATGAACATTCCTAATTAAAATAAAAAGTACTAAAATTTAAAAAATTAGACGATTTCGATATTCGAACATGTACCGAAACCCGTACTTGTGTGTATGTAACGTAGCCTAAAAATCTTTTATCAAGGAGTGATGTTTTTTCTTTATAATAATTGAATTTAGAACGACAAAAACTGCACCACTGTATGTCATGAACACTGATAACTGTAATGCTATTGCTTTCTGCAGCTATTACTCTCTATTTTAGTGTACAAGTACCCCAGGGCATCACCAATCAAATTATCACCTCCCATTATTAGACAATCTGATGCATCATGTCCAAACTGCACTACAGCAAGGTCCACAACAATTCCTCCACTTTCTATCAATATCAACACTATCTCTTGGCTTTCCCTCTTTTAGCTTTCCAAAAGAGATAGATTCATGAGAATTCCCAATAGGATAATCTACTAAATCCGGCAACACTAAAGAATCAGAAGGACAATAATAGGCAACATCTTTCGCACCACGCGGAAGGTTTTTAAAACGAGATAGTACCACGACAATTTGCTCACAAGCAACATCAAGGCGTTCATTTGCTTCGGTTGATTCTATCGTAAGTATTGAAGGCATGAACTATATCAAGAATAATTGAGTTGTCAATTGTCCAAAAAGGTTAAGCTAATGGGAAAATGACCAAATTATTCTTTTATATTCTTAACACACCTCTTACATACAAACCACTTGAAGGATTAAAAGTTTTGCATGTGAAACCAAATGTAAGAAAGCTTAAATAACACAAAACCAAGATCTAGAGTTGTGATATCATATTAAGAATAATTGAGTTACCAATTATCCCAAAAGCTTAAGCTAATGGGAAAAGAGCCCAACTGTTCTTTTATAATGTTAAATATGGTTTGAATTTTAATGGGCTTTGGTTCGACCTATTTACTTGGAGTAAAAATGGGCTCATTCTTCATTTAATTGCCATGTCATCATGCATGAGTACAAATTGCAATAGGAAAAGCAAGAATTAAAAAATGGTGACTGTTTTGGTACTTGTACGACAAGGAATACAAAATTATATAGAAGAAGGATTCTCTTTGACCTTCATATATATGCGCATATTTCTCTTTTTTCCAACAAGAGAGAAAGCTACAATAGACAGAGCAGTCCAAGAAACAGATCCCTTGGATGTTTAATACTTATTTTCATCTAGGCTATTGTATTTTCCCAATTAAATTTGTGGTAGCCTAGATTTTCGTGTATTTTGGGATTTGAGTTTAGGAAGCTTTCTCTTTTTTGATTTATACTTCAATTTTCATTATAGTGGAATATCTTACCATCGCCTATAGACGTAGGAGTTTTAAATTCGAACCACGTAAATTTTCTATCTGTTATCAAAACTATTGTTGAAATCAATTTTGGGCAAGATATCTTCTACCACTTCGTACGTGATACAAAAGTTTGATGGAATCAACAGTTTTAATCTTTGGCAAGTAAAGATGCAAACTATATTAACCCAAAACGGATTGAAAAATGCGCTATTGGGAAAGGAGAAAATGCCTAGTATGATGACAGATGAACATAAGTTAGAGATAGATGAGAAAACCTTGACTACAGTTCAATTGTTTTTGTCAGATGGAGTTTTGTGAGAAGTTCTTATGAAGAAAACTGCTGTTGGCTTATGGAGTAAGTTAGAGTCTCTATACATGATGAAATCCCTCACCAACATATTGTTCTTGAAGCAATAATTGTATTTGTTGCGTATGATAGAAGGTACGTCAATGAAATCCCATGTTTATGAATTTAATTCCGATATTACCGATTTGAATTCAGTGGAAGCTAAATTAGATGATGAGGATCAGGCTCTGATATTATTGTGTTCCCTACCACCATCATTTGCACATTTTAGGGAAATTTTTATGTTTGGTAGAGATACATTTCTTTAGAAGATGTTAAAGTTTCCCTATTTTCTAAAGAATTGCTTGAGCAATATACGCTTGGGAATAATTATGAGAAATATAGTCAACGTGATGACCTAGAAACTAGAGGTTCTAAAGGTAGATCTAGAGAAAAAGTTTCAAGTAATAATGGCAAGAAATTTCGATCAAAGTCCAAAAATGAGAATGTGACCTGTCATTATTATAATAAAAAGGGACATTACAAATCTGAGTGTTGGAATTTGAAAAATAAAATTCAAGAAGAAAATAATTAAAACTAAAATCAAAATCGAGGTCATAATCAAAATCAGGATATGGATCAGAAAGAGAAACAAGCAGAAGCTAATGTTAGTGAAGAAGACTCTGATGACTATGATCGTGTTCTTGCTGCCAGTGATAATGGGTTCTTTATATCTGATTGGATTATAGATTATGCTTATTCCTACCATATTTGCCGAAAATAATGATTGGTTTTCAGAATATGAACCTTATGACAGAGTTGTATTGTTGGGTGATGATGCAGCTCGAAAAATTACTGGTATTGGAACTGTCCAGATCAGAATGCATGACGGTCTGATACAGACTTTGACAGAAGTTAGACATATTCCTGTCTTCAAGAAGAATTTGATTTCTCTTAGTACTCTTGATGTCAACGGGTACAAATATTCATCTGAAGGTGGAGTTATGAAAGTCAGCAGAGGTGCTCTAGTCGTCATTAAAGCAAAGATTACTTTACCAAATTTGTATGTTCTACAGGGTTCTACCGTTACTGGTTCAACGGTTGCTCCTACTATGTCATATTCTGATGTTACAAAATTGTAGCATATGAGATTGGGTCATATGAGTGAAAAATGACTAACTTTGTTAAGCAAAATAGGTTTTTATGTGGATAAAATATAGTTAAAATGGAATTCTGTGAGTATTGTGTTTTTGAAAAACAGAAGAGAGTTAGCTTCAGTACAACGATTCACAGAACCAAGGGTATTGTGGATTAGAGTACGTGTTCCATTTAAGAGTGGTTCCAAGTATAGGCTTACATTCATTGATGACTACTTAAGAAAAACTTGGGTGTATATATTGAAGATCTAGGATGAGGCATTCAAGCATTTTAAACAATGAAGAACCATGATTGAGAAGCAAACAAGGAAGTAAATTAAAAGGTTGAGGACAGATAATGATTTGAAATTTTTTTCAAACAAGTTTGATGACTACTACAGAGATGAGTGTTTTGTTAGACACAACACAATCAGAGATATACCACAATGGAATGAGGTTGTTGAGCAAATGAATAAAACTCTTTTGGAGAGAGATCGTTTTATGCTCTCAAATGCTAGTTTTATTAAGTAGTTTTGGGCAGAGGCTGTATTTACTACATGTTATTTGGTGAATCAATCTCCAGTAACAGCTATAGAGTTTAAAACCCCATATGAGATATGGTCTGATAACTCTCCTGATTATTCTAAGGTAAATTTTTTTAGATGTCCTGCATACGCATATGGTAATGATGGAAAATTAGAGCCTAGAGCTAAAAAATGCATTTTTCTTGGTTATGTTGATGATGTGAAAAGATATGTATTAAGGTTTCCTAACCCTAAGTCACATAAATTTCTCATTAATCGTGATGTTACTTTTAATCAATCTGTTATGCTTAACCCAAAGAAAGAGGAGTCTATTGCTTATGATCTTAAACAGGGTAAAAGTAGCACACAACAGGTGGAGTTGGAAAGTTATGATTCAAATCCTATGAAGAATATTTCCACACAGTTTGTTT